>JANJGK010000011.1:7500517-7540517 GCA_039081455.1 Macrobrachium rosenbergii | reverse complement strand
GAGTGGAGGCGCCATTATAATCGCCAGTAGCCATATATTTGCCAGTTTCATATTTCGCTTGATCGTTCGTGATGAGCAAAAATCAGAATTATACATTTAAAGGAATTTTCTCTGGCACTGGATAGTTTTTATTTATAAAAATTTGTTTACATGAATTCGGAGGGAACACCAAATAGCTGGTAATAAGGATTGCATTTAGATAGATTTTATTATTATTATTATTATTATTATTATTATTATTATTATTATTATTATTATTATTATTATTATTATTATTATTATTATTATTATTATTATTATTATTATTATTATTCAAAGATGAAACCTATTCATATGGAACAAGCCCACAGGGGCCACTGGCTTGAAATTCAAGCTCACAACGAATACGGTGTTCATTTGGAAGAAGTAACAGAAGGTAATAAAAAGTGTAAAAAGAAGAGATCAGTAATTAGAAGAGTAAAAATTAGTTAAAAAATTAATAAATAAAATATAAACATGTCACTAATGTATATGGGTGAAAACACAAAAGTTGGACGGCAGTATATTCAAAGTTGCAAGAAGTAATAACTGAGAGTAATAACTGCAATTGAGAGCAATAAATGCATTGTCCTTCGTGCTCCTTTGAACAACAATTTCTCCAGATTGCGACACTGATAACAGCTAATGAGGTGACGGGTTAATATCGTCACGAAGCGTACAAAGTACCTGGTTATTACACTACTAACCACAGATTTCGAAAATTTACCTCACTTCAGCCAGATACCTGAACTCTCATAACAATAAGAATTACGACTGAGTACTTTAAAGGTAACAGTGATCCCTTAAAAAGCTCATTAAACATATGAAAAATCAAACTAAGTTTATCAAGACTAGTGTGAGGTATCAACAATTAAACAAGAAATATACTAGAGTAAAAGGGCATCACTCCATCAAACAACTTTAACTCTTTCCCTGGTCTTGATTCACTTTAGCAAAACTAAAGGAACAAAACATGTTTATCATCTTGCCTTATGCACACAATTAATCCTATTCACTGGTGGTCAATAAATGAAACAATGTTTTTAAAAATTTCAAATACAAAAATTTATTGTTAAATTCAAAATTTATAATTAGAATTCACAATCTGTAAAAAATTACTATTACTTGAAAAACACCAAAACATTTAATTAATTCTTGTTAAATTATTAAACAACTAAATCACAAAACTTTAATTTATCAAGAAATTAAATCAATCAAGCAAAATTTAAACTATCAAGAATAACTCAAGATTTGAAAAGAAAATCCTAACAAATGAGAATTAAATTAAGTATGCAATGTTAAATTATTAAGAAATATTTAAAATGCTAAGTAAATAAATGTTAAATCACAAATATATAAAATGTAAAAAATCAAGAGATTGCAAATACAAGAACACAAAAAAATACACAAAAGTTTTTACAATAACTTCACTTAAGCAAAAATTCTCTTAACACACTTTATTATACCATGGTAATAATAAGCAAAATTCACTTTACCTTACACAAGCTTGTGAAAACCTTTGTAAAATCACTTGCAGCTGCTTTAAATTCACAAAACACACTTTTTGTCAGGTGCCGTTACCACCAAATTTTTACACTTTTCCTATACGGTACTCAGATATCAAAAGCTAAGATTAATACTAGTGATCACACTATCACTTTACGCTAATGATTACTCTCTTTTGAGAAGAGAGAGAGAGAGAGAGGGAACCAAACTGATCAGCCTCGAAAATCAGAGTGAGTAAATCTGAGGATTTCAGTAGAAATTCAACAGTGATATGATGTCACTAAGGCACTTTGGGAATGAGATACAATAAAAGGTTCTAGAAGAAGGACGGTGACGTAATCTATCAAGACATGTATACTCTCAAAAGAACATATGTCTTCTTCTCGTAGGGGACAAAACTGTTACAGAAACCTGTATACGATCAAACAGATTTCAACTGGCTAATTATAATTGGCATGTTTAAAAAAAAAAATCCAGTTGGTTTCCAGAAAGGATTAGCAATTGTTATTCTGACCTGTCACCCCATAACCCAAAACAAAGCACTCTCTTATTTGAACTGATGACAGATGAGACATCTGGTCTAAAACTCGAATTTCTCTCTCCCGCTACTATGCTATTATCAAGAAAGATATTATTAATTCTAAATTACGCTGTTAAGTTATCTAAATCACTAACTCTTTTGAGATCTGATACTACACTACATGCGAGATTTCAACAATCATTGTCATTACACACAACACGTGATAAACAGAAGTGTAAATATATCAAAACTATGGAAAGACACACATATTACAAGGCAACATCATGAAAATATCTTCAGAGCCACGATATATGTGGATTAACGAGCTGTCGTCTTTGGCGGCAAAGAAACTCAGTAAAAACACTTAATGATATCAGAACATGCTCATACAATGATTAACGACGTCCCTGGCAAACAGAAAAATTCCAATATATCAAGATATTTGTGTGATCTTGATGACAGGCCTTAAAAATTCTATTCATTTGTCAAACACAACGAAAGCAAATGTTACTATACACATTACCCTTTTCTATCACAATCCCAATGAGATGTCTCAAGCTATAAGTGAATTTCATTTGGTATATAACCTAAACTGACATCTGAAGTAAATTCATTCAACCTTTAGGAGACATTATCTTATGGTAATCTATCTATAACAATAAAATCCGAGTGGATCTTATCTTGTTTGGCCTCCCCTGGGTGACAGTAGGGGAAACATTACACAGCCACCGACCCCCTGCAAACTAGTTTGTCCACCCCAGGTAGGGGCAGGGTAGGTAGGAGAAAGGGAGGGTAAGGGAGACATCCACCCTCCTCCTGCAAATCTGTTTATCCACCGTGTGTGGGGGCTTGGTAGGTAGGGAATTGAGAGGGTAAGGGAGACAGCAGCCCCGGGTTCCAGCATGCGTAGCACGTGCCAACAAGCTTGTTTAGAATATTTTGTCATATAACATGTTTAATAAATGTGCCTTCAACTTCCTACCCATCTACATACCTACAGATGTATTAATGCATGCAAATCCCTACGCTTACTGACATCATGCCCAATTGCTGACATCAACAAAAACATATTTGCAGAATGTGGATTTATGCCTTTTGGAGATCTGCTTCGGCAAAAGAAGTAAATACATTTAACTAAAAAAAAAAATGTGTCGAGAAAATCAACGTTAAAGGTTTGAGCCTTTTGACCTGCTCTCCTATTCATATCAGAACTTAAGAATTCTTACTGCAGGTTTATTGGCATTGAGAGGCCATAATGGTCATGTACGCACCATCAAATGATATTCAACAAAGAGCGAAAAAGTGCTCTAAAGCGTCACGACTCCCCTGAAAGGAAATGATTCCTTTTGCCTAGCAATTGATAGCCATCACTTCCACCAAATATATTTAGTAGGTAAAATGCTTAAAACTCCTTGCATGGAAAGGTGACAGTACTTATCAACTAATAGGAAACTTCATTTTAAATAAAAGAAGCAAAATAATAGAAAACTGTATTGAATATGAGAATTCACTGAATCTAAATACAATAAGGACTATATCTGTGATGAAAAGAATTAAAAATAAAAAGGATTAAAAATAATTGTTCCTCGAGATACTATGCTGAAAACGGAACCTGGAACTAAATCATCTTTTATTTATATTCTAAGCGTATCAAAATAATTGCTGTGTAACTCTTCTCCATAAGGGATGTTTTCTTCTAAACTAACTTATAAAAATTATGTGCAGAGAAAACGGAACAATAAAATAATTGTTTTGAGTTTCAAGAATATAAAAATAACTACTGTTTACATTATCATCATGATTACTCAGTAAATCCTTTCTTGCACAGTTTTCAGGTCTTTTCATCCAAATTCCCTTTAATTATGGGGAGTTTTATAATATTTTTTTTTGGATGAAGACATTCCTCTGGGCCAGCTTTACAGAGGTGTCATTGTGAGTTGACTGGATAAATCGACATTTTTCTTCATGAAACTACAATTCTGGTAACTTTCCCTAAAGTACTCTCGTGTAAAAACCCGCTTCTTCCTCTCATAAGTTTCACTTCTGTAATCTTTTACAAGTGGGTAAATTGCTCTTAGAACAGTTTTGCGTCTTTGTAGTACATTTTATGTTGGCGAATGGAATGCTAACGAAATGTTTGATTAAATGGTGGATATGGTAATCATGTCCTTCAAAACATTAAAATCACGGACGTCTCCCTTTTGCTTCAATTTTTCAGTGTGACCGTAAATTCCATAACCTACTGGCTGTCACCAGGATTACCATGGCACCGAACAAACACCAATGTGACGATTCTTTCGGTACCAAAATTTCAAAAGTCGCGTTTTTGGAGTTAATGCCTTCTGCAGATCCGTAATTCATATTTTTCCATCAGAAGGAAAAACTAAAACGAATCACGTGTCTGTAGTCTCTGCATTGTTCCAAGAACTAATGTTGCTAGTTTGTGCACACAAAGTCAAATGACGTGAGGGATTCAATCTGAACTGGCAAAAACTATACAGTATAAGAAGTTTGATTTCTTGAAATTTAGGCTGTTAGGTCAAGCACTGGGGCACTTCCGGCGATTCAGCACAACTCACAGTAAAAAGAGGGAGTTGGAGAAGTTGGACAACAAGATAAAAAGATCCAGATAATATAGATGAAGTAAAAATATCTTAAGGAGTTACTGGGAGAAACCCTTACAGCTGACCAAGAATTAAAAAGTGGGTGCAGCTACAGGCCGAAAGAACGCTAAAAACAACCTTTATCAACGCCTCCAGTGCTCCACACAAGGTGCATAACGGCAATGATTCCATACGGGGATTTGGTAATTTTGACGAAAATTCGCCCGGGAAACTGAAAATGAATTTGCACATAAATCGAACTAGCTACAGATAACTTTGTAGATGATATTTCTTCTAGAATCGAAAATACTGCCCAGATTTGTATTGATGGCGCCAGAGAAAACTAAACTATACAAATAAACGCACTGGCCAAATTGCTGACTGCCAGAAACCTGTCTTCTGAAGTATAGAAAAAAAGGGTACCCTGTTACTCCCCTAAATTTGCTAGAAAATACTCAAAATAAACGTCTACTGTTTTCTGGAACTTGAAGAATCTTGTATTTGGAATTTAAGTCCATTATTACTTTTAGCACCTGGGTTGTGTTGCTTTTGGGTTTCTGAAGGAAACAGTTCCAGTGAAACTGGACTTCAATATTCATTTGTTGTCAGGATCTGCTTCACATATGATAAAGAATGAACCTTTGCCGTAAGATTCCATAAACTAGTAAGCACTGGAAGTTTGTTTAGATTTTTGACACACGCAAGTGTGCCTGCGTGTTTGTGGGGGTCGGTGGGTTTGTTTTTGCGTGCGTAAGTTTGTTCCTTGGATGTACTGAATGCATGTACTTTGGTTTGAGCTTATACGTCACTGGAGGTTGGTGGGTTTTATTTGTGCGCGTGCGCGGTGGGTATTTGTGGAAGCACTTATCCTTAACATACCAGGTGATTGGTCGAGGCATATTTGGGGAGGGGAAGATGGAAGTGATGATCGAGACCTGATGGGCCATGATTGGTCCTCATGAGGGAATTCTCAAGTCGCTCTCTGCTTGAATAAGTGACGACATCCTCCTGTCACGCTTAGGAGTTTAGGGTTCGAAAGACCGGGCCATTGTCTGCCTGAGTCTCTCACCTGGAAGGCCGAATTCGTCTGTAAACAAAGGTAAACGTCCAATTTACTTCAGTATATTAAGTAGTCTGCGTCTTTTTTTTTTTTTTACAACGTAGTCAATACTGTATAATTCTTCATCCCTTTATCATTTCAGAGACATTAATTGCCATTACCTTACAGCGAAAAAATAAGTTCTTTTTAAACGTTTTCAGCAAAAATACCGTATTCATGAATTCTCCTAGTATTCGAAGAGAAAACTGAGCCATTTATTTTGTCTCCTTAGAACATTATCAAGAAAAAAACCATATAAGAACCCGGGTAGATTTAATTGAATGCCATGTGCCACGTCAGTATTAATCTTAAGAACTTTTCGACACTTATGAGAAATGTGTTTTTGCATAGGAAATGACATATTGACTTCTTTGCAAGAGATTTTGTATGATGATTACTGCTGCTAATCATTGTCAGCTTATTAATTTTTCTACTCTTCAGTTCATAACTGTCATTATCATTAGTATTGGTAAATTCTGAATTGCCAGTTATCGCACCAACGCAAACAACTTCAGATGCCATTCAGAAAGTGAGATATTACTTCCAGATGTCTTTCGAAATGCTCATAAGAACTGGTGATGTACGTAGTAAAACACTGATTAATAATTAAGTGTTAGAGAGTATGAGAGACCTGATACGAAGTAGTGGACTAGCCAACCAACCGAGACAGTTATAAGTGATAATTCAACAATGACTGATTGCTTTCGATGAAGCCGGCTTCTTGCCATCGAAGATCGATGGTCTAATGATGCCTGTCAATGTGGTGAGGTGTTAAGTATACCTTAGTTTTACCAGACCACTGAGCTGATTAACAGCTCTACAGGAATTAGATGCCTCATAAAGCTACAGGAATTAGTGGCCTCATAAGGTGTTACAGGATTTAGGGGCCTCAAAAAGTTACAGGATACAGAGGACTCGTAAGGTGTTACAGGAATTAAGTGACTCAAAAAGTATCAGATATTAGAGTACTTACAAGGTGTTACAGGATTTAGAGGCCTCATAAAGTTACAGGAATTAGAGGC
The DNA here is from genome assembly GCA_039081455.1 of Macrobrachium rosenbergii. NCBI lineage: Eukaryota > Metazoa > Arthropoda > Malacostraca > Decapoda > Palaemonidae > Macrobrachium > Macrobrachium rosenbergii. The sequence continues at coordinate 7,533,749 of JANJGK010000011.1, read as the reverse complement.
ATCATGAGGTGTTACAGGATTTTGACGCCTGATGAAGTTGCAAGAACTAGAGGCTATCTAAGGTGATACAGGAATTAGAGACCTTGTTTGGGCCTGGGCACTCTGACCTACATAAACTGATTCCAAATGGATATTACAAAGCTTATATAATGACTGGAGCGACTGCGCAAACAAAAATTAATAATTAAAAATGGTGATAAGAATAAAAAGCAAAATCAATAACCACATGTTACAGGATAAGATCAGGGTGATCTGTTGTAAAGCTTAACAATGTTTTCTCCAGTGGCTCTTGTAAGTCCTGAAGGCTAACCAGGGGATCTCCTCCTGCTGGAGGGGAAACCGAAGTCGAAGGGCAATAGAATGTTTAATTTTTGGTCGTATGGCTGGTGATACCCTGAAGCTTATGGCTGAAAAAGTTGTTATTGTGAGGGTGAATAGAACGGAGCACCACAGCGGCAATTTTCGTCTTCTCCTTAAAAACTTTAGTCATGGGAGACGAAAAATTGCAGGAAGTTGGAAGTGTCAACTCAGAATAACAGCAGCGCTTAATAACGACTGCCTACGAAAAACACTTATATAATATTTGTATGTATACTAGCTGACCAACGCGGCGCTGCCCGGGAAAACTGAATGACAACTGATAAACTTTCTCTCTCTCTCCTCCGTAACACTCCCTCTCTCTCTCCAACTCTCCCTCACTCTTTCCCTCTTTCTCCTCTCTATCACCCTCTCTACTCTCTCTCTCCTTCTCTCTCTCCAAAGCCCTTTGTTGGCTGAGTCGGTTGAGCTTCAGACTGTCACTCGATGGGCCGGAGTTCAATTCCCCCGGCCGGCTGATGAAGAGTTAGGGGAATTTATTTCTGGTGATAGAAATTCATTTCTCGCTATAATGGGGTTCGGATTCCACAATAAGCTGTAGGTCCCGTTGCTAAGTAACCAATTGGTTCTTAGCCACGTAAAATAAGTCTAATCCTTCGGGCCAGCCCTAGGAGAGCTGTTAATCAGCTCAGTGGTCTGGTAAAACTAAGGTATACTTAAAGCTCAGTGGTCTGGTAAAACTAAGGTATACTTAACTTTTTTTCTCTCTCTCCAACTCTCCCCGACTCTTTCCATCTTCCTCCTCCCTAACACCCCATCTACTCTCTCTCTCTCACTTCCAATCCCTCTCTCCCTTTCCTGTTAAGATAGTTGCTTCAATAACAATGCCCGACATTTCTGACATTTTATATTTGACTCGTTCTCACACCCCCATTCCTATCTGGGCTGAACTTGGACGAAAAGGCATCGGGCGTGTCACTATATATCTACTCAACCTCGAAAACTATAGATTAGACACTAATATTTGTCGTTTCCGGTTATTTTTACAAGTCACCCCCTCCCACCCCCACCCCCTTTGATGCCAGTGATGTCTTAACCCCCACAGTATTCTTTTCCAGAGAGTAAGTCATATTTATACCAAAATCAGGTATGATAAACCCGCAGAATCTATTTAGTTGCTAAGTCTACGGGCAGAACCAGCCCGTTTCATGGACGCCCTTCCAACACCCACCCGCTTTGGTGCAGTGATGTCTTACCCCCACAGTATTCTTTTCCAGATAGTAATTCATATGTATACCAAGTTTGGTTGAAATTGCTCAATGTATTTCAGAGTTATGCTGGAACACACATACACACATACATCCATTTGTGTATATATTATATATATATATATATATATATATATATATATATATATATATATATATATATGTGTATATATATATATATATATATATATATATATATATATATATATATATATATATATATATATATATATATATACTGTATATATTTTAACAAAAACTACTGCTTAGTGGCATCAATGAGTTTCTTTCAAGGGTCTATATGACATCGGAGTTTTTCCGATTCTCAAGGGTCGGTTTCTGGTGAGAAGCACGCAGATTTCTTTCTTCCATTTATTGGTTTTAGTTTTCTGTAAAAGAAAACTATTGAGATGGCTTTGTCTGTCCGTCCACACTTTTTCTGTCCGCCCTCAAATCTTAAAAATTACTGAGGCTAGAGAGCTGCAAATTGGTATGTTGATCATCCACCCTAAACATACCAAATTGCAGTCCTCTAGCCAAAGCAATTTTTATTTTATTTAAGGTTATAGTTAGCCATAACCGTACTTCTGGCACCGCTATAAGTACCAAAAACACAGGCCACCACTGAACCGTAGCTGAAAGTTTCATGGGCCGTGGCCGAGGCAACGAATCATTTTCTAGGATGCAGTCTGTCATACCATCTCTTTGCTAAAGAAATTATGCCCAAGTGTTTTCTTTCATTCTTTATTCATTGCTCAACGCTGTCTTTGTAGCTAAACATGATTTTGGATTTGATAATTATCTTCTCTCTTATTTAATTTCAGATTTTTCTGTCTCTCTTAGTAAGATCTCTGTTACCATAATTTTTTTGTTTTACTCTCCTAGTTCCATTCTGGCCCTTTCGCAGCTGCACTTCCTTCCAACTACTTCATACATGCAAACATTAACCATGTCCATTACCTTACACACCACCTCTCTCTCTCTCTCTCTCTCTCTCTCTCTCTCTCTCTCTCTCTCTCTCTCTCTCTCTCTCTCTCTCTCTCTCTCTCGCTGTGCGTGTTTGTGTGCGTGTCTGTATATCAAAATCAGGAAGTTATTTTATATGAAAAAAATCCTTGGCAATGTTGTCCTTATGTTCTAAATGGACACCTTTTTCCATTCCAGGTGACAATGCATTTCCGGGGACTGTTGATCGCAAGTACAGCGCTGCTGGTGTTGACGAAATCAGGCTCTGTCAATATAAAATCATCGAAGACTTTTGAATTAGTCCTTACCGGTCAAAAGCTTAGTGGGAGTTACACATCCTTCTCCGCAATTAATGTCCAGAGGTAACAGTTAGTAATTAATTACACATTGAAGGTGGTGCAGTAATCCAATGCAATTGCACTATGCTGACTGTAGGCATATTAATGATAAACAGTAGTTGATGTGTCATTTTGTAAGTATTGTTATTGTCATTATTTAGTAGATGAAACCTACACATGTGGAACAAGCCCACAGGGGTCATTGACTTGAAATTCAAGCTTCCAAAGAATATGGTGTTCATTAGGAAGAACTAAGAGGAAGTAGAGGGAAATGCAGAAAGAAGGTACACCACTTATTAAAAAAGAAAAACAAATTAATAAATAGATAAACAGAAAAAAATGTATCAAAATGCAAGAAGAATAGTATTAAGGTAGTAATGCATTGCATTTTCGCTTGAACTTCTCAAGTTCCAACTGCACGACATCCTCTGGGAGGCTGTTCCACAGTCCAGTGGTGTGAGGCATACAGAACCTCTCGAACTGAGAAGTTCGACAGCGAGGCACATTTAATGCATATTGGTTCTCCTGTTCAGCGAATCTGGCTGCTCGCGGCAGATAAAAGGGTATCAGGGATCAATTTTGAATGCGAAAGATCTCTGTTGAAATACAACTTATGAAAAAGTGACAAACAAGGGACCATCCGTCGATGGTCCAAGTCATAACTGCTAATATTAGAAAACACAAACCTACCACCACGTACCACTCTATTTACAAAAGATAAATCTCTGGCAGAAGCAGACATCCATACCGGAGAACAGTATTCCAGTAAAGGAAGTACAAATGACCTAAAACATATTGCACTAATTTTAGCACTGTTATAAATATATGAGGCTTTACGAACAATGCCTAACTTACATGCGGCATTTGCTGAAATTTTCATCACGTTTCTCAAAAGTTTGATGTCAGTCAAGTTATACCTAGAATAGTTTAAGCTTCAGATTCATTCAGCAAAGTTCCATCCACCAGAAGGGGAGGATGGGGTGGGAAATCTGTACGAGATCTGCTAATCAATAGTGTTTTCGTTTTACTGTAGTTCAGCCTCATACCCAACCTACTACACCATTCCCTGATCCGGTCCATGTCCTGATTGAGGCTGAGGGCAGCTTCATTACTCATATGTGGAGACTTTACTACATTCACAAGTGTTGCATCATTGGCATACTGAACAATCTTGTTTTCCAGGCCAACAACCATAACAGTGAACCAAGAACACTGACCTGTATAACTCCAGACACAATAGGTCTTGGTTTACTACCTGCAAGGAAATCTTGAAGTAATCCTAAAACATATCCACCCACTCTAAGATTTTGAAGCTTATACATAAGTACCTTGTGATTTACTAAATCGAAAGCAGCACTAAAATCTATTTGAATTACTATGCACTCAAAACCCTTATCAAGGTCCCCTCGCAAATGGCGTCAACCCTTAAAAGAGCATCGCAGGTACTTCACTGCTTCCTGTATGCATAGTGACTATCAGCTAACAATCTTTTAGATTCCACATACTTATATAGTGGCTTAAAAATAAGTTTTTCAGCAACTTTCGAGAACACAGGGAGGATAGAGATTGGCTTGTAGTCACTGCAGTCTGCAGATATGCCACTCTTTGGAACAGGCACTGTATTACTAAGCTTGCGCTCATCCACAAAGATACTATGTTAACAAAAAAATCTATAGAATCTAGTAATCTTGGCAGACAACACACTAGAAACTTTTTAAAAAACAAAGGGAAAATATCGTCAGGATCTTCTCCAACCCAGCTATCAATATTATCCAGAATTTTCTTAACATTCCCGGAGCGAAATACGAATTTTAAAGGATAGGCTCAGGATGACAAGTATCAGAGAGAGGGACATCCTCAGCTGACTGCTTAGCTTCAAAAGCTCAATGAAGCAGTTCAGCTTGTCTCTAGGGCCAGTAACCAATCTAACATCATCTGTTAGTAGTGGTGGAATGGAAGATGAGCCCCACCCAAAGACAGATGATGCCAATTTCGTCCACCACAGATGAGGCTGAGTACTTTCTCTAAGTTTCCTCTTCAGGGAAACGTCTCCATACGTCATTGAAAAAAACGCCGGAAGTAACTGGTCGATAAGGTGGGGTCAGCACAGCTCGCAAGATATAAGAAATCCACCAGGTTTGCAACAACAACTGGAAGAGGACAGTCAGGGTGGATTTAGAAATAAAACATCCAGAAGGAAAAGGTTAAGTAAGAAGAAGGCACTTTCCTGATAATCCACCAAGCAACTTTTGCTTTCTCATCAGCCTGTCCTACACACTTTTCGAAAAAAAGGGAAGTGAATGAGAATGAGGATAAATGCCTGATTGTACCCTCAGGCAAGGGAACTCAAACCCAAGACCATGGAAGGCCATGGTACAACAGGTATGGCACAGTCCAAGGCTGAAGAACAAGTTTTGTATTCAGAGTAGCCTTCTCTTAGAGGGGTTACCTACCAAGGCTGGACAGTCCTTCTACCCACTTGTTTGATTTCGGAGTGTCCTCCTAAAAGAGTTGCCTGCCAAGGCTAAAGGGTATCTTCTACCCTAACTCGTGAAGGCAGGAACATCATAACCTGAAGTGAATGTTGCTAAGAAAAGTCACGTGAAACCACTACCTAGTAATCAACTACCATGAGAGCACAACAAGGTCAGGAGATTTTTTGGTAACGTGGATGGTTGTGGATGCAGAAGCATAATACATGGATTTATATTTCAACATTGTTTTGAGAGATAGGTTAGGACATTTCTCTCAAGTATTGTCAACCTTCTATATTTCTGTTTTATACAACTAAATAAAGGGACGGTGGATTGCAATTACAACTGAATATCTTTATACTACTAACAAATGATAAATAAAAATGCTAAGACATCTATGGATTAAGCTGGGGTTGATGTGAAGAGTAATGCATCACTAGTAGGTAGAACCCATGAATTCCTGAGCTGACCTATGCATCGATTCATATTGATCTTCGACAGAAAGACTAGTGGAAATGGAACTGACTTCCCCTACTGCAAGAAAAGGTATGAACTAATTACGTGGCAAAATAGAGTTACACTTTACTTGAGTGCGAGTCACGCATGTATGCAGTACTAAGTATTCCCATAAAAAGGACCCTGCTTTTCTGTATGGCTAATTTTATTCCAGTATTTAATTTTTTTAGTCCATCATTTACGGCTAACCTTCGCATTATTCCATTCAACTGAACGAACAAGCAGCAGGCAATCTAACTACATTAACAGTTAACCAAACGCCTTCACAATAACTCTATATCCTTTTAATACTTGACCAAGTTTGGACTTGCCTTTACCCAATTTGTTTTGAATAAAACTTGAATACCTCCGTGACTCCTGTATGCATGCTAGCAATGACGATGGAACAGTTTAGGGCCAACGTACTTATAAAGGATTTAAATCAGCTTTTCAAATCTTGAGAATCAATTAAGGGATTGTATCTGGCTTGTAATGATTGCAGTCAGCGCTTACTTTATTTTGGAACAGGCGCAGCGACACAGTTTCCAGAAATGCTGTTTAAATGACAAACAAAGATTGCACCAGGATGACTGAATATCAAAAAAACAGTGAAGGATAATTTAGCAGTATACCTAAAGCTGTCTATGTATGTCATCGCTTATGAAGAACAAAAACATAACAGATGCATCATTTTGAAAATTATTTTTTGCAGCTAGAATTTCTAATTATAGTCTCTGTTGGCTTGTCGATGAAATATTTTTGGTCCATACTTGGCTTTTAAAAAACCTTTTCCCAGTCCAGTCAGGAGTAATCACATTAACAAATGTTACATTCTTATATCATGAGACAAGCAAAAATTATTAGTAGTTTCTGGTTTGGGTTTTAATTTGGATGAGGATGTAAAAGTAAACAAAACTGGTGGTTACTAGCCGACATAAGATTTTCGTTATGGGACTTTTTCAGAGCAGGTACTGGAGTTATGTCGATCTTCTGGAAAATCTTTTCTTAAGCCAAACTTTCCAGAGATTCAATCTTCTGGAAAATCTTTTCATAGGCCATACCTCCCAGAGATTTGATCTTCTGGAAAATCTTTTCATAAGCCAGCCTTTCCAGAGATTCGATATTCTGGAAAATCTTTTCACAAGCCAGACTTTCCACAGATTCAGAGGAATTCACAGAGATGAGTCACTGAAGTTAAAAACACATCTGTAATGTCCAACATCTTCCTGGTTCACGCCAATCACAAATAAACTTATCTTTATTTTAAAGTTACATGGCTTGTTCATCTTGATTCTGACCATAATCAAGGGCTGATCTTTCTTTGGAAAACACCAAAGAAATGTGATTATTTCTAATTCCTTGCGAACAACGACTGTTCCTTTAAAATAGGTTATAGCTGAATGAGAGAGCGGAGCCTCGATGGCCAAGTCGGTAGGCTGGCGTGGGTTCAAATCCGCAGCTGACTGGTCAGAGAGGCGGACAGTTTGCTATCCGTGTAGACATCCCGGGATTATGCATGTAATCAACGAATTGGTTTGCTTAAAAAAGAAAATGGGTGTTACAGACTAATACACACACTAACAAAGCCACTCCAACATCTCCTAAAAACATAACAGACACCTCACACGTCTCGAACTGTCGACCTAACAGCTCAACTCTCCTCGCTGCTGGGAGAAAGTGAGCTGGTGATTGGTACGATACATGTACATGCACTACCGGGGTCTAAGCAATGTCAGGCAGGGCAGCCGATCGAGACTCTGGTCTACCCCAAAGCCAAATCAAAGTCCTTCAAAAGAAGGCATCGTGCTTACCCCATACAAAAAATAAAAAAAAATAAAAACACATTAAAAGGAGAAAAAAAATAACTGAATGATAGAGCGAGAAAGAGAAAACTGTAGATCAGAAGGATCATTTCCCCAGACTAAACTAATTATCACCTTTTTATCAATTAAACATCTCATCTTCTCTTCCATTATTAGATGCGTTTCTCTCTGTGTCATCCGTGGCTGCTGGCTGCTGACTTGGGACGTTGCAACGCACACTTGCAGCCTTCTAGACACTCTAACTACACTGCCAGTAATCGAAGCAGGACCGTTTACCATCAGGACGTATTTCTCCTCCAGCATTAATAACGCCAGAGTGAAAATGTTCGCGGAAGAAATCACCTGGCTCGCTTGCAGGGCAAAATGTGAAGATTTGGGTGGGCGTATCTTTTTTCCCCCGGACTACACTTACGGTGCTGTTTTGACTGTTATTTCTGGCGTTGACATGTTTCACGTGGGGATGTATCGCTTTCCTAATGACACAAAGACTTGGTACAACATGGACGGGCAGGTTATCTCTTCTCCCTTACGTTGGCTTTATTATGAACCGAACAATAACGGAGGTGCACAGTACTATGTTATGATGGAATTGGGAGAACTGTCAGACATAGCTGCAACCAGTTCTTATACGTATGGGTGCGCTTGCGAAGTTTAGCTTCCTTATGGACTGTAAGAGACAAAGTTTATTATTATTATTGTTATTTTTTTGCATTATCTCTGTGTCCTTCTCCCATCCAGGGTTAGTTGATGGCAACTGAATTTTATTCTTAATATACCCATAGCTCAAAAGGAAATTAGATTTGCTAATGATGGACCTTGTAATCACATATTAATAATTATAAGTGTGTCAGTATCTGACTTGTAGCTTTGTTTGGAATAAAACTGAGGTACTTTCGCGTTTGTTTAATTGTCTATTATCCTACATATATAGTAATGTTTGTGGCACTAGTACAGTATGCTTGGAAGCATGGGTGATTCTTTACATTATATATTTGTTCACGCCTTGAAATCCTTCCTTTTTCTGTAAAGGAAGTGTATTTTATGGTTTTATACAGATGAATTATTGTTGAAGCTGTTATTGTATAGACAGCAATTCAGTTCAGTATAGAATCGATACACTTTTAAGCTATTACTGAGTTTCTTTACTATTTCAATGAATGAGATTAATGCTAGATATTACAACGGAATCATTTATAGACATTATGCAGTGAATGATAGACATCATAATGGTTCTATCCATAGTCAAAATAAAGAGCACATCTGGCTAAAACTTTGTTATTTTTTTCAATATTATTTAATAGTTTCTCACATCTTGTGGAATAACTCAAAGAGCAAAGCACCATTCCAGAGAACTGAATACCCACAATTAAGTAAAATATTATTGTTATTCAGATGAAACCTATTCATTTAAAACAAGCCCACAGGGGTCACTGACTTGAAATTCAAGCTTCCAAAGAATATTACGGTGTTCATTAGGAAGAAGTAAGAAACATTGAGCAAAGTATAGTATAAGAAATACACAACATGAATCTCCTTTAAAATATACACAAATGACTTGTCTTTATTTAGTTTGCTGTCTAAACTTATTCTCAGTTTTTAGGAGACAGAACTTTACAATTAGGTAACAAAATGCTCTAAAATCGTCTTTCAAAATCTTACACAAAAAGGTCATCCAGCTGAAGCACAGTTTTGGCAAATATAAGAAAAATTCCCTAGAGTAGAACGTTCACTTGTCCAGTTTCCACATGACATAAACTGAACCTATTTTCCTGAAGGTCTTCTGTCAGAGAAGGGGTCTCAACAGACTATAAAAGGCCATTCATCATTATCCAAAGAAAGAGGGGATGGAGATCTTTTCTTCTTATTCTTTGATGTTTTTTTTGGAGGTGGGAAAGGCATCTATGAGCTCTGTTGAATAACCAGTGATTATATGGAATGATATGATTATTTCAGTCTTTTTTTAACTTCCTTCTCCTAATATGCTTTCTTTGGACTTCGGCAGACAGGACAGACCTTTCAGTATTTCTTTTGCCTTGACTTCATTGGAAGTTCCAGGTTTGCAATAGCAAGGTACGACTGAGAGGTTTTCTCACAGTTTCAGTTGATGGACCAGCAATCAGAATAGTGTTTTCATTTGAACTACAACTCCCATGTATGACCGTGATGTTTTCTACAGAGATAGGATTCCAGACCCAGGCAGTTCTGTTAATTTTGCAGCAGCAAAATCTTCATCAGAAAAGATATCAGGATTAATTGGCCATAAACCTGCTGCTCTGAAACTATTAAAAACTTTTTAAATGATGAGTCGTTTACTGAATGCTGTGGTAAATACTCTCCATTTTTTGCATTAGGCTCACTAGCATCTCAAATTATGCCTTAAACTCTGGTCTAAAAAGCTCTACTTATGGATGACATTGTAGCACTTCAACAGGGCGTGTGTGTCCTTGTAGAACTTCAGCAGGGGATGGATGGCATTGTAGCACTTCAACAGGGTGTGAATGTTATTGCAGCTTTTCTTCTGGGCCTGTTACTTATTTCAGTAAGAAAAATTGCAAATATTCGGGGCTTAAGGTCAAATTTTCTTGATCTCCAGAGTTGTGCCCGTTACGACAATTTGATGTTTTTATCTGAGACTCTTGTAAGTAGTAACAAGTCAAAAGTTCAGAAAAATTTAGTGAGTATTTGCCATGAAGTTCTTGGTTTTAAAATTTTCAGTAAGTTCTACGATGTGTACATATTTGCTGTTTACAGCAATCCAAGTATCAATGATTCTACATATGACTGTCTTTTGGAAAGGATTAGTGTGGCTCAGTCTCAGGATTCAAAACCTTCACTGTTTTTTTGTGGAGACTTTAATGCAAAACACAGCGAGTGGCTAAATTTAAATTCTGCAGATCGACATGGCTGGTCTGCTCTTGAGTTCTGTGTATCCTCCGATTTTGTCCAGCTAATTGAGGAACCCACTCATGTTTCTGGTAATAGATTACACCTCATATTTACAGATTTCAGCTATTGTCAAGTCCAAGGTCTGTTAATATATGGACACTTCTGATCATTGTGCCATTAAGATGGACATATCTGTTAATCAGTATGTTCCTAATGCTACCATTGGAAGAAAGGTCAGGCTGAAATCTTAATATCTCAGATTTCATATAAGATACTGATCCCAAGAAGTTAAATGAAATGCTGATGGCTATTTTAATAAGGTATGTCCCCAGAAAGTCACCAAATTCAGGACAAATGACAGGCTATGCTTTGATGATACATGTAGACGAGCTTACCAAGACAAACAGACCATATTCAACATATGGAAACGAAATTGTTCAAATGAAAATTACACTGTTAGAACTCACCATACAGATGAGAGAGGTTACAATAATTTCTTGAAGAGGAAACTTGAAGGAATTACTCAGCCTCATCTGTGGTGGACCAAATTGGCATCATCTGTCTTTGAATCAGGCTCGCCTTCCACTCCACCATTACTAACAGATGATGGTAGATTGGTTACTGGCCCTAGGGAAAAGGCTGAACTGCTTCATCAAGCTTTTGAAGCTAAGCAATCAGCTGAGGATGCCCCTCTCCCTGTTATTTGTCATCCTGAACCTATTCTTACAAAACTGACATTTCGAGACGGAAGTTCGGTAAAACTCTATGATATGCTTGGTAGCAACCCTGCCCAGGTAAAAGCCTTAGGTACAGTGGTACTTAGGTTCCACCTACTTATATGACTTGAGTGATTTATTTATCAAAATAATAACCCTGTTACTATATTACAGAATTTTAACTGTAATTTTGTAAGCCTTGCAACTTCGCCTACAGAATCACAACAATTTTTCCAATTATTTACTTTTTCTCTACTGGTAGCTGGCATCAAGAAGAACTGACATAATTTCCACTCTAAAACAAATTTTCTAGACAGTGTTTAATGTAATTTTTTATATTTATCAAATACAGACGCAATAATGTTGGAACTATTACTTTCATATATCATGGTGCTTGAAATATTAGAAACCTAGGGTGAAAGTGCACATTGTCAGGTACAGCAGAATAATTAATTTAAATGTGAAGATTCAGTTTCTTCACGTTTTGCGGTATCCATGACATATCAGGTTAAATGTGGTCTTTTATATATATACATATATATATATATATATATATATATATATATATATATATATATATACAGTATATATATATATCTTAAAAACTACTGAGGCTAGAGGGATGCAAATTGGTATGTTGATCATCTACGATCCATTCATCAAACATATCAAATCGCAGCCCTCTAGCCTCGGTAGTTTATATTTAATTTAATATATATAAGGTTAGAGCTAGCCATGATCGTGCGTCTGGCACTGCTATAGGTGCCAACGCCGTGGCTGAAAGTTTCATGGGCCGCAGCTGAGAGATTCACTGGTTGTGGCTGAGAGTTTCATACAGCATTATATGATGTACAGAAAACTATCTTCAGGAACACTTTGGCTACTCTGAATCTCTTCAATAACAACAGGATCCTCTTCTTGGGTAATCTCTTCATTACTGGCACTGGGGAAAACTTCACTTTCCTGAAACAACTCTTCTAAGCTCAAAGATCCTTCAGGTACAGGTAAATCCTCAGTTTCTTCACTTGCAGGCGTAGTTCTCTTCATACTCTTGGTAGTTACACAACTTGGACGCAGGTGGGGGTTTTTCTTCTCTAAATCTACTGTAGGACCAATCCTCAATGGTTTGTGTGTCATTATAGGACAAGGAACAAATGGTACACCAACTTTCTTACCCAGTAAAACATGCACACCTTCAACAGTTAGTGAGTCCTTTACAGCAAAATCAACATTCCCTGTCACCAATTCACATGACAGGTGCAAGCAGCACATAGGAGTTACCTCGTCTCCTCCATACCCTTCAAAATAACTGAATCTCCGGTGAGATTCTTCTCCAACTGTGGGTGAGCACCACGAACTACCACACTATGGTTACTCCCTGTATCACATAATACCTTGACTGGTACCTGCACACTCCCTCCTTGACTTGTCAGCATACCTCCATAGATGTACAGCTTAAAAGCCTCCAAGCTGCTCAGCCACTCACTGCTTGAAGTTACATTTCCACTGGTTGCTAAGCATTCTGCTTGTTTAGTCTGTCTTTCCTACTATCTCAGTCTTCCCCACACTGCTCTTCGTAGTTTGTTTCACCTGGTTACCTTTAACCATTTGGCCAAGTGGTTTGGTCTGGTGTTGCATCTGATAACAATCTCGACTGTAGTGTCCTACTCTTCCACACTTGAAGCACACAACATTAGTCTTCTGTATCTGTCTTGAGAAACTGGATGATGGGGATTTAACATTCGATTGCTGAGGGGTATTACCTGGGTTTGTATTGGTATAGCCACTAGAAGGACTCCCAGTATTAATGTTCCTGAAATCTGGATGAGACCCAAAACCTGTGCATTGTTGGTTCTAGCACCTGACATTGTAGTTTCTTTTGCTACAAATAATATCATAGTCTTCACTCAATGTAGCAGCTTGTCAAGTTTCTTAACCTCTCTCTCTCTCTTAAATAGTCTCTCATGTGCTCTCCTCAAGTACGTCCATAGATTTAACTTTAGCAGCCCCCAACCATCGTTAGAAACATCTTAACTTTGTAGGCATAATCCAAGAAAGTCATCTTGTCATTCTTTCTCAAAGATCTGAATCTTTCATTATAATATTCAGGGGTCATCTGGTAAACTTGTAGCACATCATGTTTGAGTACCTTGTACTCTTTACACTGATCAATTGATAAGGCTAAGACTGACCATTTATCTTCTGGCCATCCCATACCTGAAACCACTTTTTCAAAGTGATTAAAAAACTCATCTGGAGCTTCTTCTGTAAACTTTGGAATTAACTTCGGCACTCTTACATCAAATACAGGATCTGAATTACCTTGGGTAGGGTTAGATGGTGTTACAGGCAACTTGGAGAGAGCTTCTATTAATCTCATCTCTCTCTCATAATCTTGCTTCCTTGCTCTTCCTCTTTCTTCTCTCGCTCTTTCTCTTTCGTCTCTTGCTCTTTCTCTTTCTTCTTCTGCTACTTTTTCTTCTTCTCTTTCTTTTCTTTCTCTTTTCTCTCTGTCTTCTCTTTCTCTTTCAGCCTGCATCTTCAGCTTAATCAAATTTTCTTCTGCTTCTATGCATCTAAGCTCTGTTTTTGCATCACTTTTCTCTTTCTTTTGCTCTTGCTTATCTATAAATTCTACTTCGGCTGCATTCAAAAATTCTTGTGCCTCTTCTAGCTCTTCATCTATTTTACCAGAGTCCATCAATGCTTGGATTGCAATACATCTGTTTTGTGCCTTAATCATACCACTAGACACATTATCCCCACATGCCACTGCTAAAGCAGTCCACTGTGCCTTAGTCAGGTTGGATTCAGATAACTCTTGGATGGAAAGAGCTGCTAAAAACTTCTGAACATCAAACAGAGCCATTTTTCTAAGTTACTCAACTAAATAATTCATAATATAATGCAAAAATAACTATGTGGTCACTCTCCTATCCAAATATATCCCTAACACCACCAGCATAAACCATAAACCAAAGTGATACTTTGTTTTGTTCCCAGGTCTCTGGGCACCAAATTCTATTGTCACGATGTGTTCAAGTACCTGGTTATTACACAACTAATCACAGATTTCGAAAATTTACCTCACTTCAGCCAGATACCTGAACTCCCATAACAATAAAAATTACGACTGAGTACTCTAAAGGTAACAGTGATCCCTTAAAAAGCTCATTAATCACATGAAAAATCAAACTAAATTTATCAAGACTAGTGTGAGGTATCAACAATTAAACAAGAAATATACTAGAGTAAAAGGGCATCACTCCATCAAGCAACTTTAACTGTTTCCCTGGTCTTAATTCACTTCAGCAAAACTAAAGGAATGAAACATGTTTATCACTTTGCCTTATGCACACAATTAATCCTATTCACTGGTGATCAATAAATGAAACGCTGTTTTTTTAATACAAAAATTTATTTTTAAATTAAAAATTTATAATTAGAATTCACAAGCTGAAAAAAATTTACTATTTCTTGAAAACAGCACAAAAATTCAGTTAATTCTTGAGTTAAATTATTAAACAAAACTAAATCACAAAACTTTAATTTATCAAGAAATTAAATTAAGCAAAATTTAAACTATCAAGAATTACTCAAAATTTGAAAAGAAAACCTCAGCAAATGAAAATTAAATCAAGTATGTAATATTGAATTACCAAGAAATATTTAAAATGCTAAGTAAATAAATGTTAAATCACCAATATATAAAATGTGAAAAATCAAGAGATTGCAAACACCAGAACACACAAAAGTACACAAAAGATTTATCAATAATAATTTCACTAAGGCAAAAATTCTCTTAATATACCGTATTATACCATGGTAATAATAAGTAAAATTCACTTTACCTTACACAAGCTTGTGAAAACCTTTGCAAAATCACCTGCAGCTGCTTTAGATTCACAAAACACACTTTTTTTATCAGGCGCCTTAACCAAATTTTTACACTTTTCCTATACTCAGATCTCAAAAGCTAAGACTAATACCAGTGACCACATATACTTTACGTTAAAATTACTCTCTTTTGAAGAGAGAGAGAGGGGGGCTGGTGAACCAATTCTAACGGTTTCTCAAGTCAGAATGAATAGATTTTTGGATTCCAGTAGGAAATTAAGCAGGCATATGAAGTCATTAAGTCATTTTGGGAAAGAGATACAAGAGAAGGTTCTAGAAAAAGGTGACGTCACTGCCAGCAAAACATTTTGAACGTAATCGGGACAATACATGATGTAATCGATCGTGACATGTACTCTTTACTCTCAAAAGGGCATACATGATTCGAACAAAAAAAATCATATGGAGTGCGATCGGAGCAGTACATGATCAGAGCAATGTAATCTTAAACACAACACAATTCCCATGTACTTCAGTGCAACACTGGTTAATTATGACTGGCATGTTTTAAAAACAAAACGAAAAACCCAAGTTGGTTTACAGAATGGATCAGCAATTGTTATTCCCGGCCTGTCAGCGCTATATCTTAACTGGTGACAGATGGCACATCTGGTCTAAAACTCGAATTTCTCTCTCCCACTACTACGCTATTATCAAGAAAGATATTATTAATTCTAAATTACGCTGTTAGGTTATCTAAACCACTAACTCTTTTGAGATCTGACATTACACTGCATACGATATTTCAACAAATATTACCATTACACACAAACACATGATAAATAGAAGAGTAAATATATCAAAACTATAGGATGATATACATATTACAAAGCAACATCATGAAAAAATATATATACACATATATATGTATATATATTATAAGAAAGAGGGAGAGAGAGAGAGTCAATCGTAAAGGAGACAGTGAAATTTAAATCCATTATATCTTGAAAAAAACCTTATTTTCATATATGCAGAATAATCATCCAGATCTCAGTCAAGGCCGTCATATTATTTTTGGGTGGAGGGGGTTCTTTTTGGCAGATAGCTTTTACAGCTGTTAAGGAAGCGGCAAACAAGACGGGAAAACTAGTTCACTGACTACATGCAACATCTGTTTCAGGGGTAAGGTCACAAGAAAGAATTAGTACTCAGGTACTAAATAGCTGAAGCTCTACAGATCACCCTTGGCTCCTGGTTCGATCGTTCGTGTCCACGATCCCGTGATCATTCACCAAGGCAGGATGGTGTGTCATCCTCTCCTTCGGGAGAGGATCCAACTGGTTCCTTTGAGCTTTATCTATTTTTCAATGAATACACTGGCTGCCAATCGAGTGCATAATATAATCCCGACTGGGGTTAGTTTTGAGAATTAAATTCTTCCTCCCTTGCACAATTTGAACCTTTCCGGGAGCAGTCAAATCTTCGACATCTCCAAAGAAAATGTTTTTAATTAATGTCTGAGTTGGCACATTCTTGTGCCCTTTTGTGTACGAAGGTTTAATCGTTTTGGGTGTGGAGAACAAGGTTAGTCTCCGTGACATTTTGTGGTTCGTTTTGTCAAGTCACTTTTTGCTTTTCTCATCTTCATTGTGGCTACTCCTGTTGCTGTTGATACCACAACTGTATACCTGTAATTATTAATGTTCTTAGCATAGTCAGCTGTATCACTGCTTTCAATGGGCTTATGCCACCTTCAATAGCTGTCTTTTGTGACACCGGAGTTATATATACTGTCAGCAATTTTACGGTTATAGCTTTCAGCATTATACCCTTGGCGGTCCTCCTCGGATTTCTGTTCCACATTTTCGTTGCCTTCTTATTGTCGGCGCTTTCTGAATACCACACGGCTGTTAAAAATCTTCGTTCGTGTGAATTATCGCTGATAGTGACAGCGTTCCAAACACCCACAAAGAAATCAACACTGGCTATATTCAAAGGCAAATTTAACTGTGACTGAATGTTCCGTTCACTGAGACATTGTCGATGGATTGCCTCGCTCGTCGGTCCTTCGCGGCGAGGACTCGCAGTGCGTTCACGGCCACTTCCGGGACCTTCATTTTTGGGCACCGGATCGGTTGTTATCTGACGGCCCTCGTTAAATTACTTCTGTTTCTATAAACTGCTGAGCTTCATACTGTATATGCGATGAAAATGTACCCTCCTTCTACTGGTTAAAGCAGCAAGAAACGGTGTAGTATAAAGAGGAAAAATATCGACGGAAATGTAAAAACTTCCGATTAATATTGCACGCTTGGAGCGTTATCTTCGTTTCTACGGGTGCGTGCACACTGCAGTCAAACATGGCATAAACACAAATATACTGAATGCGAGTCAGCGACTTATAGGTAGTTCTAAGTAATGCGTCGCACGATTATCCAGTTTTTGCCCAAGGTTCGTTCTCCCCTTACGGTCATTAAATGCGTTGAATGCCCGACGTATGTGCACTAGATTTATTGTAGAGTGCATTCGCCATTACAATCGCCAGTTGCATATATTTGCTATTTTCATTTTTCGCTTGATCGTTCGTGATGAGCAAATTTATAATTATTCATTTAAAGGAATTTTCTCTGGCAGTGGATAGTTTTTACTTATAAGAATTTGCTTACATGAATTCGGAGGGAACACCAAAAAGCTGGTAATAAGTATTGCATTTAGATAGATACATTATTATTATTATTATTATTATTATTATTATTATTATTATTATTCAAAGATGAGCCCTATTCATATGGAACAAGTCCACAGGGGCCACTGACTTGAAAGTCAAGATCCTAACGAATATGGTGTTCATTTGGAAGAAGTAACAGAAGGTAACAGGAAGTGTAAAAAGAAGAAATCAGTGATAATACGAGAAAAAATGAGTTAAAAAATTAATAAATAAAATATGAAAAAAATGAGTTAAAAAATTAATAAATAAAAGATAAAAATGTCAATAATGTATATGGGTGAACACACAAAAGTTGTACGGCGGTATATTCAAAGTTGCAAGAAGTAATAACTGAGAGTAACAACTGCATTGTCCTTCGTGCTACCTTTGAACAACAATTTCTCCAGATTGCAACACTGATAACAGCTAATGATGTGACAGGTTAATGTCTTCAGTGCCACGATATAATTATGTGGATTAACGAGCCGTCGTCTCTGGCTGCAAAGGTACTCAATGAAAACACTTAATGATGTAGAACATGTTCATACAATGATTAACGACGTCCCTGGCGAAAAGAAAAATTTCAATATATCAAGATGTTTAGGTGATCTTGATGACAGGCCTTAGAAATTCTATCCATTTGTCAAATACAACGAAAGCAAATGTGTTACTATAAACATTATCCTTTTCTATCACAATCCCAATGAGATGTCTCAAGCTATAAGTGAATTTCGTTTGGTAAATAACCTAAACTGACATGTTAAGTAAATTCAATCAGGCTTTAGGAGGCATTATCTTGCGGTAATCTATCTATCACAATAAAATCCGAGTGGATATGATCTTGTTTGGCCTCCCCCGGGTGACAGTGGGGGAGACATTACACAGCCACCCACCCCTGAAAACCGGTTTGTGGGGCGGGGTAGGTAGGGGAAAGGGAGGGTAAGAGAGACATCCACCCTCTCCATGGGAACCTGTTTGTCCGCCCTTGGTGGAGGCTTGGTAGGTAGGGGATCGGGAGGGCTGCGGAGGCAGCAGCCCCGGCTTCCAGCATACGTAGCACGCGCCAACAAGCTGATTAGAATATTTTGTCATATAACATGTGTAATAAATGTGCCTGCAACTTCCTACCTATCCACATACCTGCATGACCTTCTGTACCTACTGTACACATGTATTAATGCATGCAAATCCCTACGCTTACTGACATCGCGCGCAATTGCTAACGTCAACAAAAACATATTTGCAGAATGTGGATCTGTGCCTTTTGGAGATCTGCTGCGGCAAAAGAAGTAAATACATTTAACTCCAAAAAAATGTGTCGAGAAAATCAACGTTAAAGGTTGAGCTTTTTGATCGGCCTCCCTATTCATAACAGCACTTCATAATTCCTACTGTAGGTTTATTGTCATTGAGATACCATAATGGTCATGTACGCACCATCAAATGATATTCATAAAGAGCGAAAAACTGCTCTAAAGCGCCACAACTCCACTGAAAGGAAATGATTCATTTTGTCTTGCAATTGTTAGCCATCACTTCCACCAAATATATTTAGTAGGTGAAATGCTTTAACTCCTTGCATGGAAAGGAAACTTTATTTTAAATAAAAGGAACAAAATAATAGAAAACTGTATTGAATATGAGAATATACTAAATCTAAATACAAATAACGACTGCACTGGCAATGGGAAAAATAAAAAAAAAAAACAATAGTTCCCTGAGATATATTTGTTACAAGTAATGGGACACTGTTGAAAACGGAACCTAGAACTAAATCGTCTTTTTTTATATTCTAAGAGTATCAAAATAATAGCTGTGTAGCTCTTATCCATACTGGATATCTTCTTTGCAACTAACTTACAAAGTTTTACTTCTGTAAGATTTTACAAGGTAAATTGCCGGCACAACACTGTTGCGTATTTGTAGTACATTTTATGTTGGTGGATGGAGTGCTAACGAAATGTTTGATCAAATGGTGGATATGGTAATCACGTCCTTCAAAACATCAAAATCATGGGCGTCTCCTTCTTGCTTCAATTTTTCCTCAATGTGACCGTGAATTCCATACCCTTCCGGCTGTCACCAGGATTACCTTGGCACTGAATAAACACCAATGCTTACTGGTTAGTGTTGGTTAGCTTCGTCTCTTTGTGACGATTCTGTAGGTACCAAATTCTCAAAAATCGTATTTTTTGAGTTGATGTCTTTTACAAATCCATAATTCATATTTCCATATCAGAAGGAAAAACTGAAACGAATCACGTCTCTGTAGGTTCTGCATTGTTCCAAGAACTGATGTTATTCTGTGCACACAAAGTCAAATGACGGGAGGGATTCATTCTGAACTGGCAAATATTATTTGGAAAGTTTGATTTCTTGGAATTTAGGCTGTCAAGTCAAGCACTGAAGGGGGCACTTCCGGCCATTCAACGCAAATGACAGTGGAAAGAGGGAGTTGGAGAAGTTGGACAACAAGATAAAGAGATCCAGACAATATAGATGAAGTAAAAAGCTCTTAAGGAGTCACTGGGAGAAACCGCCAAAGTTGACTAAGGACTAATAGAGAAGTTGGACAGCAAAAGTGGGTGCAGCTACAGGCCCAAGGGATGCTGCAAACAATCTTTATTAACGCCTACAGTGCTCCACGCAAGGTGCATAACGGCATTGATCCCATACGGGGATTTGGTAATTTTGACGAAAATTCGCCCGGGAAACTGGAAATGAATTTGCACATAAATCGAATAACTACAGATAACTTTGTAGATGATTTTTCTTCTAGAATCGAAAATACTGCCCAGATTTGTATTGATGGCGCCAGAGAAAGCTAAATTATACAAATGAACGCATTGGCCAAATTGCTGACTGCCAGAAACCTGCCTTTTGTAGTACAGAAAAAGAAGGGCACCCTGCTAATCCCTTAAATTTACCAGAAAATACTCAAAATAATCCGTCTCCTGTTTTCTGGAATTCGAAGAATCTTGTATATGGAATTTAGGTCCATTATTACTTTAGAACACGGTTTGTTTTGCTTTTGTGTTTCTGAAGGAAATATTTTCAGTGAAATTGTACTTCATTATTCATTTGTTGTCAGGATCTTCTTCACATATGCCAGAGAATGAACCCTAGCCGTAAGATTCCATAAACTATTAAGCACTGGAAGTTTGTTTAGATTTTGACACGCCAATATGCCTGCGTGTTTGTAAAGGTTGGTGGGTTTGTTTCTGCGTGCGTAAGTTTGTTCCTTGGGTGTAATGAATGCATGTGCATTGGTTTGAGCTTATATGTCATTGGAGGTTGGTGGGTTCTATTTGTGCGCGTGCGCGGTGGGTATTTGTGGAAGAACTTATCCTTAACATACCAGGTGATTGGTTGAGGCATATTTGGGGAGGGGAAGAAGGAAGTGATGAGCGAGACCTGATGGGCCATGATTGGTCCTGATGAGAGAATTCTCAAGTCGCTCTCTGCATGAATAAGTGACGACCTTTAGGGTTCGAAAGACCAGGCCATTGCCTGCCTGAGCCTCTCACCTGGAGGCCGAATTCGTCTGTAAACAAAGGTAAACGTCCAATTTACTTCAGTATATTAAGTACTCTGCGTTTTTTTTTACTTTGTAGTCAAAATTGTACAATTCTTCATCCCATCGGTAAGGACTTAATGCACATTATTATCATTTCAGAGGCATTAATTGCCATTATTACATAACGAAAAAATAATTTATTTTTAAACGTTTTAAGCAAAAATACCGTATTCATGAATTCTCTTAGTATTCGAAGAGAAAACTGAGCCATTTATTTGGTCTCCATAGAATATTATAAAGCAAAAATCCAAATGAGAACCCGGGTAATTTTTATTGAATGCCATATGCCACGCCTGTATCAATCATAAGAACTTTTCGACATATATGAGGAAGTGTTTTTGCATAGGAAATGATATATTTACTCCTTTGTAAGAGATTTTCTATGATGATTACTGCTGCTGATCATTGTCAGCTTATTAATTTTTCTACTCTTTAGTTCATAACTGTCATTATCTTTAGTATTCGTAAAGTCTGAATTGCCTGCCATTTTTCAATGATAATTGCACAAACGCAAACAAATTCAGATGCCATTCAGAAAGAGAAATATTACTTCCGGATGTCTTTCAAAATGCTTATAAGAACTGGTGATGTACGAAGTCAAATACTGATTTATAATTGAGCGTTAGAGAGTATGATTGGCCTGATGCGAAGTTCTGGACTAGCCAATCAACCGAGACAGTTAAAAGTGATAATTCAACAATGACCGATTGCTTTCGATGAAGCCGGCTTCTTGTCATCGAAGATCGATGGTCTAATGATGCCCGTCAAAGTGGCGAGGTGTTACAGGAATTAGATGCCTCATAAAGCTACAGGAATTAGTGGCCTCATAAGGTGTTACAGGATTTAGAGGCCCCAAAAAGTTACAGGATATAGAGGACTCATAAGGTGTTACAGGATTTAGATGACTCAAAAAGTTTCAGATATTAGAGTACTTACAAGGTGTTACAGGATTTAGAGGCCTCATAAAATTACAGGAATTAGAGGCCTTATAATGTTGCAGGAATTAGAGTCCTCAAAAGGTGGTACAGGAATTAGAGGCATCACTAGGTGTTACAGGATTTAGAGGCCTCATAAAGTTACAGGAATTAGAGGCCTCATAATGTTACAGGAATTAGAGTCCTCATAAGGTGTTACAGGGATTAGAGGCATCATGAAGCGTTACAGGATTTAGAGGCCTCATAAAGTTGCAAGAATCAGAGGCCTCATAAAGTGATACAGGAATTAGCGACCTCGTTTGAATCTGTGCACTCTGACCTAAAGAAGCTAATTCCAAAGGGAAATACAAAGCTTATCTAATGACTGGAGCGACTGCGCAAACAAAAATAAAAAATAAAAAATGGTAATAGGAATAAAGAGTAAAATAAACAACCAAATGTTATTGGACAAGATCAGGGTGATCTGATGCAAAGCTTAACCATATTGCCTCCAGCGGCTCTTGTTAGAGTCCTGAAGGCTTCCCAATGGATCTCCTCCTGCTGGAGGGGGAACCGGAGTCGAAGGGCACTAGATGTTTTCCTCTTGATGAATTACTTAACGTATTTCTGATTTTAATTTTTGGTCGAACGGCTGCACCAGCCATTGCCCTAATGATAGCCGTAAGTTGATGACTGAAAAAGATGTTATCGTGAGGATAAACAAAAGGGAGAACCACATAAAAAAAAAATTCATCTTCTCCTTCTAAACTTTAGTCATGGGATATGAAAAATTGCAGGAAGTGGGGAAAGTGCCAACTCAGAATAATAGAAGCACTTATTAAGAATTGTCGACGAAAGACTCATTGCTCCGAAAGTGTAATATATATATGTGTGTGTATATATACAGTATATATACACACACACACACATATATATATATATATATATATATATATATATATATATATATATATATATATATATATATATATATATATATATATATATATATATATATATATATATATATATATATATATATTAGCAAAAGCAATTGCTTAATGGCATTAATGAGTTTCTTAGGGGTATCTTCATAAAGTCGAAGTTTATTCCGGTTCTTTGCGTCAGTGTCTGATGAAGAATACGCAGACTTCTTCCTTTCACTTATTGATTTGTTTTATGATGACAGCTGTTTCGCCACCCCGTGGCATTCTCAAGCGACTGTTGACTTTCAGTGAGGAATTGCAACCCATTTATTTCTTCGTTTGGGGATGACAGTCCGTAATTTACATTGAGACCTGAGGAGTGGTTGGCTGAGGGATCGAAAGCAGACACCTAAAGGATTGAAGATTTATTTGTTTATGAATTTATCTTTAATCATTTTTCTTATTTACTTCATTATTTTGTACTTTACTTTCAAGCAGGCGTGTTAGATTGATTTGATAAATTATAAACACAAATCTAAATAAATATTAAGCATAATGTCATGTATTTTGATTATTTATTTAACTGCATATTTATAATTTTACGTTGTTATTCATGCATGCTCTTTGTAGCCAAAGCTTCGATTCTGAACAATTCAAATTTTGACCTCTCAAACAACCACAACTCACGTCTCTAGGTCACTTAAGCACTTTCTCTCCACCCGATTAAATAAGTAAGTTACAAGTCCAAATTATAAGTCAGTAGTCGCTTGGAAATGCCAGAGTTGCGAAATAGCAGTCGTAACGAAAAATTAATAAATGGAAGAAAGAGGACCGCGTTTTTTCATCAGAGATTGCTACCAAAGCAATTGCTTTCAACGAAAACTGTTGAAGCGAAAACCTATGCCCTCTATATAAATATAAATACGAATGTATCTTGACAGTCCTGCGCACATTTAGAATATTATAAATCAGTTTGCAAATAAGGTGATGAAATATGTATATAAAAAATTTTAGTGTACTTTAAATAACGTTATTTTTCAAATAGGTATACAGAAAAACTTTGTTTATTAAGAACCAAGCGCGTTTTAAAAGACTATTCATTTACTAGATTACCTAAAGCGTTGGGACGTTCGTCTGATTAACTTGAACTTGTCTGCTTGCAGACACAACACATTAGGAATCACCTGTCATGATAACGGTAAAAAATACTGAATATCACTGTACAACGGAATCTCGCTTGAATTAATTTTCTCTATTGATAATATTTCAGTGCTTGACTTTTCATCGAACAAAACAGGAAAAAAAATCAGGCTCAGTTATCATAACATCAAAATAATCTTCACAATAACTAATTCTAGACGATCACTAATGTGAGGTCCTTGTGAAAATGGACCATGCTTTTTAATCTGAATCTGTGGGGTTGCACCCTTAAGCCAGTAATGGTGAATTGTGGCAGATACAGCAGCAGTGATGAGCGAATTTGGTAAAATATCTCTTAATTAAGAATAACGAATGAGCGGAGTCATAGTGAAAGTTCCACTCAGCCAAGTATTTATTTCAACAATGTTTTCATGATCGTTTTGACCATCAAGAATATCATCATACTTTCACATTGCTGGATAAGCCTTTAAAACTGCAGACGGGTGTCAAACAATTAACTTGGTATCAATATTGCTCAAAGAATATCATCATTATCAATCTCCCCAGTTGTTGAATTAGCCTTAAGAATGATGGACAGGTGTCGCACCATCAACTTGGTATTACTGCTCAAACGGCCAACATCCACCGTGCCTTCTTGTTGATGACTTGCTACGAATCATTTTCTAGGATGCAGTCTGTCATACCATCCCTTTGGTAAAGAAATTCTGCCCAAGTGTTTTATGTTTATTTTGTTCTTTACTCATCGCCCAACTCTGTCTATATCATCTTGGCAATCAAGTCCGTCACGTAGCTAAACATTACTTTGAATTCGATAATTACCTTCAATCTTGTTTAATTTCGGATTTTCTCTCTCTCTCTCTCTCTCTCTCTCTCTCTCTCTCTCTCTCTCTCTCTCTCTCTCTCTCTCTCTCTGTGAGTGTTTGTGTGTGTCTGTGTGTGTGTATATCAAAATCAGGAAGTCTACTTTACATGTAAGAAGCGCCTTTAATACGATGTCCTGATCTTCTAAATGGACACCTTTTTCCATTCCAGGTGACAATGCATTCCCGGGGACTGTTGATCGCAGGTACAGCCCTGTTGGTTTTGGCGAAATCAGGCTCCGTCAATATAGAATCATCGAAGACTTTCGAATTAGTCCTTACTGGGCAAAAGCTTCGTGGGAATTACACATCCTTCTCTTCAATTGCTCTCCGGAGGTAACAGCTATTCAAGTCTTTAAGCTTATATATGCAATAAAACCTGGTTAGTATTAATTACTCATTGAAGGTGGTGCAGTATTCCAATGCAATTGCACTATGCTGACTGTAGGCATATTACTGATAAACGGTAGTTGATGTGTAATTTTGTATTATTATCATTATTATTATTTTTTAGTATATGAAACCTATTCATATGGAACACAGGGGCCACTGACTAGAAATTCAGGCTTCCAAAGAATATGGTGTTCATTAGGAAGAAGTAAGAGGAAATAAAGGGAAATACAGAAAGAAGAGATGCCACTTATTAAAGAATAAAAAACAAATAAATAAACAGATAAATAGATAAAAAAGTATTAAAATGAAAGGGTAGTAATGCATTGCATATTCGCTTGAACTTCTGAAGTTCCAATTGCACGACATCCTCTGAGAGGCTGTTCCATAGTCCAACGGTGTGAGGAATAAAGGACCTCTGGAACTGAGAACTTCGACAGCGAGGCACATTTACTGCATATTGGTGCTACTGTTCGTCGAATCTGATTGCTCTCGGCAGATAAAGGGGATCAGGGATCAAATGTGAATGTGAAAGATCTCTGTTGAAATACAACTTATGAAAAAGTGACAAACAAGAGGCCATCCGTCGATGGTTCAAGTCATAACTGCTAATATTAGGAAACATAAACCTGCCACCACGCACCACTCTATCTACAAGAGATAAATCTCTGGCAGAAGCAGACATCCACACCAAAGAACAGTATTCCAGTAAAGGAAGTACAAATGACCTAAAACATATTGCACTGATTTTAGCACTGTTATAAATATATGAGGCCTTACGAACAATACTTAACTTACATGCTGCATTTGCTGATACTTTCATCAGGTGTTTCTCAATAGTTAGATGTCAGTCAAGCTATACCTAGAATAGTTAAAGCCTCAGCAAAGTTCCATCCACCAGAAGGGGAGGATGGAATACGAAATCTGTACGAGATCTGCAAATCAATAGTATTTTCGTTCAGCCTCATACCCCACCGACTACACCATGCCCTGAGTGAGGCTGGGGGCAGCTTCATTTCTTATGCTACATGGAGACTTTACTACACTCACAAGTGTTGCGTCATTGGCATACTGAACAATCTTGTTTTCCAGGCCAACAACCATAACTGTGGACCAAGAACACTGCCTGGTATAACTCCACACACAATAGGTCTTGGTTCACTAAAGATCCTGTCAACAGCAACTCACTGCTGCCTACCTGCAAGGAAATCTTGAAGTAATCCTAAAACATATCCACCCACTCTAAGATTTTGAAGCTTATATATAAGTGCCTTGTGATTTACTAAATCGAAAGCAGCACTAAAATCTATTTGAATTAAATCTATTTGAATTACTATGAACTCAAAACCCTTACCAAGGTTCCCTCCCAAATGGCATGTCAAGTCTAAAGGAGCATCGCAGGTACTTAATTGCTTCCTGTATGCATATTAACTATCAGCTAACAATCCTTTAGATTCCACATACTTATACAGGGGCTTAAAAATAAGTTTTTCAGCAACTTTGGAGAGCACAGGGAGGATAGAGATTGGCCTGTGGTTACTGCAGTCTGCAGATATGCCACTCTTTGGAATAGGCACTGTATTGCTAAGCTTGCACTCATCCACAAAGATACTATGTTAACAAAAAATCTATATTATCTAGTAATCGTGGCAGACAAACACACTAGAAACTTTTTAAAAAAACAAAGGGAAGATAGCATTAGGATCTTCTCCAACCCAGCTATCAAGATTATCCAGAATTTTCTTAACATTCCTCGAGCGAAATACAAATTTTGTAGGATAGTTCAGGATGACAAGTATCAGAGAGAGGGATATCCTCAGCTGACTGCTTAGCTTCAAAAGCTTGATGTAGCAGTTCAGCTTTATCTCTGGGGCCAGTAACCAATCTACCATCATCTGTTAGTAGTGGTGGAATGGAAGACGAGCCCGACCCAAAGACAGATGATGCCAATTTGGTCCACCACAGATGAGGCTGAGTACTCCCTTCAAGTTTCCTCCTCAAGGACACGTCTCCATACGTCATTAAAAGAAATGCCGGAAGTAACTGGTCGACAAGGTGGGGCCAGCACAGCTTGCAAGGCAAAAGAAATCTGTCAGGTTTGCCACAACAACTGGAAGAGGACAGTCTGGATAGATTTAGAAATAAAACATCCAGAGGGAAAAGATGAGGTAAGAAGAAGGCACTTTCCTGATAATCCACCAAGCAACTTTTGCTTTCTCATCAGCCTGTCCTACAACTTTTTGAAAAAACAGGAAAGTGAATAAAAAAGAGGATAAATGCCTGATTCTACCCTCAAGCAATGGAACTCAAACCCAAGACCATGGAAGGCCATGGTACAACAGCTATGGCACAGCCCAAGGTTGGAGAACGAGGTTTGTATTCAGAGTAGCCTTCTCTTAGAAGGGTTACCTACCAAGCTGGACAGTCCTACCCACTGGTTTGATTTCGGAGTGTTTTCCTAAAAGAGCTGCCTGCCAAGGTTAAAGGGTCTCTTCTACCCTAACTCGTTAAGGATGGGACGTCATACCTTGAAGTGAATGTTGCTAAGAAAAGCCACATGAAACCACTACCCAGTAATCAAACTACCATGAGAGCACAACAAGGTCAGGAGATTTTCTGGTAACGTGGACGGTTGTGGATGCAGAAACATAATGCTTGGATTTATATTTCAACATTGTTTTGAGAGATAGGTAAGGACATTTCTCTCGAGTATTGTCAAACTTCTTTATTTCTGTTTTATACAACTAAAGGGAAGGTGTATTGCAATTACAACTGAATATCTTTTTGATAAATAAAATGCCAAGACATCTATGAATTAAGCTGGTGTTGATTTGAAGAGTAGTGCAACACTACAGTAGTAGGTAGAACCCATGAATTCCTGAGCTGACCTATGCAGCGATTCATTTTGATCTTCGACAGAAAGACTAGTGGAAATGGAACTGACTTCCCTTACTGAGAGAAAAGGTACGACTAATTACGTAGCAAAATAGAGTTACACTTTATTTGAGCGGGAGTCATGCTTGTATGCAGTATTACGTATCCCATAAAAAGGACCCTGCTTTTCTGCATGACTAATGTTATTCCAGTAATTAATTTTTTCAGTCAATCACTGACAGCTAACCTTTGCATCATTCCATTCAACGGAACGAACAAGTAGCAGGCAATCTAACTACATTGACAGTTAACCAAACGCCTTCAAAATAATTCTATATCCTTTTAATACTTGATCAAGTTTGGTCTCGCCTTTACCCAATTTGTTTTGGATAAAACTTAACATGAAAGAGCTGACAGACCATCATGAATACCACCATGACGCCTGTATGCATGCTAGCAATGACGATGAAACAGTTTAGAGTCAAAGTACTTATAAAGGATTTAAAATCAACTTTTCAGATCTTGAGAAATCAATTAAGGGATTGTATCTGGTTTGTAATTATTGCTGTCAGCGCTTACTTTATTTTGGAACAGATGCAGCGACACAGTTTTCAGAAATGCTGTTTAAATGACAAAGACTGGACCAGGATGACTGAATATCAAAAAACAGTGAAGGATAACTTAGCAGCGTACTTAAAGCTGTATATGTATATCATCACTTCCAAATAACAAAAACATAATAGATGCATTGGACCCTAAGTGTATCATTTTGACAATTATTTTTTGCAGCTAGAATTAATAACTATAGTCTCTGTTGGCTTGTCGATGAAATATTTTTGGTCCACAGTTAACTTTTAAAAAAAACTTTTCCTCTTCTTATCAGGAGTAATCACATTAACGAATGTCACAATTCTTATATCATAAGACAAGCAAAAATTATTAGTAGTTGCTGGTACGGGTTTCAATTTGGATGTGGATGTAAAAGTAAACGCAACTGCTGGTTACTAGCTGACATGAGATTTTCGTTATGGGACTTTTTTAGAGTTGGTACTGGAAATATGCCGATACTGTGGAAAGTCTTTTCCTATGCCAGGCTTTCTACAGGTTCAGATGAATTCACAGAGATGAGTCCCTGAAGTTAAAAAGACATCTGTAACATCCAACATCTTCCTGGTTCCCTCCAGTCACGGGATAAACTGATCTTTATTTTGAAGTTACATGACTTGTTCATCTTGATTCTGATCATTACCAAGGGCTGATCTTTCTTTGGAAACCACCAAAGAAATGCGATTATTTCTAATTCCTTGCGAACAACGACTGTTCCCTTTCAAGTAGGTTGCAATTGAATGAGAGAGCGAGAAAGGGAAAACTGTAGATCAGAAGGATCATTTCTCCTGACTAAACTAATTATCACGTTTTTATCAATTAAAATCTCATCTTCTCTTCCATTATTAGCTGTGTTTCTCTCTGTATCACCCGTGGATGCTGGCTGCTGACTTGGGACATTGCAACGAGCACTTGCAGCCTTCTAGATCCTCTAACTACACTGCCAGTAATCGAAGCAGGACCGTTTACCATCAGGACGTATTTCTCCTCCAGCATAAATAACGCCAGGGTGAAAGTGTTCCCGGCAAAAATCACCTGGCTCGCTTGCAAAGCGAAGTGTGAGAAGCTGGGCGGGCGTATCTTTTATCCCCCGGATAACACTTACGGTGCTGTTTTGACTGTTATTTCTGGCGTTAATACTTTTCACGTGGGGATGTATCGGTTTCCTAATGATACAAAGACTTGGTACAACATGGACGGGCAGGTTATCTCTTCCCCCCTACGTTGGGTTTATTATGAACCGAACAATAAAGGAGGTGCGCAGTACTACGTTGTGTTGGACTTCGGAGAACTGTCAGACATAGCTGGAACCAATTATTATTCTTATGGGTGCGCTTGCGAAGTTTAGCTTCCTTACGGACTGTAAGAGACAAGGTTTATTATTATTATTATTATTATTATTATTATTATTATTATTATTATTATTATTATTATTATTATTATTATTATTATTATATATATATATATATATATATATATATATATATATATATATATATTTTTTTTTTTTTATTATCTCTATGTCCTTCTCCCATCAAGGGTTAGTTGATGGCCACCGACCTTTTATTCCTAATGTACTCATAGCTCAAAAGAAAATTAGATTTGCTAATGATGGACGTTGTAATCACATATTAATAATTATAAGTATGCCAGTATCTGACTTGTAGCTTTGTTTGGAATAAAACTGAGGTATTTTCGTTTTTGCTAATTGCACGACAGCATCCTGAGACATGTTTATATGTCTGTCATCCTACATAAACAGTATACTAATGTTTTTGGGACTAGGACGGGTTATAGTTGCAAGGGTGGGTGGCCCTATGCATTGTATGTACTGTTCACACTTTGAAATTCTCCCTATTTTAGTTAAAGTGAATGTAAATTTTTATTGTATTATACAAATGAATTATTATTGTTGTTATTACACAGACAGTAGTTCAATTCAGTTTAGAATCGATACACTTTTAAGCTTCATTATTAAGTTTTTTCACTATCTCAGACAAATGAATGAGATTAATGCTAGATATTATAATGGAATTAATGACTGACATAATGCAATGAATGACAGGCATCACAATGGTTCTGTCCATGGTCAAAATAAAGCATATCTGGGTTAAAAGTTTGTTATTTTTTCATCATTATTTAATATTTTCTCACATCTTGAGGAACAATTCATAGAGTAAAGCACCTTTGCGGTGAACTGAATACCCACAATCAAGTGAAAGATTATTATTATTATTCAGATGAAGCCTATTCATATGAAACAAGCCCACAGGGGCTACTGGCTTGAAATTCAAGCTTCCAAAGAATATTACGGTGTTCATTAGGAAGAAGTACGAAACAGTGAGCAAAGCATAGTACAGAAAATACAGCATGTAAAAGTAAACAAACGGATGGAATCCTATATAAATAAGCGTCAGCTGAAATATTCATTATAAAAATCATGGAAATCACCTTCTCTTAACCTCAAGCGACAACACCATGACTTGCAAGAAGATTGTTCCATAGTTTCGGAGTAGAGTAGAGTCGGGTACGAGCCCCCTCTCGGGGGGGAAATTACTCTGCATCAAGAGTAATGGTGTTACAGAAATTAAGCATTTTCTTTCTTGAACTTTAAGGAATCCGCTGTTTATATTTTGTTTTGTATAAATGTATCCTACTTTTATGTTGATGTAAATATTGTATAACATAAAAAAGCCCAAGTGGGAGGCCTTTTACTCATCCGAATATTGTGAAAGAAGATTTATAGAAATCATCATTAAATGCAAGAAATATCCATTTACTGTGATTGTAAACAAATCAAACTTTCAATATCTGTAATATTCATAATATAAAAATTTTGCGGTATATAAAAATCTTTCTTGGTTTAGACATAATTCACACCTAAATTAAATGGAAACGCTGATGGAGATATTAGGTTTTATAATTTGTATTCTTAATTACCAGGAAAATCTGTATGTCTTTGAAAATCATTTTCAGTCATTCGCTCTGTGTATTTTTCTAACAAATATAAAGAATAGCTGGTCCTTTGATCAACTGATGAAATAATTAACAGAAACAAATAATCATTAAACACAGAACATGAATTTCTTTGAAAATATAAACAAATGACTTGTCTATATTTAGTTTGCTGTCTAAACTGATTCTAAGTTTTATGGAGACAGAACTTCACAATTAGGTAACAAAATTCTCGACAATGTTCTTTCAAAATTTTACACAAAAAGTTCATCCAAATGAATCACCATTTTTAGGGAAATATAAGAAAAAGTCCTGGAGTGGAACGTTCACGTGTCCAGTTTCCACATCACATAAACTGAACCTATTTTCCAGAAGGTCTTCAGTCAGTGAAGGGTTCTCAACAGACTATAAAAGGCCATTCATCAACGTCCAAAGAAACAGGGGATAGAGATCTTTTCTTCTTCTTCTTTGATGCTTTGTTTGCAGGCCGGAGAGGCATCTATGAGCTCTGTTGAATAACCAGTGATTATATGGGGATGATGTGATTATTTCAGTTTTCCTTTAGACTTCAGTATCTCTTTTGCCTTGGCTTCATTGAAAGTTCCTGGTTTGCAATAGTAAGGAAGACTGAGAGGTTTTCTCTGAGGTAGTTCTTGAGTCCACTGTTTCAGTTGATGGACCAGCAGTCTGAATAGTGTTTTCGTTTGAACTAGAGCTCCCACGTATGACTGTGCTGTTTTTTAGAGATAGGACTTCGAGACTCAGGCAGTTCTGTTAGTTTTGCTGCAGTAAAATCTTCATCAGTAAGGATATCGTGATTAATTGGCCATAAACCTGCTGCTCTGAAACTATTAAAAACTTTTTAAATGGAGATTGGTTTACGGAATGCAGTGGTAAATACTCTCCATTTTTTGTATTAGGCTCACTAGCATCTTAAATTATGCCTTAAACTCTGGTCTAAAAAGCTCTACCTGAATATTTTCAGGATGTTTCACTTTTTATTGCTGTGTCGCCTTAGAGTTTTACATGGAATGTCATACTCTTGTAATGTAGAGTTTAAGGCCTGTCCTTCACTAACTTTTTTAAGGGCAGCCATGAGAGCATTTTCTCCATCGGATGGAAGAGGCATAATGGTTCTGAA
>JANJGK010000011.1:7470517-7495517 GCA_039081455.1 Macrobrachium rosenbergii | reverse complement strand
GACATACTTATAATAATTAATAAGTGATTACAAGGTCCATCAATAGCAAATCTAATTTCTTTTCGAGCTATGAGTATATTTGGAACAAAAGACAAGTGGCTAACAAATAACCCCTGAGGGTAGAAGGACATAGAGATAATGCAAAAAAAAAAACCTTGCCTTTTACTGTCCATAAGGGAGCTAAACTTCACAATCGCACCCATACGTATAATGAGGGGCTGTACTTTTATGTGTGGTAGTTTCCACTAGAAGTTCATGTAATCTTATGAATGTGGATTTCTTTGAAAATGTACTGTGTGCAGCATCTATATTTCACAAGCACACCCATACGAATCAGAAGAGTCTGCACCTACGTCTGCTAGTTCCCCGGAAGACAATACAATATAGCACTCCGCTCCTAAATTGCTTGGTTCATTCGAAGCCCAACGTAAGGGAGAAGAGATAACCAGCCCATCCATGTTGTACAAAGTCGTTGTGTCATTAGGAAACCGATACAAGCCCACATGAAACATGTCAACGCCAGAAGTAACAGTCAAAACAGCACCGTAAGTGTAATCCGGGGGATAAAACATCCGCCCACCCAGATTTTCACATTTTGCCCTGCAATCGGTCCAGATGATTTTCTCCGGGAACATTTTCACTCCGGTGTTATTTATGCTGGAGCAGAAATACGTCCTGAGGGTAGCTGGCCCACTCTCGATCTGTGGAAGAGTAGTTAGAGGGTCTAGAAGGCTGCAATTGCGCGTTGCAACGTCCCAAGTCAGCAACCAGCAGCCTCGGTTGATACATTCGGAAGCACATCTAAGAATGGAAGAGATGAGATCTTAAATTGATAAAAAAGCGATAATTAGTTTCGTCAGGAGAAATGATCCTTCTGATCTACAGGTTTCTCTCTCTCGTTCCCTCATTCAATTATAACCTATTTGCAAGGGAGCAGTCGTTGTTCCCATGGAATTAGGAATAATCGTTTTGGACGTTACAAATGTGTTTTTAACTTAACACTGCATACATGCGTGACTCCTCAAGTAAAGCGCAACTCTGTTTTGCTACGTAATTAGTTGTACCTTATCTTGCAGTAAGGGAAATCAGTTGCATTTCCACTTGTCTCTCTGTCGAAGATCAATATGAATCGATGCATAGGTCAGCTCAAGAATTCATGGGTTCTACCCACACCAGTGTTGCATTACCTTCAAATCATCCACAGCTTAATCTATACGCGTCATAGCATTTTATTTATTATTTGTTAGTAGGAAAGAGATATCTGGTCGTAACTGCCATACGTCTTCCGTTTAGTTGTATAAAACAGAAATATAGAAATCTGACAATACTTGAGAGAAATGTCCTTACCTACCTCCCAAAACAATGTTGACATATAAAGCCATGCATTACGCTTCTGCATCCACAACCTTCCACTTGTTTCCAACAAATCTCCCGACCTTGAAATGCACTTAAGGTAGTCTGATTACTCAAAAATGACACGTCAGTTACTGTATATCAGTAATACGACTACAGTCAACATAAAGCAATTGCTTTGGAATGCTACACCACTTGCACTGAGTAATTAAGACTGGCTTGGTTTTAATGCAATCTTAAGCTCAAAGATTTTACCTCCGAACACTAATTGAAGAGTAGGATGTGTAATTCCCACTAAGCTTTTGACCAGTAAGGACTAATTCAAAAGTCTTCGATGATCCAACATTGACGGAGCCTGATTTCGTCAACACCAGCAGGGCTGTACCTGCGATCAACAGTCCTCGGAAATGCATTGTCACCTGAAATGAAAACGGTGTCCATTTAGAAGATCAGGACATCACATTAAAGGAACTTCTTCCATGTAAAGTAGACTTCCTGATTTTGATATACAGACACAGACACACACAAATACGCATACAGAGAGAGAGAGAGAGAGAGAGAGAGAGAGAGAGAGGAAGGAAGTGCAGCTGCAAAAGGGCCAGAATGGAACCAGGAGAGTAGAACAAAAAAAATTATGGTATCAGAAATCATTCAAAGAGATACAGGAAAATCCGAAATTAAACAAGATTGAAGATCATTATCGAATCCAAAGCAATGTTTAGCTACGTGACGGACGTGATTGCCAAGATAACACGTAGACAGAGTTGAGCAATGGGTACAGAACAAACTAAAACACTTGGGCATAATTTCTTTACCAAAGAGATGGTATGACAGACTGCACCCTAGAAAATGATTCGATACAAGTCATCAACAAGAAGGCACAGAGGCTGTTGGCCGATTGAGCAATATTGATACCAGGTTGATGGTGTGACACCTGTCCATCATTCTTATACCAAGTTGATGGTGTGACACCTGTCCATCATTCTAAAGGCTAATTCAACAATGCGGGAGATTGATAATAATGATATTCTTGACGGTCAAAACGACCATGGTAAAAATGTTGAAATAAATACTTGGCTGAGTGGAACTTTCACTAAGAATCCGCTCATGAATTATCCTCAATTAAGAGATATTTTACCAAATTCGCTCATCACTGCTTCTGTATCTGCCACAATTCACCATTACTGGCTTAAGGGTGCAACCCCACAGATTCAGTTAAAATACATGATATATTTTCATAAGAACCTCACATTAGAGATCAGTCTAGAATTAGATATTGTGAAGATTATTTTGATGTTATGATAACTGAGCCTGATTGGGTTTTAGTAAAATAAAAAGTCAAGCACTAAAATATCATCAAGAGAGAAAGTTAATTCAGGTGATATTCAGTATATTTCACTGCTATCATGACAGGTGATTCCTAATGTGTTGTGTCTGCAAGCAGACAAGTTCATGTCAATCAGACGAACGTCTCAACTCTTCAGGTAATCTAGTAAATCAATAGTCGTTTAAAACTTTGTTCTTAATAAACAAAGTTTTTATTTACGAACTGATTTATTATATTCTAAATATGTAGTTAAATAAATATTTAGAATACATGACAATGTGCTTAGTATTTATTTGAATTTGTGTTTGTAATTTAATCAAATCAATCTTACATGTGTATGTTTGAACGTAAAGTACAAAATAATGAGATAAATAAGCAACAAAATTAAAAATAAAGAAATAAACAGAACTTCAAACGTAAACGTTTCTGCTTTCAGTCCCACAACCAACCACTACTCAGGTCCCAAGGACAATTACAGACTTTCTCTGCAGGCGATGGAATAAATAGGTTGCGAGCCCTAACTGAAAGTCAACAGCAGTTTGAAAATGCTACGTGCTGGCGAAACAGCTGTTGTAACAAAAAAAAAAAAAAAAAAAAAAACTGATGGAAGCAATGTCTGCGTTTTTTTTTTTTTTTTTTACCAGAAACCGACGCATGCGAATCGGAGAAATAAAATAAAATGTTATGTACATATCTGCAGGAAACTCCAAAATGCCACTAAAGATGGGGCCTATAATTCCTGTTGACATCTAATTCCTATACTTTATGAAGCCTCTAAACCCCGTAACTTTATGATTCCTCAACGTCCTGTATCACCTTATGAGTCTTCTATTCCTGTAACTTTATGAGGCATCTAACTCCTGTAACACATCACTACGTTGACAAGCACCATTAGACCATCGATGGCAAGAAGCCGGCTTCATCGAAACCAACAAATCACCGTTGAATTATCACTTCCAATGTCTCGGCTGGTTGGTTAGTCCAGAGGTTCGCACCAGGCCTCTCATACCCTTTGACGCCTATTGATTAATTAGTAATTTTTACTGTATATATCTCCAACTCTTCTAAGCATTTTGAAAGACATCTAGAAGTAAGATTTCACTTTCTGAATGGCATCTTAATTTGTTTGCGTTTGTGTAATAATTATTATTGAAAAATAACAGGCAATTCAGAGTTTATCAATACTAATGATAATAATAGTTAAGCTGATAACGACGCAGCAGTAATCATCACAGGAAAATCTCATATTACAAAGATGTAATATGTCATTTCCTAAGCAAAAACACATTTTACTTATATATGTCGAAAAACTCCTATGATTAATATTGACGTGGCACATGTCATTCAATAAAATCTGCAAAGGTTCTTCAGTCAATTTTTGTCTATAAGGACAACATAAATGCTGCAAATTTTTAATGACAACTTATTTTTTCGTTAAAAGATAATTGCAATTAATGTTTCAGATAGAATAAAAATGTGCATATGCCCTCACTAAAGAGATAAAGAACTTTGCAATTTTGGCCGAGATAGAAAAAAAAAACGCAGACCACTTAATATACTAAAGTAAAATGGACTCTTACTTTCGTTTACAGACGAATTCCACCTCCAGGTGAGAGGCTCAGGCAGGCAATGGCCAGGTCTTTCGAACCCTAAACTCCTAAAGGTGACAGGAGGATGTCGTCACTTATTCAAGTAGGGAGCGACTTGAGAATTCCCTCACGAGGACCAATCATGGCTCATCAGGTCTCGATCATCACTTCCATCTTCCCCTCCCCAAATATGCCTCGACCAATCACCTGGTATGTTAAGGATAAGTGCTACCACAAATACCCACCGCGCACGTGCACAAATAAAACCCACCAACCTCCAATGGCATGTAAGCTCAAACCAGTGCACATGCATTCAGTACACCCAAGGAACAAACTTACGCACGCAGAAACAAACCCACCAACCTCTACAAACACGCAGGCACATTGGCATGTCAAAATCTAAACAAACTTCCAGTGCTTACTAGTTTATGGAATCTTACGGCTAGGGTTCATTCTTTCTCATATGTGTAGAAGGTCCTGATAGCAAATGAATAATTAAGTCCAATTTCACCGAAAATATTTCCTTCAGAAACACAAAAGTAAAACAAACCATGTTCTAAAGTAATAATGGACCTAAATTCCATATACAAGATTCTTCGAGTTCCAGAAAACAGGAGACGGATTATTGAAAGATTTTTCTGGCAAATTTAAGGGTTTAGCAGGGTGCCCTTCTTTTTCCTATACCACAGGAGGCAGGTTTCTGGCAGTCAGCAATTTGGCCAATGCGTTCATTTGTAAATTTCAGTATTCTTTGACGTCATCAATACAAATCTGGGTAGCATTTTCGATTCCAGAAGTAAAATCTTCTACTAAGTTATCTGTAATTATCTAATTTATGTGCAAACTCACTTTCAGTTTCCGGGGCGAATTTTCGTCAAAATTACCAAATCCCCGTACGGGATCAGTGCCCTTTTGCAACTTGTGTGGAGCACTGTAGGCATTAATAAAGGTTGTTTGCAACGTCCCTTCGGCCTGTAGTTGCACCCACTTTTTAGCCTTTTTTTTCACGCTTCCTTTTTTCAGTTTTGCTGTCCAACTTCTCCATTTGTTCTTAGTCAACTGTGGGCGGGTTCTCCCAGAGACTCCTTAAGATCTTTTTTCTTCATCTACATTATCTGGATCTTTTTACCTTGTTGTCCAACTTCTCCAACTCCCTCTTTTCACTGTCATTTGCGCTGAATGGCCGGAAGTGCCCCAGTGTTTGACTTAACAGCCTAAATTTTAAGAAATCAAACTTCCCGAATAGTATTTGCTAGTTAAGAGTGAATCCCTCACGTCATCTGACTTTGTGTGCACAGAATAACATCAGTTCTTCGAAAAATGCAGAAACTACGGAGACGTAATTCGTTTCAGTTTTTCCTTCTGATATAAAATTATGAATTAAGGATTTGTAGAAGGCATCCACTCAAAATATGCGATTTTTGAGATTTTGGTACTTATAGAGTCGTCACAGAGAGACGAAGCTAACCAACACTAACCAGCATAAAAAAAAGTTTCATGTTCCGTTTTCAACAGAGTATCCCATAACTTGTAACAAATATATCTCAAGAAGCTATTGTTTTTTAATTCTTTCCATCACCAATAGTCATAATCTGTATTTTTCCTTAATTATTATTATATTCTCATATTCAATACAGTTTTCTATTATCTTGCTTCTGGTATTTAAAATAAAGATTTGTATTAGTTGATAAGAACTCTGTCACCTTTCCATGCAAGGAGTTAGAGCACTTTACCAACTAAATATATTTGGTGAAAGTGGTGGCTAACAACTGCAAGATGGAAGGCATATTCATTATACTGTACATGTTATATGACAAAATACTCTAACTTGTCTTAAGATAATGTCACCTAGCCGTTTATTTAATTTCCTTAAGATGTCAAATTGGGTTACATACCAAACAAAATTCATCCATGGCTTGAAAGACATCTCACTGGTGTTGCGACAGGAAAAGATAATTTGATTTCGTTGTGTTAGACAAAAGAATACGATTTTGAAGGCCTATCATCGAGATAACCCAAATGTCTTGATATACCGAAGTTTTTTTGTTCGTCAGTGACGCCATTAACGATCGTATGAACATGTTCTATTATCGTTAAATGTTTTTATTACGTTTCTTTGCAGCCAAAGACGATGGCTCATTAATCCACACACACCGTGGCTCCGAAGATATTAACCTGTCACATCATTCCCTGTTATGTGTATTGCAATATGGAGAAACTGTTGTTCAAGGATAGCACGATGAATATTGCAGTTATTACTCTCAATTAGTTATTACTCTCCATTGCAGTTATTACTCCAGTTATTACTTTTTGCAACTTTGAATATACTACCGTACAACTTTTGTGTTCTCGCCCATATACATTAGCGACATTTTTTAAATTACTGATCTCTTCTCTGTGCATTTCATATTACCTTCTGTTACTTCTTTCAAACGAACACCATATTCGTTGGGAGTTTGAATTTCAAGTCAGTGGTCCCTGTGGGCTTGTTCCATATGAAGAGGGTTCATCTTCTAAATAATAATAATAATAATAATAATAATAATAATAATAATAATAATAATAATAATAATAATAATAGTTATTACCAACTATTTGGTGGCCCCTCCGAGTTCATGTAAACAAATTCTTATAAATAAAAACTATCCAGTGCCAGAGAAAATTCCTTTCAATGAATAATTCTGGTTTTTGTTCATGACAAACGATCAAATGAAATATGAAAATAGCAAATATATGACAAATGGCGACTGTAATGGCGAATGCACTCTACAGTAAATCTAGTACACATACGTCAGCCACTCGTCACCTTTATTTTACAAGCGGGTATTGAACGACCGTAAGGGGAGAACGAACCTTTGAAAGACACTGGATAAACGTATGAAGCACTGCTTAGAACTATCTATAAGTCGTTGGTTAGTATTCGATATATTTGTGTTTATGTCATGTTTGACTGAAGTGTGGGCGCACCCTTAGAAACGAAGATAATGCCCCAAGCTTGAAGACTTCTTCTGAACTTCGCAGCGCCCAACATCACTCGGAACTTTGTGAATTTCAGTCGATATTTTTCCTCTTTATACTACACCGGTTCTAGCTGCTGGAAGGAAGGTACATTTTCGTCATCGATACGATATGAAGCTCAGCAGTTCATGGAAAGAGAAGTACTCTAACGAGGGCCGTCAAACAAAAGCTGATCATCGGTGGCCAAAAAAGAAGGTCCAGGAAGTGGCCTTGAAAGCACTGCGAGCCCTCGCCGCAAAGGACCGACGAGCGCGGCAATCCATCAACAGTGTCTCAATGAACGAAACATTCAATCGTAAAAGATTACGCCAGATAAATTTCCCCTTTGAATGTAGCCATTGTTGATTTATTTGTACATGTTTCGAACGCTGTCATTATCAGTGATAATTCACACGAACAATGAATTTTAACAGCCGTATGGTATTACAGAAAGCCCCAAAAATGAGATGGCAACGAAAATGTAGAACAGAAATCTGAGGAGGACCGGCAAGGTTATAGAGCTGAAAGCTATAACCGTAAAATTACTGACGGTATATACAACTCCGGCGTTACAAAAGACAGCTATTGAAGGTGGCAAAAGCCCAGTGAAAGCAGTGATAAAGATAACTATCTAAGAACATTAATAATAACAGGTATATATACAATTGTGGTATCAACAGAAACAGGAGTAGTCACAATGAAGATGAGAAAAGCAAAAAGAGACTTGGCAAAACGAACTACAAATTGTCACAGAGAATAACCTTGTTCTCCACACCCAAAACGATGAAACCTTCCTACACAAAAGGGCACAGAGTGCACCAACACAAACATTATTTAAAAACATTTTCTTCGGAGAGTCGAAGATCTGACTGTCCCCATGAAGGTTCAAATTGTGCAAGGGAGGAAGAATTCAACTCTCAAAACAAACTCCAGTCGGGATTATCTTACGTACTCGATTAACAGCCAGTACATTTGTTAAATAAATTAAGCTCAAAGGGACCAGTTGCATCCTCTCCAGAAAGAGAGGATGACGCAACATCCTGCCTTGCTGAACGATCACGGGATCGTGGACAGGAACGATCGAACCTCGGGAAACCGATCGCTGAACCAGGAGCCAAGGACGATCTGCAGAGCTTCAGCTATTTAGTACCTGAGTGCCAATTCTCTCCTGTGACCTAACACCTGAAACAGATGTTACATTAGCCAATGAACATGTTTGAGGTTGTAATTTAACCAAAACAAATTTTTTAGCTTTGCTCAAACCATCTACACTGTATGGGTAACACTGTACTTGATTATTCTGCATATATTAAAATAGGGTCTAGGCGAATTTACCGACAGCAATTCACCGACAACAGTTCATCGACATGCTCAGTTTATCGAGTGCACAATTCACCGACAACAATTGATAGAAAATAAAAAAAAAAGCCTTAAACAAAATTCAATCGGACTGGTGGAAAATAAAATATTTTCATTGTCTTATAATTGGTGACAAATTCAGATTGCAGCCTTAGTTAATGTTTCATTACTTATTGGTTGTTTCGGCATTTAACCTTTTATCTTTGATATATGAAATAATTACTTGCTAGTCTTTATTTAGGATATTAGAAAACGATGTAGATTTTTTTTAGTATTTATTAAACATGTTTAAAATATACAGTAAATAAAGCAACTGTACAGTCATGGGCAAAATATTTAAGAAACAAAAAATTTCAGAAATAAATAGATGTATAAAAAACCACAAATTGTTTTATTTAAAATCAGAAAGTTAGATTATGGGCTATTGCCCGTAGATAATCAATGACATCGCTATATGAAGAGTATTTTTCAACAATCCGTTTTATTCGTTCAGAACAATCACGGTATTTCTTTCTTGATGGTTGAGATGACGTACCAGCTAAGAATTGGTCAACTTTTACATCATTATAATTTTGTTCCTTCTTCAAGAAGTCGAAAAATTTCCATATATTAGGGTGGTGCCCAGCAACTTGTGTTTCAAAAGTTCGGTGCCAGCCTTCTACCGCATTATTTGTCTTCGGTAGGGATAGTAAAGCAGATTCATAAACATTCCACATCTCGATCTCAAATTTGGGAGGTCTACGACGGTTTCTTCTGTCAGGACGGCCTATCCACGTATCTTCAAAATAGTCCACTACGGCTTCTGCTTCACTCGGGAGGATATCAGCATCACATAGCAATTCAAATGCACTGACTACCGAATCAACAGGCACATAATATGCTATGGCGGGCAAATAACGGAGATTTAGAGCAAATTCTGCATCCTCTTCATATCTTCTTTTCAGTCCATTAGCCTGGATGGCACGAAAGATACACTGCGAAAAATGGAAGAAACATCCTTTTAATACCACGCTTGGGAATTCTTTTTTGCATGCCTTTATCATTGCGTGTTCAAAATCAATAGTTATCGAGGAAGGAGACGAAAAATGTGTATTGATCTTAATCTTCTCTAGTAGCGTATTGTAAGATGCTTCTGACTTATCTGGAAGTAATGCATAGACAAGCGGAACTGCTCTATTTTCTTGAAATCCATGGAATGTATATAGCTGATAAAATAACAATGGAACGGTTTTGAATGTTCCGTCCCCATACCAATGATCACTATTTGCTAGAAGATGAGTGTTACGTGAAGTAGCAAAAATTAATATGCGATTTTCAGTTGGTCCAGAATCGAAAATTAAAAATTTTTCACCTCGAAACGTTTTCGTATACTCGCTAGTAAGAGTCAATTCACTTTGGCACTGTGGAAGTGGTGGCAGGCAATTATTCTCAAATCTGATACTTCTTATTGTCCTCCTCATCGTCTGTGTTTTCGGAAGCCTACAAGCAGCTGCTTCGCTGCAATTCTTAAGCTCGTTTGATATTAGTGCATGAGGTGCTTCTGTGGAAGATTTGGCTTTTTTACGTATGTTTTCCACAATTTTTTGTGCTTCACTCTCGGCTGCATCACAAACATGATTATGCTCAGTCACTTCTGCTACAATTTCACCGTCACACGTAGTTACTCGCGCTTTGCACCTTATTTTCTGATATTTGTCA
Organism: Macrobrachium rosenbergii; assembly: GCA_039081455.1. Classification (NCBI taxonomy): domain Eukaryota; kingdom Metazoa; phylum Arthropoda; class Malacostraca; order Decapoda; family Palaemonidae; genus Macrobrachium; species Macrobrachium rosenbergii. The sequence goes on along the minus strand of JANJGK010000011.1, from coordinate 7,485,194 downwards.
CATTTCCAGTATATCTTATCTTCACGCTCCTTGTCTTTATAAAAGAAATAGCCATGAACAACAAGCTTCTTCTTTCCTTTTTCGGATTCTATAAAATGGAGAGGCATGATGGGCTATGTAGTGAAAATCCTTGTTAACTAGACCATTTATATTTCTTACTGAAGTAAGAAAATACACTGTTATTATTTTGAAACTCAAGCTAATTTGGTAATTTAGTGCATCGGCTGTTTCTAAACTACCTGTTTAGTATTAAAACCTTATTTGGTGATTTATTGCCTCGGTTATTTCATAACTACCAGTTTAGTATTCAAACCTTTATTTTATATGTGGCTGGTACAGTCTTGTCAATGATCTTTCCTTTTTTATCTTAGCTTAATTGTTGTCGGTGAATTGATCAATCACAATGTCGGTGAATTGTGCAGTCGATAAATTGAGCATGTCGATGAACTGTTGTCGATGAACTGTTGTCGCTAAATTATTGTCGGTGAATTGTTGTCGGTAAATTCGCCGGATCCCATTAAAATAGGGGATTTTTGTCCAGATATAATGGATTTAATTTGACTGCGTCTCCATTAGGATTAAATCTCTCTCTCTCTCTCTCTCTCTCTCTCTCTCTCTCTCTCTCTCTCTCTCTCATATGACAGTGATATGAAGTTCTTTGTTGGACTGGTCGGTACCGTTCTCGGCTAACACTCTGCAGGGCCCGCGTTCGAATCTCCGGCCGGCCAATGAAGAATTAAGGGAACTTATTTCTGGTGATAGAAATTAATTTCTCGGTATAATGTGGTTCGGATTCAACAATAAGCTGTAGGTCCCGTTGCTAGGTAACCAACTGGTTCTTAGCCACGTAAAATAAGTATGTATGCTCAAGTATTTCATACAAGTATATATGTATGTATGTATGTACACACACACACACACACACATATATATATATATATATATATATATATATGAACTACCTTGTCTTGGGATATGAAAATTAACTTCAAATGTAAGTAATCATATAAACAAATATAAGCTAGTGAACCATATATACAGTAGCCCTGAACTATATTTCATGGTATGTACAGTATATATATAACTTAGCATATGGGGAAGAAGTTAGATAACTGAGGTTATGACATGCAAAGCGCAGGATGTAAATAACTATCTTAGGACGTAATAAGTAGGAGTTTTCTAGCTGATCCAGTCATAAATGACAGTGAAGATCCTTAATAATATGACGCTTGCTTTAATATAGGTCTTAGGATAATCTTTTCAGTAATATCTGGGTGGATATCAGCTCTTGAAAAAAAAAAAAAATATCACCCCAACTCTGTCATCTCCATCAGACTGCCTCCCGCCCCGCGCCCCCCCCCCCCCCGCCCTTGTGTTCAAATATTTTCTGGCGGTGTTGAGTAAATACGACTGAAGACGTGAACGAGAACACCTATTTATCAGGCACCCTCTGACTACATACTGTGATGTGCCATAGTTATCAGTCGCTAATTTATAACTTTTATATCTTGCTGGTGGTCCAAATGTATATCCATGGCGAGCGAGAGAGAGTTCAGACAATGAGAAAATGATTTCGTAGACTTAATATGTTCTGCAACGTGATATATTTCTTGGTAGATACTTAGGACTTCTGTATATATTCAGATTTTTTTTTTATTCTTATCTCATCTGCAAGAGCGTGCCCTCACAAAGTTGACAGCATTTGTTCGTACATTTATGTACTTAGGAATTCTGTATAGGTTAACATCTTATTTTTTTTATTCTCATCACATCTGCAAGAGCCTGCCCTCACAAAGTTGTCAGCATTCGACACAGTCTGTTGAGTATAAGTCATCACAGAAATTCAGCTGTGTGTTCCAAGAAGGATTTTACTACCTCCTATTATTTTCATTTTCTCCTGAGCACATGAATAGGAGAATGTTTATATCACTCTTAAAATTACAAATTAGCAATGGTAAAAATAATAAAAAAAATTATTTGCACTGCTCCATCTGGTCTAATTATTATTTTCATATTATATTCCATTTGCAGAGAGAGCGTGTGCGTGTATGCCGACGAAGAACCTTCCCTCCCTATTGAACACTACATAATTTTTACATAGATTAGTTTTGTATCAATGTCATATGTATATACACACATATATCTGTCTATCTATTTATCTATCTATCTATCTATCTCTCTCTCTCTCTCTCTCTCTCTCTCTCTCTCTCTCTCTCTCTCTCTCTCTCTCTATATATATATATATATATATATATATATATATATATATATATATATATGCTACAGGCAGATAACGAAACCATGCATTTCACAGATAGCGAAATGCACTTAAGGACATTTGATTCCCCCAGGGGCTAGTACTAAACACGGCGAGACAGTGTAGGCGAGTCACTGTTTTGCTGTTCAGTACTAACCCCTGGGGGATCAAAAGTCCCTAAGTGCATTTCGCTATCTGCCTGATATTTCAGGCAGTCCGTGAAATGCCTGGTTTCGCAATCTGCCTGCAACATATGTTTATATATATTATATATATTTATATATATATATATATATATATATATATATATATATATATATATATATATATATATATACTGTATATATATACATATCTACTGTATATATATATATATAAATTCATATAAATCTATACATATATATATATATATATATATATATATATATATATATATATATATATATATATATATATATATATATATATATATATATATAACTAAGCACCGAGTACTTTCGTGTGACTTTACACAATTTCCAGGTAAACTGGATGAAGTAAGAGTAGTTTTCTTATTGCATAAGAAAACTACAAAAGAAGAGCAAGCTCACTTAAGCATAAAGCAGAAGTTAGAATAAGTAATAGTGAAACAATCTTACAATGCCAGTCTTACCAAATGCAAGCAAAGGCGCAAACGATTCAGAAACTAATAACGATAAGATTAACAGTTGAGAAAAAGCAGAAGACCATATTGATCCTTTCCAATAGCAGTGCGAGTATGTTAACAATACAATTAAAAAACAAAATGGTTAAAAAAAATCTTCACCGTCTAAAAGCAAGTAACCAAATACATGATTAAGTTAAACATGCTTACAAAATTCAGAATATTGTTTACAAATATTAAAAAGAAAAGACAATGTATAAAATTACATAGATACAAATGTAAATGTAGAATCCACCGGTCACTTTTTACCAGATAACATATGTAATTGTAATAGCCGCAATGCCCGCATAGTCAGGTCGACAATGGTACCTCGTTCTGATTAGGGAACCCGGGTTCGTTTCCCGCTACCAGACATCGGAACCTCTTCATATTTCTTGCACTTGGATCTTAAGGCTTTGTAGTGATAAGCGTATCCAAATAAGTGTGAAGAATTCGAGAAAGTTAAAAGGGCATTGTGGCTGTTACAATTACATATTTATCTGGTAAAAAGTAACCAGTAGATTCTACATATATATTTCAGCCTAAAAAGTAATAAAAATCGATTGTCCACTTGGCTACGATGGTGAGGGTGGGTCTATTCCAGCTCTAATATATATATATATCTAAAAACGACAGGTATATATATATGTATGAGAGGCAAAAGAGACTTTTATCCTTCTCGTGGTCAGGTCGACAATAGTTTCTCGTTCTGATTAGGGGACCCGGGTTTGTTTCCCGCTACCGGACATCAGAGTCTCTTCATATTACTTGCACTTGGATCTTAAGGCTTTGTGGTGACATGCGTATTAAAAAAAAGCCTGAAGAATTCGAGAAAGTTAAGAGGGCATTGTGGCTGTTACGATTACAGATACACGCACACACATACATACATACATACATACATACATTACATATATATATATATATATATATATATATATATATATATATATATATATATATATATATATATATATATATATATATATATATTCACGAGTGCATTTAGAACTGCATACACCCGTGTACAATACAAAACTACATATCATGTACATACACAAATACACATGGACACTTGTACATAAATTAAGAGGGTAAATCACATACAAAATCTCCCAGTTATTCATGAAATATTCTTATTTAATTGCTTAACAATGTCATCAGTAATAAAATAACCTACTTTAAGAAATACCAGATTTAATGTTCATTATGCCCGTAAAAATTTTATAACAGCTGGCCCTAGAATGTTACGTTTTGTATAATCATCAGAAGAAATTATCGATCTGCATTTTCCCCAGTCAGTGTTATGATCAAAATTCATTTTCAGTAAAAATATTTCTCTGTAAGACTGAAAAGTTCTTAAACTATATTGATGTTCATTTGCCCTTACAATTTGATCTTCGCCAGTTTGACCAATATATTGCGCTGAGCAATCCCTAAATGGAACTTCATATATACATCGTTCTGTATCTTTGGGAACTTCGAAAAAGTTGCTCCACGAAAAAAAAAAAATTGCCAATCATAAAATTGACAGAAACTGACAAGATATTTTGGTTTTCGGGTGGATTAGAACACACACAACTTTTATTCTGTGGAAGTTTTCGCTAGGAGGCGAACTTACAGATGTATAGACGCAACCCATTACTTTCTGCATTCTTCCCTATATTCGTTGACACACACACACACACACACACACACACACACACACACACACACACACTCACACACAAATATATTCAGTCCTCGAGGAGAGTTTTTTCAAAGGCAATCCTATACAAGAGCTCCGAACGGATATCGTTCGTTATCGTTAATAAAATATTTTGAGTGAATAACTTTTATTCTATAATTTTTTTTCGTTTGGAAAAAGTGGTAAGGAATTAGAAACTGCTCTCGTCGATCGTAGTTGTACCCTTTCTAAAATTTAAAAGAATTTTTTTTTATGAGTTGTGTCCGCATTTGCAAAGCACAATTTTCTTAAGAGTCCCAAAAAACTGTTTTCTATATCCTTGCGATTACTAAAGAAAACTGAAACTATGATTATAGGTATAACGCCTCTATATACGATACCAACCTAGGCGTGTCGTCTAAAACAATAATACACACAGACACACACACGCACATACATATATATATATATATATATATATATATATATATATATATATATATATATATATATATATATATATATTATACACGTAAAATTAATAAAGAAAGACAACATGCCATCACAAAACCAATTTCTGATGGCTCTGAACATTAGCTTTAAGGTAATTTTCTAACTCAGATGTAATTTTTTTTTTCTAAATGATGCCATTTAAAAAAATGGATGTTAGAATGAGTAATATTAGATCTAGTGAAAGCTGGTTTCTCATTGGGACAATGAAAAAATCGGATAAAAAGAAAAACCCTTAACTTGTTCCGAATCCCTCTTTTAAAAAAAAGGAGTCAGGAAATTCTCTTTACCATAAAAGGGGTTTGTGTAGTTCATCTGCAGACGAATAGAAACGAGTCACGTCAAGCTTGCGAAGGTCTCGATTCACCGAAACAGATCCAAACTTTGTTCTTTCATTAACATTTGACTTCCATAAAGGAGAGTTGGCTCAAAAATCTCTTCACACATTCCAAATTGCTGTTATATCTACATTTACCGGCCTTATCAATGAATATGAATAATAATGCAGTGTGTTTTACCAAGGCAAGATTTTGTTAGACCCAGTGGATAAATAAACATATGGGTTAATAAAACAAAGCCCTAATTTCTCATTAGCAATTACACCTGATCAGTAATTAGTATGTTTAGACAAATTCATTTCTCTAGTTCTGCATCCTGTCGTATGTCCTGCTTTGTACCTATGTGGCTGTCAACCGATTTACTACAGGGCAGACCGCGATATGCCATCATGGGATGATTAGAGTTTTTGTAATGAGACTGAAAAACCTCTGTAATTAAAAATAGGCGTTCTATTTGAGGTCTTCAGTCGTATTCAGCAACATAAAGATTATCTGAATATAAGTGGGGCAGTCTGATGCAGATTAGAGATGGGGTAACATCTTTTCAAGAGCTGATATCCTTCCAAAAGGAAGAATCTGGAATCCTCCACTAAAAGCAAACACACGCCAGGAATCTGTCTTGGGGACACTGGATGCCAGGTATTCCTGAAAAAGCCATACTTAGGCCGTCCTCCAGTAAAGACCCATTGCACTCACGGTGCAACATATCAAGTGCCATATTAATCAGGATCTTAAGTGTCCTTGATGACAGGATCACCAAGAAAATTTCCACTGACAGCCCACTAAAATAGCTATCTACCTCCTGTATTTTGCAAGCAGAAAATGTCGAAATATATAGTTTACCAGCTTATATTTTGTTTTTATCCTGGATTATCATTCTGTTTATTGCCCTTTGACAATTGACCATCTGGTATTCTTGTTCTTTTTGTTTACTTTGTAACCTTCTTTTCATCTGTGTCTCATTTGTGCCTGTCATTGTCCTGGTGGATTCGCTTATATACTGTATATATATATATATATATATATATATATATATATATATATATATATATATATATATATATATATATATATATATATATATATATATATATATATATATATATATATATATATATATATATATATATATATATATATATGTATATATATATATATATATATATATTATTTATATATATATATATATATATATATATATATATATATATATATATATATATATATATATATATATATATATATATATATATATAATAAACGGATAGGTTTGCTGAAAGCAAATGGATGTTACAGACTAATACACACATAAACAAAGCCACTCCAACATCTTCTAAAAAACATAACAGACACCTCACACGTCTCGAACTGTCGGACTACCCGCCCAGTTCTCCTCGTGCTGCTGGGAGAAAGGGAGCGGGGGTTTCGGTAATACATGTACACATTCGTTACCGGGGTCTAAGCGATGTCAGGCAGGGCAGCCGGTCGAGGTTACGGCCTACCCCACCGCCAAATCAAAGTCCTTCAAAGAAGGCACCGTGCTTACCCCATATAAAAATGGGTATAAAAGCACGTTAAAACGAAGAAGAAGATATATATATATATATATATATATATATGTGTACGAGATATATACATACATACATACGCGCGCACACACACACACACACACACACACACATATATATATATATATATATATATATATATATATATATATATATATATATATATATGAGTATATACTGTATATATGACAAGAGTTTTTCCAAGATGTGTCATATTCACCAGATTCATGGTCATTACCACTTTTAACAACCTTACAAATCTTATAAGGTATATACACATGGTAAAAATGAAATACATTAACACTACAGGAAAGGCTGGGAGTTAAGGCAGTTCATTGCTAAATTATAAATATGCAAGCAAATTATCAATCCCCGAGTGAAGATTCTACAAGAGCGCTTTCATTCTCATTCCGTGCTTGCTCAGCCCAGTTCTGCTTTTCAGTTTACAAAGCAATAATTATACATAATTCCTTGAAGCAGACATCTTTTCACTGCGAGTACACAGAAGAGTTTATTTCCAGTTTTCGTTGAAGGCTTTCATTCTTTAATTAATATCAAATGCTCCATCTACTATTACTCTTTAACCATGCTGGAATGGAATGGAATGGAATATAGATTTTAGGCCAAACGCCATGCAATGGGACCTGTGAGGTCATTCAGCGCTGAAACGGAAACTGAGAGTAGGTAGGTTTGAAAGATGTAACAGGAGGAAAACCTCGCAGTTGCACTATGAAATAACTGTTAGGAGAGGGTGGATAGCAAGATGGAAGAAAGATAATATGAATGGAGGTACAGTAAAAGGAATAAAAGGGGTTGCAGCTAGGGTCCGAAGGGACACTGCAAAGAACCTTCAGTAATGCCCACAGTGTACCCCGTGAGGTGCACTGACGGCACTACCCCTACGGGGTTTAACCATGCTGTTATGTCGGAGAAAATTTCTAATTAACTTCATACGCGTCTGTTGTGTTCCTCCGATTGAATATTTGAAACAAGTTTGCACAAAAGGAAACTACATGCTTGTATTTTGAGTGGTCTACTCGTTGCCTAAACGCAGTAAAACTTTATGTGCCTTTCAGTTGATTTTCAAATATTCAAAGGGTAGAAAAAAATAGTCTTTCATCTACAAACTCTAGTGCAAAAATCAAACTCTCTAAAATATACAAAAATGATTAAATCCCACCAGGGTTCCAACGTTTGCCCATCAATGGACGAGCTGCAATAGAAAGTAAATATAGTTAAACCCACCCGTAAAGTTAATAAGCCGTGAATTGATCGACCAAACATTGTTCTCTCTCTCTCTCTCTCTCTCTCTCTCTCTCTCTCTCTCTCTCTCTCTCCCTTTTCCCGGCATCATGAACACCCCTCACGCCCTATAGCCTTTCACCAGGGATCAGACGTCATCCGCCAGCATCCAGGGAGAAAGAAATGAACTAATAACACAAGTTTTACGAAGAATTCCCGAGCGTTATTCGTCTCTACCTCGGGATTTACGACTGGTTCCCCGGGGCCAAGTTTTCGGATTCCACGGAATCGTGTATTATCCCAGGCGACGGTGTACGATGTCCACCGCCGGCTCCGAAGTCCGTCAATGGAATGCAGGTTGACAAAGGGTGATATTGATGACCTGTGATATTGCTTCTGAAGGTGAATTATGAGGACGGGGTTCCGCCCCCTCCCCAGTCCCGTCCCCGGCGGATTCGCGCCAAAGCAAATTTATAGAGTTATAGGATTAATGTTTCGCGTCCCCGCTCGACTGTTGCTCGCGGTATGTATGTATGACCCCTGGTCACGGCCGTGTTGTATTCGGTGCATAAAATCACAATTATTTACGGATTCTGCTTTTTTCCTGTTCTTGGCGAAGCAAATAATTTACAGTGCGCTGCGTTGAGGTCTGCCTTTTTATCCATGCTCTTTGGGTCTCTGAATTTATCTGACCAACCTCTTTAACTCTGTCATTTCCAATGTTCGCCTCTTATTCGAAATAAAATCTTCCGATCGAATCCTAATTTATAGTAGAAATGTACCTCAAAGATCTCGTGAAATTGCTTGACAAGAATAATTACCTGAACTGTTTCAGAAAGAAGCGACTCGCAGTGACTGAAAGAAGGTTGACTACTGTACCAGTGAAAGAAGCAAACGCGTTTGTGCTTTTGAAAGCAATTTCAGTACCTGCTCTGGCTTGCAAAAGACCACAGCTAGTAACAGTGATCTCACACAATCATCTTCAGTTCAAGAAAATTTACTCATACGTTTCGTCACAGGGAAGCCATATTCTGAACTGACTTAAAAACTGACTTAAACACTGACCTTAAAACTGACTTTAAAACTGACTTAAATTCTGACTTACAATCTGACCTAAAAACTGATTTTAAAACTTATTGAAAAACTGGCTTAAAGACTTAAAAACTGACTTAAAGACTTAAAATGATTTTAAAACTAACTTAAAAACTGACTTTAAAACTGAAAATGACTTTAAAACTAATTTAAAAACTGGCTTTAAAACTGACTTAAAAACTTACTTTAAAACTGACTTTAAAATTGACTTAAAAACTAACTTAAAAACTGACTTAAAAACTTAATTAAAAAAAACTGCTAAAATTAGGCCTCAGTCGTCCCCATAAATTATATTAAAAATTCGACCAACCGCTGCCATATCATTCAAAACATATGAAGCAACATGCATAACAAAAGCGTCAGTAAATAAAATACATTAAATGCTAAGAAACATGGTGGTATACACACACACACACACACACACACACACACACACACACATATATATATATATATATATATATATATATATATATGTATTAATGTATATTCAAAATATACACACACACATATACGAGTATATATATACATGCATGTATCCATATGTATCAAAATAATCAACACAGAATCACTAGCGGAACAGAAATGAAATTCCGACACTCATCGGGATCGAACCCAGGTCTTCCCTTTCAATTGAGAGACTTGGGTTCGATCCCCATGTGAGTCAGAAATGTATTTATATACTGTATATAAATATATAAATAACATATATAAATAAATATATACATATATGTATCCAAATATAATATATATATATATATATATATATATATATATATATATATATATATATATATATATATATATATATATATATATATATATCAGAGAGAGAGAGAGAGAGAGAGAGAGAGAGAGAGAGAGAGAGAGAGAAAGGTACTGAAATTATAAAAGGAAGAAATACGAATCACTCCACACCCAAAAGGATCTCATCCTCCCAGTCGTTAGAAGTCACCTCAGCGGTCAAGAGGGAGATGAGATCCAGCCTTAGGATCAAGCTTGAAATTGACTTGACACCGAACTACGATTGTGTCCCTTGATGATTTGTTGCTCGGCTTGGCCATTCCCTCCCTGGGACCTTCATCTGGCGGCATTAAATGCGGAGGGGCACGGTGGAGGGCGGGGGGGGGGGGGGGGGGAGGGAGATCTTTACACTCTGCTGTGAGACATCCCGATGACACATATACACATACAAACATTTTCCCAGCGACTGAGATGGTTCCAGAATGTGTCGGCCTTCTGATTTACAATAATTATTTTTTGGTTGAGGTTGCTAACTTATACTCTTCTCCATGGTCAACCTGCTACCAGGTACCCAATATTGTTACAACCTCACTGATCCTTTCTCCATCAAGTGTTATTTCGATCCTCTGGGCAAACCCTGTACTCATTAATTGCTTTCCTGGATTTACTTGGAGTCACATCTCTCTCTATTCATGAAGCATTCTATCAGGCTTTTTTTTTGTATATCTTGAGGGTCATTGCTGATTAAAACAGCATAATCTGTCAGGTTTTTAGTTTTCTGGAAAGAGAACTATTGTGCTGGCTTTGTCTGCCCGCCCGCGCTTTTTTCTGTCTGCTATTTTCCTGTCCGCCCTCAGATCTTAAAAACTACTGAGGCTACAGGGCTGCAAATTGGTATGTTGGTCATCCACCCTCCAATCATCAAACATACCAAGTTGCAGCCCTCTAGCCTCAGTAGTTTTGATTTTATTTAAGTTTAAATTTAGCCATAATCGTGCGTCTGGCAACGGTATAAGACAGGTCTCCAGCGGGCCGTCGTTAAAGTTTCTTGGGCCGCGGCTCATACAACATTATACCGAGACCACCAAAAGATAGATCTGTTTTCGGTGGCCTTGATTATACGATGTACAGAAAACTCGACTGCGCCCAAGAAACTTCGGCGCATTTTTTAATTGTCGTGAATTCGGATTAAACCTCTCCCATATCCCCATCTCCGGTTAACCATTTCTTTCTTCAGTATTTGTTATACCAGTTAAGTTATTCCCCTTCATATCTCTTATACATGACAGGACAAAAATGTTCCGTTCAGCGTTGTCTTTCTTGTTCTTGTTCTTGTTCTTCATCTTCTTCTCCTTCTTCTTCTTCTGATGTTATTATTGTCTCATCCCTCCGTTCTCTTCGCCCACAGTTATTTCATCAACAATAGTGGGAGCTAAACTAACACCAATACCATCCCCAAAATAATACACGACTGTCACCATATTCCGCCAGTTTTTCCCGATATTCTCTCTATCTTCGTCTAACTTCACTAACGAGAATTGAGCAGTTAACACGGTCTACTTCGTGCTCTTGATGCAAAAACATAACATTCCTCATGATATGGAACTTCTGTGACACCTTAAAACTTGATATTTCTTCCAGTGGAGATTTGTGTCAAAAAGAATTTCAGTGAAATATTCTCTCTCTCTCTCTCTCTCTCTCTCTCTCTCTCTCTCTCTCTCTCTCTCTCTCTCTCTCTCTCTCTCTCTCTCTCTCTATTAAAAGAAGTATCAAGTTTTAAGGTGTTACAGAAGTTCCATATCATATATATATATATATATATATATATATATATATATATATATATATATATATATATATATATATATATATATATATATATATATATATATATATATATGAGAGAGAGAGAGAGAGAGAGAGAGAGAGAGAGAGAGAGAGAGAGAGAGAGAGAGAGAAAGAATATTTCAATGAAATTCTTTTTGACACATTTACAGTTTCATGACGCAAATATTTAATATTATAAGGAACATCTGTAAAACCTTAAAACTCGATATTTCTTTCAGTGGAGAGAGAGAGAGAGAGAGAGAGAGAGAGAGAGAGAGAGAGAGAGAGAGAGAGAGAGAGAGAGAATATGTCACTGAAATTCTTCTTGTCACATTTCCATTTTCATGACGCAAACATTTATAATGATAAAGAACATCTGTAATACATTAAATATGATATTTCTTTCAATGGAGAGAGAGAGAGAGAGAGAGAGAGAGAGAGAGAGAGAGAGAGAGAGACAGAGAGAGAGAGAGAGAATATTTCACTGAAATTCTTCTTGACAAATTCCTAGTTTCATGACGCAAACATTTCTCATGATACAGAACTTCTGTTATACTTTAAAACTTGATACTTCTTTCAGTGGAGAGAGAGAGAGAGAGAGAGAGAGAGAGAGAGAGAGAGAGAGAGAGAGAGAGAGAGAGAGAGAGAGAAATATTTCACTGAAATTCTTCTTGACAAATTCCCAGTTTCATGACGCAAACATTTCTCATGATATAGAACTTCTGTAATACCTTAAAACTCGATACTTCTTTCAGTGGAGAGAGAGAGAGAGAGAGAGAGAGAGAGAGAGAGAGAGAGAGAGAGAGAGAGAGAGAGAGAGAGAGAGAAATATTTCACTGAAATTCTTCTTAGACACATTTCCAGTTTCATGACACATTTATGATACAGAACTTCTGTAATGCCTTGAAACTCGATGATACTTCTTTCAGTGGAGAGAGAGAGAGAGAGAGAGAGAGAGAGAGAGAGAGAGAGAGAGAGAGAGAGAGAGAGAGAGAGAATATTTCACTGAAATTCTTCTTGACGCACTCCCAGTTTCATGACGCAAACAGACAGTAATTAAGGAACTTTTCCGAATAAAATTCCCCAGAATGAAGAGAACACCGCCAGTACGATCGAACTTTCGGTACGCGCCGCAGTTCGCAAAACAAATGATAAGGGGGAGAAGCCGTAAAGAGAAGTCAAGCTATTGAATGCGAGGTCGCAAATTGAGACTTCTTTGCCCCTTTCACTGACCTCCACTAAAATTGGGAACTTTATTTAATAGCTGGGTAACGCCTTCCTTGCAAGCTACAAACTGCAACAGGAGGAGCTCTTGCCGTTCACGGTGGTTTACCTAGCGCCGTGCCTGAGATCGTACGTTCCATTACTGTTACCCTGAGTGTCTATAAACAAATATCCTCGACTAAGGTAATGTTAAAACGACTTTATTTATACACAGTATATATATATATATATATATATATATATATATATATATATATATATATATTATATATATATATATATATATATATATATATATATATATATATATATATATATATATAGTATATATATATATATATATATATATATATATATATATATATATATATAATATTTATATATATATTTTTATATATATATATATATATATATATATATATATTATATATATGTATAATATATATATATATACAAATTTATATATATATATATATATATATATATATATATATATATATATATATATATATATATATATATATATATATATTTGTGTGTGTATACATTGTAATATTTACAATGGCCTCTTAACTTCCCCCCTTCCCAATATTTTTCGGAAACCTTGAAATCCGAAAGGAAATGTACCGGTACTTTCTCCTTCCCTAAAAAAGGATTGGGACTTATTGGGACTTACGGTTTGGTTAAAAGACTAAGGTGATTATATTTCTCGGGCCTGACATCTTAAAAGTTCATTCAACCTAGTGAATAGTGATGCACAGAATAAAAACATCTACCAATTCAAACAAAAGGAAGAATATGCGGTTGGTAACTAGCACTCATTATGCTACAGTTTACTGACACGGTGCAGAGGCCTTAAATAAACGGCATATTACTGAAGATGCAGAAGAAATATTACGAAGGAATGCCGTCTTACGTACTTGCTACTACATGTCCTTTATGAAGGAACCTAAAAACTCATGAAAGAAAAACAATTACAAACAAGAAAAAGACAGAAACTGAATGAAAAAATGTAGTCTATATGGTCCATCAACCCAACCTTTCATGTACAGCACAATCATTCTTGTTCATTTACATTTTCTAGGAGAGCTCCAAAATAGTCTTATCTGTGCCAGTACCAGCAGTTGTAATAAATATATTATTAACAGAATAATCAACATATATATATATATATATATATATATATATATATATATATATATATATATATATATATACATACATACATATATATGCGTGTGTATGTGTATATATATATATATATATATATATATATATATATATATATATATATATATATATATATATATATATTGAATAAATATATAAGTGAACAGATAAAGAAGCAAATAAATATTCAATAACTACGCCTGCAATATAGGACCGCGCCGTGAGGGACAACTCCGCTTTATTTAATTGTGAGTCGAGGCGATAATAACATTTGAATATTATCAGATTTCCGGCTGGACGTGGTTAGTTTGATGCCTTGTGAATCCCAATTCAATTTGAGTTGCGATGCCAATAACC
>JANJGK010000011.1:7443715-7470417 GCA_039081455.1 Macrobrachium rosenbergii | reverse complement strand
TGTAAACTTCTTAAATTCTCCAAGATACGACCTGTAAATATTTTGAAAATTAAAACTCGACTGAATTTCGCAAGCACAAACGATAACGTCATAACAAATAGCGATGAGAGAAAGACTTTATTTAAATGATAATTAGGACTTTGTTTAGCCCAGATGTCATGACGACAGTTCTAGCAACTAGAAATCAGTGGACCTACATGATCCCACAGATTAGAAGAATTCTGAGACCTTCTTGATTATAAAATCATTCCCTGATAACCCTTCTCTCCGGGCTCTTCGTAACTGTCCAGCTGTTACCAGTAATTCCTTTTCACTCCATGGAAACTATAATAATAATAATAATAATAATAATAATAATAATAATAATAATAATAATAATAATAATAACAATAATAATAATAATAATAATAATAATAAGAGTACCCCAAGCAACTTAAGTACTACCCTCAACGAGTCACTCCAGACTTCTTGATTCACAGACTTGGCGGCCATATTGAATTTTGCCGAAAGGCGGTAGGGACCAGTCAAATTGGTCACAAATCTGAATTTGAAAGATCTCATATAACTTTGAGTTCGTCTGCTTTCTTTATTCACATTTCATTATGTACATATATAAATATATTATATATATATATACTGTATATATATATATATATATATATATATATATATATATATATATATATATATATATATATATATATATATATATATATATATATATATATATATATATATATATATATATATATATATGTACACACACACACACACACACACACATATATATATATATATATATATATATATATATATATATATATATATATATATATATATATATATATATATATATATATATATGTATATATATATACAGCAAAGTTCGTTGATAACGCGCAGTCTTGTAACGAATTCAGGCTTATAACGAATGAAAGTGAAATCCCAGGTCCCAATTCAAATAAATAAACTTAAAATTGTCGGTATGTAACGAATTCTTTCTTACCAAATCAGGTATATAACGAACTATTCTGTACGTCCTCATGGCAGTTTTATTGGTAAAAAATACCTGTTGCAACGAAGTGATAATTTTATTGTTAAGCAAACATCAAACACCTGTAATCCCAGTGAGCTGTCATTACTTTGTTCTTTATTTTGCTTTGTCAGCCATGAAAAATATTTACCGCAAGAAGGACACGTTTTTTGCGGTACAATAGTGCTTAATTCTTAAACTGTTTGTGCATGAAAACAGTGAAAACTATTTTTTTTAACAGCTTAGTGCTTGTTTGCTCATTTTAATTGCTTATGACTTTTTCTTGTTTTTTTTATGTAATGCGTAATTAAAATATTGTAAATTAATATGCTGTGCTACTTTCTTATTATTCCAAGAGAAATCCGTGTCAACACGTTGTTTCTTCACACATATCAAAAATTATTACGCTCAATACACAACCACTAGAAGCGTAATAAAATTCACATGTACACTTATTACAATTACCCCGGACACTGTGTACATTGTGTATCAATTTATTCACCTGTACACTTATTACACTTACCCCGGACACTGTGTACATTGTGTATCAATTTAATCTCATTTTAATGTTTTAAATAAAGAAAAAACTAAAAACACAACTTTAATTTTGTTATAACATTAAAATACATAACCAATTCTTAAACTAACAATGACTTTCATTTAAATGTATTAGACACACTTAGGAGGATCGATGCTTTATAGTCCGGATTTTATGCAGTATGAAAACAAGGGAGGTAATGCAATCATTTATCTCCTTTTATAACGAATGATACCTATAACGAATTGGAGAAGACAGTCCTCTGGAATTCGCTTCGCTATAAACGAAATTTACTGTATATATATACCCTGTATATATATATATATATACTGTATATATATATACATATGATATGTGTATTATATATATACATTATATATATATATATATATATATATATATATATATATATATATATATATATATGTGTGTGTGTGTGTGTGTGTGTGTGTGTGTGCGTGTGTGTGTGTGTGTGTGTGTGTGAGCGTGTGATAGAAGGAGAGACTGAAAGACGTTAAACATAGGTACCATCCGATGCCATGAATATGGAATGACGTCATTGTCACGTGACATGGCCGCATTGGAAAATGTATATAACTAACCCAAATACTCCTCCAGAATGTATAAAGAAAATAACTATACACTATTTATGTCCCATGCAACTGAAGTGAAGAGTGACAGCTGTTCGTTTCACATCAATCCGTATGCAAATTAGGATTAAGCAACTACGTTAAAACAGATGTATGCTTTGAAGCCCTATATCATGGTTTACCAGTTCATTAACATTATTATCATCATCATCATCATCGCTATCATTATCATTATCATATTATCATCATGATTCATAAATACCAAACATTCTTATGGAAACGGGAAACTCCTTCAGTTCTGAAGCGTAATGATTCAGTTTGAAATACCCAGTCATCCGCTGTTGATATTACCCGTTTGACTTATCTTGTTAAATGAGATACCTTAAATAAAATTCAATTTTGTCTCTTCTTTTCTCCCGTTTTCAAGCACTTCTTTGTTCCCACCACTGTCGTTTTAAAGGGATGTTTTTCCTGGAGCACATATGCAGTAGGACATATACAGATGGATATATATATATATATATATATATATATATATATATATATATATATATATATATATACATACATATTTTTTTTATATATATACATTTATATATACACACACAAGCACACACACATATGTGTATGTATATATATATATATATATATATATATATATATATATATATATATATATATATATATATATATATATATATATATATATTTCGTGCTTACCCCATACAAAAATGGGAATAAAAGCACGTTAAAAGAAAAAGAAGAAGAAGATATAAATATACGTGAGTATGTTTGTACGTGTTTGTGTACGCACGCTCACAAAAACACTGGATACAACTATTAGCGCTGAGGACTCCCTGGTCTCTCAGTCTACTCGTCTATAAAAAAAAATACAGCACTGTAGGAAGCCTCCCTACACATTCGTCCACCACTCTCACCGAAGTCGACTTTTGGAGAGCTCGACTACATCCAGGTTAATCCCCGCATTTGTACATAAAATAGATTTTGCATATTTACATATTTTCTGCCGTTAACCTCCCAGTTTCAGAGAATCCATTTACATCAAATCTCGTTCTAACAGCCGAGAGCCTACCGAGTAATTGCATGCATATAAATACGTGCAAGTTATGGGGGTCATCTTTGGATGAGAAAACGGTTTCATGGAGGCCAGCAACTTCGCTCACGCAAATTACAAATACACACACACATATATATACACATATACATATATATATATATATATATATATATATATATATATATATATATATATATATATATATATATGTATGCATGTATATATATACATATATATATATATTTAAATATATATGAATGTATGTATGTATGTATGTATATACATACATAATATATATATATATGTATATCACACATTACCACAGGTGAAAAATAAGAAACGGGGTATAGGTCCTGACCGGTTTCGACTTTATTTCCAAGCCATTGACGAAGGACTGATACAGAGTGTGAGAAATCACAAATATATATACTACAAGAACAGTACTGACGAACATACACAACCGTTAGAGGCTCCATATCCCCACTCAGGCCGGTGTCGAGGTAGGAGTGGCCTTTAAAACTCATTTGGCTAAAAATCACAATAGACTCTCAGGGGACATTGCTGATAAACAGACCATACCCCACCTCAGATCCACACCTGACAGGTGTCATGGAGGCGGAGTTTGGAAACTCATTAACATTACTACCCTCGTACTGTGTTTACAAATATGATAATCCTATTTTCATATATCTCTACTGCCTACCTTAAAGTTTAAACAATTTACAAATTTCTTTTGATATTAAAGGATCAAGTTTATACATCCCTTGACTGATATTCATATTATGGTTGTAACTTTCTTTTATGAAGCTAGATTCAATGATGTTCCTTTCCAGTGCATTATTAGAATATACAATCCTTTTTGCCCCTTCCCAGTTGATAGCATGATTGTTCTCACTAACATGTACAAATATACCACTGTTCCCTTGTGCATATCTCACACATTTCTTATGTTGTTCAATTCTTTTTTCCAGTGCTTTCCCGGTTTGGCCAATATAAAAGTTGTCACAAGACTTACACGGAATTTTATATACACATCCTTTAATATTGTCTGGGGAGTTCTTGATAAGTACATTTTTCATTGTTGTATTGTTCTTAAATGCGACATTAACACCAAAATTCTTAAGAAGATGAGGGATATCTTTCATACTATTATTATAAGGCAGAACAAGCAAATTTTTTGTGTTGTAAGGTTCTTTCTGGTTTTGATACATAGTCTTTTTTGCCGCTTCAAATGCACTGTTTAATACACTATCAGGATATTTCAATTTTTTGCCTGCATTCCTAATCTTATCTATTTCATCATCAATATATTCAGGGCTACATACCCGTAATGCTCTTAAAAACATAGATGAAAACATTGACTTTTTAACCTTATTGCTTTGTCCAGAATAGAAATGCACATAGGAAGAAATATTAGTGGGTTTTCTATACACACTATATTTAAACCCACTATTATTTCTTCGTATGAGGACATCCAGAAACGGTAAGCACCCATCATTTTCCATTTCCATCGTGAATTTAATTGATGGTACTAATTGATTTAACTTAGCAAAAAAGTTTTTTACATCTTGGTTCCCTGGCCATACACAAATTATGTCGTCAACATACCTAAACCATGTTACATTACGTGGGATTATGTTGTTTAATATCTTCTTTTCAAAAAATTCCATATATAAGTTACTTAACACTGGGGATAGAGGGTTTCCCATTGCCATACCAAAATTTTGTGAGTAAAATTTACCATTAAATTCAAATTTACAATCTTTTACACATAATTTAATCAGTTCAATTAAAGTACTTTTAGAAAATGGGATATCCAGCTGTGTGTTCTCTAACAATTCAGATAAAAACGCCATCAGATCATCTATTGGCACCTTTGTGAATAGTGATACAACATCAAAACTTACAAGCCTGGATTCACTATTAATCTCTACACTATTTAGTTTATTTATCAGGTCCACATTATTCTTGATATTTGCATTTGAGATGGTACCTACTAATGGGTTGAGAATATCTACTAAGTACTTCGCTAGCTTGTATGATGCGGAACCAACTGAACTGATAATTGGCCTGGTTTAGGTATGTTGACGACATAATTTGTGTATTAAACAGTGCATTTGAAGCGGCAAAAAAGACTATGTATCAAAACCAGAAAGAACCTTACAACACAAAAAATTTGCTTGTTCTGCCTTATAATAATAGTATGAAAGATATCCCTCATCTTCTTAAGAATTTTGGTGTTAATGTCGCATTTAAGAACAATACAACAATGAAAAATGTACTTATCAAGAACTCCCCAGACAATATTAAAGGATGTGTATATAAAATTCCGTGTAAGTCTTGTGACAACTTTTATATTGGCCAAACCGGGAAAGCACTGGAAAAAAGAATTGAACAACATAAGAAATGTGTGAGATATGCACAAGGGAACAGTGGTATATTTGTACATGTTAGTGAGAACAATCATGCTATCAACTGGGAAGGGGCAAAAAGGATTGTATATTCTAATAATGCACTGGAAAGGAACATCATTGAATCTAGCTTCATAAAAGAAAGTTACAACTATAATATGAATATCAGTCAAGGGATGTATAAACTTGATCCTTTAATATCAAAAGAAATTTGTAAATTGTTTAAACTTTAAGGTAGGCAGTAGAGATATATGAAAATAGGATTATCATATTTGTAAACACAGTACGAGGGTAGTAATGTTAATGAGTTTCCAAACTCCGCCTCCATGACACCTGTCAGGTGTGGATCTGAGGTGGGGTATGGTCTGTTTATCAGCAATGTCCCCTGAGAGTCTATTGTGATTTTTAGCCAAATGAGTTTTAAAGGCCACTCCTACCTCGACACCGGCCTGAGTGGGGATATGGAGCCTCTAACGGTTGTGTATGTTCGTCAGTACTGTTCTTGTAGTATATATATTTGTGATTTCTCACACTCTGTATCAGTCCTTCGTCAATGGCTTGGAAATAAAGTCGAAACCGGTCAGGACCTATACCCCGTTTCTTATTTTTCACCTGTGGTAATGTGTGATAAATGAATCACGTACAAAAGTGATAATAATCATATATGTATATATATATATGCATATATATATTATATATATATATATTGATATTTCTTGAACTTGGATCTGAGGCTTTGTAGTAACAAGTGCATCCAAAAGGTGTGAAGAATTCGATAAGTTAAGAGGGCACTGTGGCTATTACAATTACATACGTACCTGGCAAAAAAGTAACCAGTAACTTCTGCACACACACACACACACACACACACATACACACGCACACACACACACACACACACATATATATATATATATATATATATATATATATATATATATATATATATATATATATATAAACCAGATAGGCAAAGCACAGAACATAGTTCTTGGCGTCTGCATTTTGATCATTCTTTTAAATCATATTTTGGTGCAGACCTTTTGCCTGTTATTTTTCCGTAGTATTTGCTTAGACTAAAATGCCTCGCATCTTTTTTTTATATGTGAGTGTGTGTGTGTGTGTTTGTGTGTATATATATAAGTATATATACATATATTTATATTTATTTATATATATAGATGTATGTATATGTAGTGTATATATGTATGTACATATATATAATATAAATATATTTTATAAATACATATACTTATATATACATGTATATATAGGTATACATATGTGTATATCATATATATGTATACTGCACATATGTATATGTATATATACAAAGTACACACAAATATATTTATATACATACACATATACACATACATACATACCGAATACGTTCCATCTTCCCGTACCAGGGCAGGGAAGCGCATGAGAGGAGGCGAACGGAGGGGGGGGGGGAGGACCAGGTCCTGAAAACCCTTTCAAGAGGCACGAAGAAAAAGGGTCCTCGGTTTAGTGAGGCCCGAAGGACTAAGGGGAAAGTGCACTTCACTGTACTACGCGATATAAAAAAAAGGGGAAAATATCTCTTTTATCATTTCTGTTTCTCGCCTGACAATCCCCCTACCTTTATCATTCGTCAGACGTTTTTATATTAATCCCCCACGGGGGTCCTGGTGAAATGAGAGCAGCCGAGTGAATGAATTAACCCGGTAGTTTCAAGAGCTACACATACATACGTACATTATATATATATATATATATATATATATATATATATATATATATATATATATATATATATATATATATATATGTATACACACACACACACATATATATATATATACATATACATATATATATATATATATATATATATATATATATATATATTATATATTTACTCTTGACTTTTAAAGGCAAAATCGCATGAGTCAGCAGGACTAATCTACGCAATCGAACGTCCGCTATCCCCCATAGACAGGAGAGTGGGGGCAGAGATGAGAAGGCCAAGAAAGTGGATTGAGGGAGCGATGAGGAGGGGAAGGGAGGGGGAGGGACGGGATGGGGATGGGGACGTTCGAATACATAGTTTGGCGATGCTTGTCAACACCAAGTCAGTCAAGAGTAAACGCCTTAACTAACACCATTCGACAATGCACCATATTAGCAAATATTAGGGGGGATGCGTCTCGTACACTGTGTCAAAGTACCATTTCGATCAGATATTTAGTTTGAAAGATATTTGAGAAAAAACGATGACTCATGGACCCTCAAATGGATAGTAAACTAAATTCACCTATGTACTTACGCTTTCTGTTACATATCCATTCATAAGAGTTTCTTGTATAACATAGTCAACTCTGATTGGAATCCAAACACGGTCATGAGGATAAGTGGCGAGTCTATTTTACAATGTCAAAAGTTTTCTGGGTACTAATGAATAAAGGATCATTCAGGGAAGGTTTAAAATCATCCCTGCAGCTGTTTCTGAAGAAATGCTAAAAACAACTTTATTGCTCAGTGTATCCCCCGAGGACTGAAAAACTGAGAAGTCTCGTTACAGGCGGCTTGACCAAGCGGTTCGGTCAGCTCAATTTGTCTGACAATAACAGCCCACTTTTTTTATTATTATTAATTATCATCATAATTCATACAACCTTACACAACAAAGAACATGCTGCTATTACGAACCTCTTTTAATTTGAATATATGTATTGATGAACTGCAGTTGTTCATAACATTTTTACATATCAAAACGTTCATTAAGTGACCAGCTCCTGACCAGTAACGTTTTGGTGACTATCGATGACAAATGATCTCACACTGCTTACTAATAACTTCACCCAGCCAAAAAAGTAGGCCGAAGATTATGTAAGGTTTCATGTGCTCCAAGGGGTTAGCAGTGGTATGGGTACGACTTTTGCGAGAGCTTACAACATTTTCTCAAAAGGTTCACTAAAGGTGGGGTTATGGTTTTTCTTACTGTAGCATGTGCAAAATTCACTGGGACAAAAGTCTACTTGTACACATGAAGACATCTCAGCTTCACGGACACCCCCATGCTATAAATGGGTCTGTAATAGAAAGGAAAACGTTCCTTTACCGATGCAGAATAACAGTAAAAGAGGAAAGTCTCGTACAAAAAGGTTAACATGCTAAAAAAAAAAAAGATAAGTTCATTGTCAGAAAGATCTTTATGGCCTCATTCAGTGTGGTATTCATTATCAAGGCATCTCTCAAATCGTTAACTGCATAACGGTATATTATCCACATATTAATTACATGAATTTATATATTCTAACTAAATGGATAGGCATTCACTCTTTTACATGAGATGGTGGAATCTTTTATCTATAAAAGCAAACTGAAAAGCAAACGGTGCTTTTGTAACAAGAATGCAAACATATACACAGCCTTACATCCTGGACAAGAAACTGATAAGACGCAATGCAAAATAAAATGATATTTTCATTATGCAAGGAGGAATGACACACTTCGGGAGTCTTATTTGCATCTTGCATCACTTTGTGCAACAAGGAATTATTTACACACATCCTTTAGGAATCAAAAGTTCACGGAAATTTTTCACTTAATGAGCCTTGTGACCATGGATGATATTCCAAGTCACATAAACATTGCAATAATTTCTTCGAGCGTCACAGGATAATATTTATTTTTACAATACAAGAGTTTACATTATATATCTTCGTCCCGAACGAGATCGTAGAGTGAGTCACTGGTATGTTTTTATGCCAACAGAAAGCACGAATTTCACAACAGGGATCAGGAAAAGCGACACTCCTGGGTTCGTATCCGAGGAAGTTGCAGACATTCCGCTTTACAAACACTTATGTACACGCGCGCGCACACACACACACACACACACACACACACACACACACACACACACACATATATATATATATATATATACGTGGCAAGGTAATTATCGTTACCTCGTTCTGTACCCCGGACCCCGGATCGAATCTCAACCGGGCAACAGAATAACTTCATTCCTTTCATGATTTGGAACTAGGCTTAGCAGTGACAAGCGTTTCCAAAATGTGAAGAAATCGAGAAATTACGAGGGCAGTTTGGTTAATGAAATTACATACTTATCTGATAAAAAAGAGACTATTAGATTCTAGATAATGATATATATATATATATATATATATATATATATATATATATATATATATATATATATATATATATATATATATATATATATATATATATATAACCGTCCTACACTTGTGAGTAATCTAATTGCCAGATAATAACCTTACTAGTACGACACATGGAATGGTGTCGTTAACATCGCTTTCCAAAAGATGACTAAAATGGCTGGGCAATCCAATTTCAGAAAAGATCCTTCTGTTCGCACTCAGGTGCCGGGGGCGAGAAGAACGAAGTAACCTCTCAGTAAGAGAAATATCTAGTTACTTCTTTTCCCACAAGGCTCTCGACACTATACATTGCTATTTATTTATTCATAAGTCTAAGAACGGTCAATATTTGACACAAATGATAATCTAGAGGCTTCCATAATGTTCTGGAATCTTCTGCTTGTCTTTCATCCTCTTCTCCTTTGGAACAATGTGAGGAAAGAGCTCCATTTCTTCTCTTTGGTAATGCTATAAGAATGTCATATATATATATATATATATATATATATATATATATATATATATATATATATATATATATATATATATATAAATATATATATATATAAATATATATATAAATATATATATATATATATATATATATATATATATATATATATATAAATATATATATATATAAATATATATATAAATATATATATATATATATATATATATATATATATATATATATATATATATAAATATATATATATATATATATATATATATGTATATATATATATATATATATATATATATATATATATATATATATATATATATATATATATATATATATATATATATATATATATATATATATATATATATATATATATATATATATATATATATATATATATAAGCGAGTCCCACAGGAAAATGGCAGGCAGAAGTTCAGTACTGAACAAGTGCATCTACTGTGATTTTTTAAGCATATATACAGTATATGTATATATATACACATGTATGTATCATTTCCTAGGATATGATTAATTTTTAAATTTTATAGTAAACAAAAAGATTGCCTTTTGAACTCAAAAAACCATAATGGCAAAACAAGCATTATCTAACCGCATAGGACGAAAATTATATTTAAAAATAAAACAGATAAACAACCAGTAAACCGATATACAATATATCACGCTTTCACGCCGAAAACCGTCTGTAAGCTGTAAAATATTCACTGGAGCTATTGTTCGATTTTTATAGGCTAAAACCCACTTACGCGACCTCTGGTGTAAAAATTGGTTAACTATGAGAAATGGTTATTTAACCTTGAAGATCTTTTTATAATATAAATATGAATATCTAAACATCGAAATGGGACTTCTTCTTGAATGAATTTCACACTGATAAGACATAAAATTCGAGTCTTAAAAGAGGTTACGTGGAAAATAGAAACGATTTGCTTTTTATTCGTGTGGGAAATTTGTCATACTTATGATATTAGCTGAGATACGTTTAAAATATACTATATTTCAGATGACGCTTAATCTCTAAAGCCACACTCTGCTGATTTGCTATTTACATATGAAAATTCGTCGCATTTACAGAAACACAGAGCTTCATATCATGAATGCATTTCACGCAATAAATAATAAGGTATCCCGAGTCGTCAAATTTCCGTTTAAAAAAAAAAAAGGAAATTAACATTCAAATGCACTTGCAACGAAAGCCACTTCATTATCCATTCGTTTCAACTTTGTGATTTGATATATGTACACAATGACTACAGCGAAGCAATGACGTCCGACTTATATCCCGGCTTTTCTCTTCTCTTGACAGTTGTAGAATAAAATTATTTCTATTCTAACCTTACAAAGATAACTGCCCTGAGGTCAGAGGAAAGTCAGAGGAGCGGGGATCGGTGTTGCTGAAGGTTTTATCGCTTTGCTCTCGCGGGGAAAATAAAACAGCTCTGTTTAAATGTCATATGCAGATATATAACACGCCTACACTTCTTACAGCACCGTAAAGCACGAGTCTGCAAGGAAGAGTACCAACTTACCAAAACTGTAGACTCAAGTACCGCTTACTGCGGGTACAATGAAGCGAACTCTGTACTGTATGTAGTTCACTGCAGCGTCATAGGTAAACAAAACCCAACATCTTATCAGAACTGTAGACTCAAGTACAGCTTACTGCTGATGTAATGAAGCGAACTCTGTACTGTCTGTAGTTCACTGCAGCGTCACAGGTACACAAAACACATCATCTTCAACGTTTATGTTGAAACGCATCCACTGGTGACTGGCAAACTCGAGTGAATCTCTACAAACAGAAGCATCACACACACACACACACACACATGGCATGTCCCTCTATACAAATGTGTTTTAGCAGCAACATTTTCATTAAATGCCTTTCATTGCCTAATCTCTCACGCTCAAGTTGCAGGAGCTGGGAAGTTAGATTCGGTTTTGTAAACTAATTCGCTCTGATCTGTTATAATCTGAAGAGTTGTTCTAATTACAGTATGTTATGCTATCACAGAAAGTTCACAATGGAATTGCTATCTAAATTTAGCTGGGCTATAGCATTACTATTTAAATTTAGTTGCACTACAGCGTTACAATTTAAATTTAGTTGTACTATAGCATTATTATTTAAATTTAGATTCGCAATGGCATTACTACATAAATTTAGTTGCACAATAGTGCTGCTATTTAAATTTAGTTGCACTATAGCATTACTACTTAAATTTAGCTTCGCAAAAGCACTACTGTTAGTTTTGCCACAGAATTATTATTTAAATTTAGCTGCACAATAGCATTTCTATTTAAATTTAGTTTCGCCAAAGCATATTATTTAAATTTAGCTGCAAAATAGCATTACTATTTCAATTTAGTCGCATAATAGCATTGCCATTTTATTGTAGTTGTAGCCTACAATAGCATTAGTATTTAAATTTTGTTGCACAATAGCATTACTGTTTAAATTTAATTGCATAATAGCATTACGATTTAAATATAGCTGCACAACATTACTATTTAAATTTAGCAGTCACTGAAAAACCATAGAATCCACAATTTGAAGGAAATCCCCACTACAGTTATTTCTAAGACAAAAGGACAGAGCTCAAAAATTAATATTTTATTCCGATGGAAAGCGCTAGTGAAAATTAGCATAAATTATGCAAATGTGAAGGGAGGAAAGAAGACTTTATCAATTACCGAGACATTTGTCACAACAATCCTTTATCCAAACAAAATGAGCTGGGAATTTTGACGTTTCTGACTTCCGACGCATGCGCAGATACAATGAACGGAGGTAAACATTCAAAATGACATCCACCCTCTAATTTTAAAAAAGGCTGAAATTTCTCTCAAATGCAAAATAACCTTGGAAAAAATATTTCCATTTGAGACAATAACGAAAAATCTTAATTTCAGCAATAAACAAATTTTGATGAAATGCGTTTCCAGCCGAGAAGGTAACATTATTATATCTTGGAATATTAAATAAATCTTACAGAATTATATTTCCTTTGTGAAAAGAGTGACGTTTAATCAAATAACACTAAGTAAATACTGATTATTTTTTTCCATTTGGTAAAAATGACGTGCAATCAGGCAACAATAAATAAATCTTGAAAAAATATATTTCCAGCTAAGAAAACATCCACGTTAGATAAAGTAACAAAGAATAAATCTTGATGACAAATATTCCCAGCTGGGAAACAATTACTTTGTATCTGGAAACTCAAAATATATCTCGAAGATAAATATTCCCAACTAAGAAAGTAGCCAAGTTTCATCAGGAAACATAGAATAAATCTCTGCTAAGAAAACAACAAAGTTTCATCGGGAAACAGAATAAATCTCTGCTAAGAAAACATCAAGTTTCATCAGGAAACAGAATAAATCTCGGTTAAGGAAACAACCAAGTTTCATCAGGAAACAATAAATATCGGCTGAGAAAACAACCAAGTTTCATCAAGGAACAGAATAAATCTCTAAAAAAAAAAAAAGTTTCATCAGGAAAAAGAATAAATATAGGCTGAAAAAACAACCGAGTTTCATCAGGAAACAGAATAAATCTCTGCTAAGAAAACAACCAAGTTTATCCTGAAACACAGAATAAATATCATCTAAGAAAGCAACCAAGTTTATCAGGAAACACAGAATAAATCTCTGCTAAGAAAACAACCAAGTTTCATCAGGAAAAAGAATGAATATCGGCTGAAGAAACAACCAAGTTTCATCAGAAACACAGAACAAATCTCTGCTTAGAAAACAACTAAGTTAAGTAGGAAACACAAAATAAATATCGGCTGAGAAAACAACCAAGTTTATCAGGAAAACACAGAATAAACATCGGTTAAGAAAACAATCATGTTTTACCTTGAAACAGAATATATATCTGCTAAGAAAACAACCAAGTTTCATTAGGAAACAGAATAAATCTCAGCTAAGAAAACAACCAAGTTTCATCAAGAAACACAGAATAAATCTCTGCTAAGAAAAAAACGAAGTTTATCAGGTAAACACAGAATAAATATCGGTTAAGAAAACAACCAAGTTTCATCAGGAAACAGAATAAATATCGGCTGAGAGAACAACAAAGTTTCATCAGGAAATACAGAATAAATCTCTGCTAAGAAAACAATAAAGTTTCATCAGGAAACACAGAATAAATCTCTACTAAGAAAACAACCAAGTTTCATCTGTAAACACAGAATAAATATCTGCTAAGAAAACAACCAAGTTTCATCAGGAAACACGGAACAAATCTCTGTTAAGAAAACAATAAAGTTTCATCGGGACACACAGAATAAGTCTATGTTAAGAAAACAACCAAGTTTCATCAGGAAACACAGAATAAATCTCTGCTAAGAAAACAACCAAGTTTCATCAGGACACACAGAATAAATCTCTGCTAAGAAAACAACAAAGTTTCATCAGGAAACAGGATAAATCTCTGCTAAGAAAACAACAAAGTTTCATCAGGAAACTGAATAAATCTCTACTAAGAAAGTAACCAAGTTTCACCAGGAAACACAGAATAAATCTCTGCTAAGAAAACAACAAAGTTTCATCAGGAAACTGAATAAATCTCTGCTAAGAAAGTAACCAAGTTTCATCAGGACACACAGAATAAATCACTGCTAAGAAAGAAACCAAGATTCACCAGGAAACACAGAATATATCTCTGCTAAGAAAACAACCAAGTTTCATCAGGAAACACAGAATAAATCTCTGCTAAGAAAACAACCAAGTTTCGTCAGGACACACAATAAATCTCTGTTAAGAAAACAACCAAGTTTCATCAGAACACACAGAATAAATCTCTGCTAAGAAAACAACCAAGTTTCATCAGGAAACAGGATAAATCTCTGCTAAGAAAACAACCAAGTTTCATCAGGAAACAGAATAAATCTCTGCTAAGAAAGTAACCAAGTTTCACCAGGAAACATAGAACAAATCTCTGCTAAGAAAACAACCAAGTTTCATCAGAAAACTGAATAAATCTCTGCTAAGAAAGTAACTAAGTTTCATCAGGAAACATAGAATAAATCTCTGCTAAGAAAATAACCAAGTTTCATCTGGAAACACAGAATAAATCTTTGCTAAGAAAACAACCAAGTGTCATCAGGACACGGAATAAATCTCTGCTAAGAAAGTAACCAAGTTTATCAGGAAAACACAGAATAAATCACTGCTAAGAAAACAACCAAGTTTCATCTGGAAACAGAATAAATTTCTGCTAAGAAAATAACCATGTTTCATCAGGACACACAGAATAAATCTCTGCTAATAAAACAACCAAGTTTCATCAGGACACAGAATAAATCTCTTCCAAGAAAAAATCAAGTCTCATCAGGACACACACATTAAATCTCTGATAAGAAAACAACCAACTTTATCAGTAAAACACAGAATAAATACCGGTTAAGAAAACAATCACGTTTTACCTTGAAACACAAAAAACCTTGATAACACATATTCCCAGTTAAGAAAACAACCACGTTTCTTCAGGAAACACACAATAAATCTCGGCTACGAAAAAACCACGCATTATCGTGTAGCACAAAATAAACTTTAGTTAGCTCCATTTTTTTCCGATTATGAACTGTTAGACTTCGTAACACAGGAGCCCCAAAGCGTTCGAAATGTTCCCTACGGGGAAACCTGTGTGAAAGGGACACAGGGCGGGAGTAACTAAAGCTGACAGCTGTTCCCTCCCCAAAGTTTCACCAATGTGAAAGATTAAAAGTAATGATGTGCATCGGCTATTATATGGCGCCACTAAATACATTTCACTGCTGGCCGTTCATGTATAACAGTCCTCTCTTGGAAAGGGGGTTTAGGAAAATAAGGCGAGGGAAAAGCAGCGGGAAAATAGTAGGAAAATAAGGCGAGGGAAAAGCAGCGGGAAAATATTAGGAAAATAAGGCGAGGGAAAAGCAGCGGGAAAATATTAGGAAAATAAGGCGAGGGAAAAGCAGCGGGAAAATATTAGGAAAATAAGGCGAGGGAAAAGCAGCGGGAAAATATTAGGAAAATAAGGCGAGGGAAAAGCAGCGGGAAAATAGTAGGAAAATAAGGCGATGGAAAAGCAGCGGGAAAATATTAGGAAAATAAGGCGAGGGAAAAGCAGCGGGAAAATATTAGGAAAATAAGGCGAGGGAAAAGCAGCGGGAAAATATTAGGAAAATAAGGCGAGGGAAAAGCAGCGGGAAAATATTAGGAAAATAAGGCGAGGGAAAAGCAGCGGGAAAATATTAGGAAAATAAGGCGAGGGAAAAGCAGCGGGAAAATATTAGGAAAATAAGGCGAGGGAAAAGCAGCGGGAAAATATTAGGAAAATAAGGCGAGGGAAAAGCAGTGGGAAAATATTAGGAAAATAAGGCGAGGGAAAAGCAGCGGGAAAATAACACAAGGGAAACGCTAATGCAGGAAAACAGCGCAGAAAATACAAAAGAGACTAGAAGCACTACTCTTTGGTTAAAGAAGCAAGACCCTGGAAGGCACGAAGGAGGAGGGGAATAAAGAGAGGTAATAAAAAACCCTGAATCCTAAATAAGAGGGGCAAGGGAAGAGAAAGTAACTCCACTTGACACACGAGACCATAAAGCTTAGGGTAAAAGATATGGTTGACATTTCTTATATTTTCCGAGAAAAAAGTAATTTCTTTCACAAAAAATAAAGAATAGAAGAGAATACATGAACGCGTAAACATGAATGATAACATTGTATAAAGCTAAGTAACCTGTATACATACGAACAGTAACCTTCGTGAACGATAATAAAAAAAAAAAGTATAAACTTCCCATTAAGAAAACTGCACAACTCCATTCACAAAAATAACTCGGCAGAGCAAAAACGCAAAGCCAAAGTCTTTTGATTTCCGGCGTCGCGAACACCGAGGGATAAAACGATCCTTTACATATGCATCAAACTGATAGGAATCTTAACCTGAAATTTAATACAGTTTATGACGTAATCAAATGACTGATCCCAAAGAAGAGTTGGACCAGCAGCGCGAGGAGGCCATTCTCTGTGATGGATATTTGCAAGGGATGGATGTACGGTATAGGAAGGAACGGAGGGGAGAGCGAGGGGGATGCTGGGGTTGGGGTGGATGTAATGGGAATGGAATGGAAGGTTGGGGGGGGGAGGGAGGGGTTACAGAGCCAAGACATAAAACACCAAAGTTAGAATGGAAGATGGAAAAACTTGGAAGATGCGAACCGAGTCCAACGATGCCAAGGATGGCACCAGAAATGATTGAATTGTCTTCGGAATTTCACGTGCGACGTCTTTTAGTGAAAATCAAATTTCCATTTTGGACTAGAATTGGACGATATTCTTTTCTCATCTCTTGGGGTTTTCGGAAAATGGACGGGAAGAATTACCCTTTTTTGCGTACGTACGACGCTCTTGTTGTAGTTCGTGTGTTTGTCTTCGTTTACTTACATTTTCTGTTTACTACTTTTCTCAAATGATTTTCCTGTCAAATTTATTTCAAAGCTGACTTTTCAATATCGAGAATAATGTTTTGCAATAAGTAACTTTAACAATCTACATCTTACTTTAAACAATGAGAGTTTGCTTTTCTTATGGTAAAAATATACACTGCACATAAAACCTTTTGACCTTTCAAAGAAAAACTGTAAGCAACAAAAAAGCAAATTTGGGGATACCAGGATTAGTTACAGTATCAGAACACCATGTCCACCACTAAATAAGCAATTAGGGGCAGTAATATATACATACAAGCAATGATTAATTTGGAAGTCTCTTGCGCAGCCTATCAAAATTAACGCTGCATAGGTTTACAAGACCAGTTGTACTACCCAAGGGCTTGTGTCAACCCACTGTTTAAGTTCTGAAACTTTTTAGTGTGTCTGAAGAGCATCCGCTATGCAGTTTCTCCTCAAACTACGTAAAGCTTTGCAAAATCGTCACCCTGTTCGAGCACTTGCTTTAGCATCACGTATAATCATTTCAAAAACTGTGCTGAGCACCCATTTCAAAAACTATACCGAACATCCATTTCAAAAACTATACCGAACATCCATTTCAAAAACTATACTGACCAGCATCAACTTCAAAAATTGTACTGAGCAACCATTTCAAAAATTGTACTGAGCATCCATTCCAAAAACTGTACTGAGCATCCATTTCAAAAATTGTACTAAGCATCCATTTCAAAAACTATACTGACCATCATCCATTTAAAAAATTGCACTGAGAGTTCATTTCAAAAACTGTACTGGGCAACCATTTAAAAAACTGTACTGAGCATCCATTTCAAAAACTGTACTGAGCATCCATTTCAAAAACTATACTGACCAGCATCCATTTCAAAAATTGTACTGAGCTCCCATTTCAAAAACTGTTCTAAGCATCCACTTCAAAAACTGTACTAAGTATCCATTTCAAAAACTATACTGACCAGCATCCACTTCAAAAATTGTACTGAGCATCCATTTCAAAAACTATACTGAGCATCCATTTCAAAAACTGGACTGAGCATCCATTTCAAAAATCGTACTGAACATCCATTTCAAAAACTGTACTGAGCATCCATTCCAAAAACTATACCGACCAGCATCCATTTAAAATATTGTACTGAGCATCCACTTCAAAAACTATACTGAGCATCCACTTCAAAAACTGTACTGAACATCCATTTCAAAAACTATGCTGACCAGCATCCATTTCAAAAACTATGCTGACCAGCATCCATTTCAAAAATTGTACTCAGCATCCATTTCAAAAACTGTACTGAGCATCCATTTCAAAAACTGTACTGAACACCCATTTCAAAAAGTATGCTGACCAGCATCCATTTCAAAAACTATGCTGGCCAGCATCCATTTCAAAAATTGTACTGAGAATCCATTTCAAAAACTATACTGAGCATCCATTTCAAAAACTATACTGACCAGCGTCCATTTCAAAAATTATACTGAGCATCCATTTCAAAAATTGTACTGAGCATCCATTTCAAAAACTGTACTGAGCATCCATTTCAAAAATTGTACTGAGCACCCATTTCAAAAATTGTACTGAGCATCCATTTCAAAAATTGTACTGAGCATCCATTTCAAAAACTGTACTGAGCATCCATTTCAAAAACTGTACTGAGCATCCACTTCAAAAACTATACTGACCAGCATCTTTTTCAAAAACTGTACTGAGCATCCATTTCAAAAACTGTACTGAGCATCCATTTCAAAAATTGTACTGAACATCCATTTCAAAAACTGTACTGAGCATCCATTTCAAAAATTGTACTGAGCACCCATTTCAAAAACTATACTGAGCATCCATTGCAAAAACTATGCTGACCAGCGTCCATTTCAAAAATTGTACTTAGCATCCATTTCAAAAACTGTACTGAGCGTCCATTTCAAAAACTGTACTGAGCATCCATTTCAAAAACTATACTGACCAGCATCCATTTCGAAAATTTTACTGAGCATCCATTTCAAAAACTGTACTGATTATCCATTTCAAAAACTATACTGACCAGCATCCATTTCGAAAATTGTACTGAGCATCCATTTCAAAAACTGTCCTGATTATCCATTTCAAAAACTGTACTGAACATCCATTTAAAAAATTGTACTGAGCATCCATTTCAAAAAATGTACTAAGCATCCATTTCAAAAACTATACTGAACAGAACCCATTTCAAAAATTGTACTGAGCATCCATTTCAAAAACTATACTGAGCATCCATTTCAAAAACTGTACTAAGCATCCATTTCAAAAACTATACTGACCAGAACCCATTTCAAAAATTGTACTGAGCATCCATTTCAAAAACTATATTGAGCATCCATTTCAAAACTGTACTGAGCATCCATTTCAAAAGTTGTACTGAGCATCCATTTCAAAAACTGTACTGAGCATCCATTTCAAAAACTGTACTGGACATCCGTTTCAAAAACTGTGCAGAGCATCCATTTCAAAAACTAGACTGAGCATCCATCTCAAAAACTGTACTGAGCATCCATTTCAAAAGCTGTACTGCACATGGCACAGAACTGTTACGCAGTCTGCTCCCTCGAACCGTACTCTGTATGGAACGCAGCTTGAGTACTGGAGTAAGACCCACGCCCTTCCTGTCTAAGATTTTATTGTGTTTATTTACAGAATACCATTACGAAGTTCGGGTGAACTAAATTGAATTGAATACAGAATTTAGGCTAAAGGCCAAGCACTGGGACCTATGAGGTCATTCAGAGCTGAAACGGAAACTGACAGTAGGAAGGCATGAAAGGTATAACAGGAGGAAAACCTCGCAGTTGCACTACGAATCAATTGTTAAGAGAGGGTGGAGAGTAAGACGGAAGGAAGAGAATATGAAAGGAGGTACAGTAAATGAACGAAAGGGGTTGCAGCTGGGGGCCGAAGGCAAGCTGCAAAGAACCTTAAGTAATGCCTACAGTGCACCGCACGAGGTGCACTGACGGCACTAGCCCCCTACGGGGAAGTTCGAGTGAAGAGCCGTTACATAGCTGGAGTAGGCTACTTAGGTAAGCTTGATGCTTTACCTCTTGAAAATTTGTATGGCTTATGAAGTTGGAGTACTTGTCTAAGCCTAATGGCAAACCCTCAATATTTGTTCTGTGTCAGTTTAACGAACAGTTATGGCTATGCAGTACCAGTACGTGCGTATTACTTGAAATCTGCTTTAAGTACAGCAATGTTTTGTAGCAAGATTAACTGAGTAAGCCCCGAGTCAATTTTCTCAAAAGTTGTAGTGCAGGTGCTTCGATAAGACCCAAATGAACCTTTCAGTGGTTTTGCTGCTTCATAAACCTTGCTTCTTGTTAAGACTAATGTTCCATCTGAGAAGCAGGCTTAACTGTTTCATACAGTCTAAAGATAATTAGTTATGATGTAAGAAACAAAATGATTGATTTCAAATTTTTAGAGGAATGATGAAATTTCATTTTCGACGATTGTAGGGTTTACCTCCATACGACTAAAATGATTAAATACATAATATTGCTGTGAGCGTTCTAGATTTCATTACTAGGAGCTTGTTTATTTCTCTATAAAAATACATATGCGTACACACACATATATATATATATATTACATATATATATATATATATATATATATATATATATATATATATATATATATATATATATATATATATATTATATAAATAAATATATATATATTATATATATATATATATATATATATATATATATATATATATATATATATATATATATATATATATATATATATATATATATATATATATATATATGTGTGTGTGTGTGTGTGTATGTGTGTATTCGACACATGGATGTAATCTGAAATTACTCTGAAATAAAGTTCTTTTATCAGCCTATATGTTAGAAATAAAAATCCGTTCCTCATTCTATTTTGCCCTCATATAAAAAAAATCATAAATACATATTTTCCTCCAACACGTCCAGAGAACGTTCAACCTGAAGAATTTAATATCGAGCGATTAGATGCAACAACCTCTCTCTCTCTCTCTCTCTCTCTCTCTCTCTCTCTCTCTCTCTCTCTCTCTCTCTCTCTCTCTCTCTCTCTCTCTCTCTCTCTCCTGCAAATAAAGAGGGATGCAAAGACTTCTTTTCATCCTCTCTCACTGGTCACCTGTCTATGACACGCGTTGTTTTTCTATTGGATTACGTCAATTTAAGACAATGGAAAATAAAAGTAAAATTATACGCACAAAGTAATCCAAGGCCAGCTTTATAGAAGGTTTACACAAAACTGAATCACTTTTGCTGCCGGATCTCTCATTATATACAAAATAAAAACGGTTGTCAATTTAAGACAATGGAAAGTAAAAGTAAAATTATACGCATAAAGTAACCCAAGGCCAGCTTATAGAAGACTTACACAAAACTGAATCACTTTTGCTACCGGATCTCACATTATGTTATACAAAATAAAAACGGGTGTCAATAACGTTAGGCAAAATATACAACGCTAAAGCTTCGAAACATATGGCGTGAAAATAATCTCATTTGCAGAAGCTTTTGGTTTTGCTAATTGATTTACTGTGGAAAAGAAGGATCAAGTCAAACTGAAACTGGCTGAATTCGGGTCTTACAAAATCCCTTTCTAAATCGGGAGAGTTTCCGTTCCGTTATTCAGAACACTGATTTCGTATGAGATGCAACACATTAACGAAATATTTGTGGAATTCGGTATACAAACGCGTTTCGTCATTCCAAGGAATTACAAATCATTCACAGAAACGTCATTAGAGGCTTTTAATGCTATTTTTATTTCCTGGTAAATCCTAACAATAATCTGAACACTTTTAACTACAACTGCTCTACTGCCTGTTCCCGAAACTATAACAAATCGATACTAACCGAATAGGGAATGAATGAAATTCCAGTGAACAGTCTCGCCTGATCATCCTTACAAAATAATATCGTTGCATTCGTATCGTATAATTCCCACAGGAAATCATGCAGCCCAACACGTGTTTTTAAAAACACACTTGTACTATCACTATCAACTGCACATGACAGGTCAACAGTATATCATTCGATTTTCCGAAGGGAATTCATTCTGCTTAGCGGATTCCACTAGCGCAACTCAAAGAGAAGGATATCAGCACGCAATAATGTATAAAACAATGTATAAAATGTGTACACAATAATGTCCCGACATTTGTATTGAGATAGTTGAACGAGAAGCTCTCAGGAGTAAAATATTTGAACAGTTTAACCACGTATTATTGCGAGTGCTTTAATGGTATGGAGTCTTACAATCGCTATTCAGAATACCCAGCATGGTGCTATTTACCTCAAATACAGCTTTACGTATTTTGTTAAATTCATGGCATTAAGCTGAGGTCGCTTTACATCTTCAACCGAAGCTTTTTTTTTTTTATTGTTCAAGGGTTCTAGATTTATTTTATTGGTCTGAGACATAAATTAAACTGAAAACGTTTTCTCTTGTAATATTGCGGTTTGCTAAAGGTCGTCGTTTAATATCCTGCTCTTTGCGTATGCTAAATATTTTGAACAGAAATGCATAATCATTTTCTACATTTATCACTGAATTGCGTTCCATGACTAGGTAAGTTACAAGAGTACCTTTGTCATGACTAAACCATCGTTGTTGTCGTAATTATTCATTATATTCCTGAAATAAATCACAAAAACCCAGTCTGTACACATTTGGATCGACACAAATGAAAAGCAACAGGTTGGAAAAGGACTCATCCACCGTGTTAAGAAATAACAGATTATTTTCATTAAGTGATCCTACGGATTGACTCTCTTACTTTTTATTCAAATAAAATTAGGCTTTCCAGTTGCTGACATTTTCCCTAACTTTCTCTCCATAAAAATATTGAGGCCTAAAGCAAGGCTTATCCTTTGTGTAGTTCCTGAACATGAATATAATAAAGTTCGCGGGTATTCTCTCCTAAGCATCACTAGAAACCCTTTAAATAAGTAGTTTGACATGTCTATTTGGCACAAAATATTCTGAAAAATGAAAATGGAGAAAATTCACGGTCCCTTAAAATTGTTCAAAAGTATAACTCTCATTATATGGTGGCGTAAGTGTTTCCTTTCTTTTTACTTGATTTAGTGACCCACGCAATGATTCGGCAATTGTGCGTAAATGAAGTCACTTCCTGCTACAAGAGAGCTTTCTCTCTAATTCTTCTCTTTCCCTATTTGAAAGACGATACAAGGAGACTGTATGCTGTAACCAGGATCCATCTCATTCTTTCTATACCGATAAGAGGGCAAGCGACCACGTTTGCTTTGATAAAGACCTTTCCAAGCAGTTTTGCTACGCATCAATTTCACTCATCATTTTCATATGCTTGGAAAATTTGACTGAACTTCAAAAATGCGGGCAAAATAAGGGATGTTGGTTTACATCTTGTTAAGCAGAAGAGAGGAGTTAAAATAAAGGAAAGAACTGGTACTGTTTTAACAAAGCACCAAACAGAAATGAATTGCAGACTCCCCAATTCAACATTCAGATGTGCTTTTGGAGTTCACTGGCGACTCATGAAAGAACGAATTCATTATATATTATTATTAAATATTTTCTTTCCGTCAAATTCATTATAAAACGACTACTTTAAGCGAACGAGAGAGAGAGAGAGAGAGAGAGAGAGAGAGAGAGAGAGAGAGAGAGAGAGAGAGAGAGAGAATCAAACGACTTAATCTAACTAAAGTTAATGAAGCAAGTGGAAAGGGCTTAAAGGATGTGTAAATATGAAAGGTCGTAGAGTGGATGAAAGAAGGACAAACACAGAGCAGCTCCTGCGTCGCGGAATCGCGCAATTCCACTCAGATTTATGGAAGGTGGGGGATTTTTTTATTTATAAAAGCACGTTAAAAGAAGAAGAAGAAGATAGATTTTAGGCATACATGCCAAGCCCTGGGGCAACTAAGGCCATTCAGCGCCGACACGGAAATTGACAGTAAAAGGTTTGAAAGGTGTAACAGGAGGAAAACCTCAAAGCAGTTGCACGATGAATCAACTGATAGGAGAGGGTTGACAATAAGATGGAAGAAAGAGGATACGAACGGAGGTACAGTAAAAGGAATGAAAGCAGTTGCAGCTAGGGCCCGAAGGGACGCTGCAAAGACCCTTAAGTGATGCCTACATTGCACCGGACGAGGTGCACTGACGGTACTAGCCTCCTACGTGGCGTAGCCTGAGGGAGGGAAATACGTTATTCACAAAAATGACGTTTAAAATAACCCCAGAACCAGCTAGCGCATTGCTTTAAAAACAAATAATAATATTAATGACTATGAGTGTAAGAAGAAATCGGTGAAATTATATAAGCTAGGGGAACTGGGAACTCACATCAGAGTCAGGTGATATTTCTATAAAACCTTTCATGATAATGACTTAATGCATAAAAGGTTTCTGCCTAAACCATAAATTAAAAATTATTATTATTATTATTATTATTATTATTATTATTATTATTATTATTATTATTATTCAGAAGATGAACCCTATTCATATGCAACAAGCACACAGCGGCCATTGACTTGAAATTTAAAATGCTATTTAAATAAGGTTATCCTTTAATACGCCGTAGATGGCGTCCACACTGCAATCAGATATGTCATAAACACACGTCACTAACTTATCGTACGCGTGTCACTAACATGTTTAATACAAGTCAACGACTTGTTGGTAGTCCTTCCTAACCAGTTTCATACAATTATCCAGCACTTGCCACAGCTTCGTTCTCCACTGACGGTCGTTCACTTGCTATCAACCAGTTTGTGATATGTGTGTGATAAGTTGCCAGCAAATGCTTATAACAATTATTTACAGTATTCACAAACAGGTTAAACACAAGTCGACAACCGTAAATGGAGAACGAATCTTAGGCATATACTGGATGATCATATAAAGCACCGGTTAGTCGATAACTTGTATTAAGCCTGTTTGCCATGAGTGTGTAATAAGTTGCCGACATTTGTTTATGACATGTATTAAAAGAGTGTGGAAGCAAGCTTTACATAAGGGTTTAAATAGTGTTCATGCAAAACTTCCCACAAAAAGCGCTTTTAAATGACCTTACTATTAAATATACGTACTTTAGTATTAACAAGGATTTCTGCCGATTCGTGAACAGCAGAGCACTTCATGAAAAAGGTATGAAAGTGGAGTCCAAAATTGTACTGATTATCACATCTGTTTAAAGTCTGGTGACTAATTAATCCATTTGCAGCAACTTTTATGAAATGTAGCAGAGCAACAGGTCCGAAAAAAAATTATTGGTTTGCTCTCAAATCAATACGCATTATTAAACTAATCTACTTACATATGCATGAAGAGACATTTTCGCCCCGATTCTCAAATTTACAGCTGAAATAAAGTTAGTCTTGGACATAGATGTGCAATTGGAACCTCAAAAGTTCAAGCAAAGATGCAATGCATTATATATTACCTTACAACAATCCTCCTTGCATCTTAATAATTTACGTACATTTTCATCTATTTATTTATTAATTTGTTAATTTGTCTTATCTTGTCTAATACCTAATCTCTTCTTTCTTTATTTCCTTTTACCTTCCGTTACTTCTTTCAACTGAGCACAATATTCTTTGGAAGTTTGAATTTCAAGTCAACGGCCACTGTGGGGTCATTCCATACGAACGTGGGATACCTTCTGAATAATAACAATAATGATGATTAGCAAACATGAAAATCGAAATTAAAACGGTAAACAAGTTGTTTGCTCAAAGTCATTATGCAAACAAATTTTTCCGAGTTTTGTTTTCTAGAAATTTTCTCCCCCAAAAAATCATTGCCCACCCATACAACAAACAGATCAAAATTTTGCAACTTTATGAAACGTGCTTTCATAATGGGCGGTATTTTTCTTGCGAAAGGATGCAA
>JANJGK010000011.1:7436215-7438715 GCA_039081455.1 Macrobrachium rosenbergii | reverse complement strand
TTTTTACGTGTTAACAGAACTGCAAGAAACGTAAAGAAAAGAGATTAACAAATATATTTTAATTCTCTGTGTTACAAGGAACATCTGAGATTTCGATACAGGATTCCCTGTGACTTCGTAAATTAGGTTTGCCACTGACCTGCATTCACATAACACAGCAACTGCTGCTATGTGTAAAAGAAAGTACAAATATCGTAGGAAATTTGGGTAACTATACTCATTACTTCATAGTCTTGGTGAAACTAAATGACGCAGAATATACGGGTAACCTTCGACCCAGATTTTCATACATGCCTCATCTAATCAACGAAAGCTCCCCGCTACCCAGGTCAGTAACCCTTTGGGTTTTGTTTCGGAGAAAGCGTGCAAGCTATAACAAATAACAATAATTTTCCCCTACCATCATATATATCTTGGACCCCATGCGATCATTTATACACTCCCACACGAGTAACAACAGCTAAACCTCGCAACAACTTAAGTCATTATTATTATTATTACTAAGATAGTTTAAAGACCACTGAGCTGACTATCAGTTCTCATTGTCATCACTCCCGTGATCGCCAAACACTGTAGAATTTACTGTAGAATTTATTAGAAGGAATGTCGTTGACTGCCGGAAACGAAGGGAAGAAACGAATGGCGAGCCATCTTTTCAAATGAAATACAACGACGGCGGATCAAAGAGATCTCGGGAGTGATAACTTTCCTTAAAGCACCTCATCAGCGATGCTGAAAGAGGTCATGAAGGGTGCTGACCCAGGTTCTTATCGCTGCTTCTAGGTCACCTTTTTCTGGGAAATGATATTGTTGATCCATCGATATAATTAATTTTCTTACTGATTTCCTAACATTGATTTTCTTATTGATTTTCTAACATTAATTTTCTTATTGATTTTCTAACATTTCCTTAGAGATTTTCTAACATGAAAGCGGAACTAAAAATATAAAGCAGGTAAAATTAATGATTATAAGCTGTTCAACCTTAAGTACAAGTATTTTTTTAACATAATTGTCTTTTTCTGGAAAGTAATATTCTTGAAACAAAAATAAAGTTTATTTTCTTATTGGTTTTCTAACATGAAAACAAAACTCAAAATATAAAGCAGGTAAAATGAATGGTTAATAGCTGTTCAACCTTAGTTATGGTTTCTGTACTTTTTGAATGCAGCGAACAAAGCTTCTAGAGTCTTTTGTTTCTAGAAATTAATATTAGTGATACATAAAAAATGTCAGTTTTATTATCAGTTCTATAACATGAAAACAAAATTAAAAAATAAAGAAATACGTCTATTAAAACTAATGATTAATAGCTGTTCAACGCTACTTACGAGTTCTTATTTTCTGAGCGCAGTGAAAAAGCACAGCTGATTCATGATACACTCAATTATTATTATTATTATTATTATTATTATTATTATTATTATTATTATTATTATTATTATTATTATTATTATTATTCAGAAGAACCCTTCTGACTTGAAACCCAACCTTCCAAAAATTATGGTGCGCATTAGAAAGAAGTAACAAAAATTTATGGGGAATACAGAAAGAAGCGATCACATACTAAAAGAAAAAAAATTAAAATAAATTGGCAAATTAATAAATGGACCAAAATGTGAGTAAATCATTAGATCACAAGGATAAAACGCCGAAAAAGAATTGCATCACCCTCAGTTGCAAAGCAGACGACAATCCACACCCGCCATCTTACATAAAAGAGAATTTACTGGCAGAACACATCGATTGTGTATGATGTATGACCCGGTTTATTTACATATCTATATTGATCAAGACGTATACCTCTCGGACTCCACCAGGGGTTCCCCAGAAGGCATTCGAGTTCCAGGGGATGGCGTTGGCGGTTGGGGAGGGGGGGGGGGTTAGGATTGAAGGAGGGGTGGGGGGGGAGTTATATATAAAGAGAGCGACTGGAGATCCTGGTCTTGGAGAGGCAAGGGCCTGAAAAAGGGGGTCGGGGCAAGTGACAGGGGAACGAGAATAAAAAGAAAAGCGAAACCATCGAGAGGTAAAGGAATCCCGAGAAAAGCTGGGAGTTGAGAGGGGGCTCAAGAAAGGATAAATGGAAAGAATGGAATGACATTAAGATTAAAAGAGAATCTTGGTTGACGTGTGATTCAAGGATACAGTCGATCAATTTATGTAATATTTTCGTCAGCATCTAATCTTTTTTTTTTTTTAATAAAATTGAGTGTTCAAATGAAGCGATACCGTATGGAGATTATTCTGCGTATCTGTACTTCATGAGAAACTGATGTACACGTTTAGCTACATAAAAAAACATCATTACGTAAATATAAATAAATATCAGCTGTTGATGGAATAGCAAAATGAATCATATGCACAGACGAACCTCAAACCTACCTTCACATAAAAGGAATACCTCAGAAAGCGCGAAGGACATAAATATTTTCAGAAAAGCTAATTATTTCTTTCTGATGTTACCTTTTTTTCTCTCTCTCTCACATGATGAGCATAT
>JANJGK010000011.1:7408715-7431215 GCA_039081455.1 Macrobrachium rosenbergii | reverse complement strand
TATAAACAAAGAACTGGAGAGAAGGAAGTAACAGTAAG
Source organism: Macrobrachium rosenbergii (assembly GCA_039081455.1). NCBI lineage: Eukaryota > Metazoa > Arthropoda > Malacostraca > Decapoda > Palaemonidae > Macrobrachium > Macrobrachium rosenbergii. Next base: position 7,431,177 of record JANJGK010000011.1, on the reverse strand, counting down.
TTACAAAAACTGCAAAAGGAATACTGGAAAAAGGTTTCCAGGAATACTGGAAGAAAGGTTTCCTGGAATACTGGAAAAAAGGTTTCCAGGAATACTGGAAGAAAGGTTTCCTGGAATACTGGAAAAAAAGGTTTCCAGGAATACTGGAAGAAAGGTTTCCTGGAATACTGGAAAAGGGGTTTCCAGGAATACTGGAAAAAAGGTTTCCAGGAATACTGGAAAAAAGAATTCCAGGAATACTGGAAATAAGGTTCATAAGTAATAAATGAATACGTCCCTAAAGAGGCATATGTCATTTATAAGCAACATGCGTGCAGTAACGAAACGAGTAAAAGATGCGCCGAAGTTTCTTCGGCGCAATCGAGTTTTCTGTTCGGTAGTGGCCTCAGCCACGGCCCATGAAACCCTTAGCCGCGGCCCATGAAACTTAGACACGGTCCGGTGGTGGCCAATGTTGTTGGTACCTATAGAGCTGCCAGAAGTACGATTATGGCTAATTTTAACCTTAAACAAAAATAAAAACTACTGAGGCTAGAGGGCTGCAATTTGGTTTGTTTGATGATTGGAGGGTGGATGATCAACATACCTATTTGCAGCCCTCTAGTCTCAGTAGTTTTTAAGATCTGAGGGCGGACGGACAGACAAAGCCGACACAATAGTTTTCTTTTACAGAAAACTACAAGCAGTTATATATTAGATTTGCTGATACGCAGGCATGGGGCTCATATGCATATTCAGCCATTTTCAAATGTCATTGATTCCTGAGTCACAGTGGCAAATTTAAGAAGGATAGAAGCCTGAAACCAGGCCTACCTCCATTCCGAGAATCAGGTTGCAATAAGGGCGATGCACTTTCATAAATAACCTTATCAAGATGCCCAATTTTCTTCCACAGAATTCCTTTTCATTCTAATCATTCCTCTCGCAGTCAGCCCTCATCTGAAAACATTAGTTACAAATCTGGTGACGTAATACATGGAAATTTATATTCAGCTATCTTTCTTACTATTGTTGTAGTTTTCGTTGTGGTAAAGGTGATGACAGATTCCGTCGAACTGAGCCTACTCCTATGAATGACCTGGTTGGGACGAAGTAAGAAGAGAGGCTGTCTTGTAAACATTAGAAGAAGCTCTCCTGAATGACACAGCTGGTTGGCAACTTGATACACACAGCGCAGCAACGTCCCCCTCAAAAATAGAATAAATCAATCAATCAGTCAACTAAAACTTGTGATACATGCAACAACCCCAAGCTCGAAAATGAATAAACTAAATAACTGATTAAATAAACAAATAAATAAACAAAACAGACCAGGCACTCCACACTTCTTAGGACATTTTAGGACTTCCCCTACCTATTATATCTGACATTTTACATCATTCACTAGTTACAGAGAGCACTTAGGATGTTTTTTTCACATGCTCTGTCAAATACTAACGAGCCCATGGATTATCTAGAATCTCAACCATATAACTTTGTTTTTACAAACACCGTTCTCAAGAGAATAATAAAGTTCTCGTTAGTTATGAACAGACACTGCACAATCTGAGGAACTCACTTCTCTTAATATAATAAAGTGGCTGCAGAAGAATTGCCATGTCACCGTCTTTCACACAACCCAGAAAACCTGGGACATTAAATTAAAGTCTTTTTCACCTCTACGTAGAGGGATCACCTGGCATCTTCATTTACATACTGCGACCTTTGATGAAATAGTCAAGAGCAAAAGTGTTCAAGAGTAAAATTACATCATTATAATAATATATCTCCAGATTTTTTGGAATGTATGTGATTTTTTGGGGGGGAAGTTGATTGGTCCTTAGAAATATCGTCGTCAAAATGGATAAGATTTTCGCGTAATCCTGAATTTCTAATTTTATTTCAATAACTGTTTTCAATTAAGTTGATTCTCGGAATTCAACAGCATGAATCTTTGTAATACCCATGATTCACTAGGCTCCATCTTAGGATGGCAGGTCTTTTTTTTTTTTTACGCAGAAACTGACCTGAGAAATCGGAAGAAAAGAGAGCAAGAAATATATATATATATATATATATATATATATATATATATATATATATATATATATATATATATATATATAAAAAGGTACAGTGGTATTATTAACAGACTTCTCTGCTCCTAATGTGATGAAAGGCTTTCACCTCTACCTTTTCCCTTAATAATTATGGATCAGCCCGTCTATGTGCCGTTTTCAAAGGCTCCTGCCTTATGCCTCCTCCTCTTTTTGTAAGGCTTCCTTTCTCTCTTTCTCTCTCTCTCTCTCTCTCTCTCTCTCTCTCTCTCTCTCTCTCTCTCTCTCTCTCTCTGCTCCGTCTTCAGCAGGATTCTTCTTAGTAGGTCTTTTAATAACATACACAGGATGTAGCTGCCTTCGGTTATATCCAGTCCGCCGATTACACAGAAGCGGTGAAAGAAGAAGAATAAAAATAAATATATGAAACCCAGAACTATGGAAAGAACCGAAGCTCTCCCACGTTGAGCTCAGAAAGATACGAAGAAAATCAAGGTCGCTGACGAAATAACAACGGAAAAATGATTGCAGGTAAACTTAGAAGAAGACACTCGTTTATCGCAATGGAAAACTGGGACTGGGTGCACGGAGAAACCTCAGATCTGAAGGACAAGGTCACTGATGAAATGGGAAACCTCTTTTGTTCTGATGGAAAGCAAGGCTCGCCGATAACACTGAGGACAATTTCCTTTACCTTGATTAAAAATTTTATTATTATTAAAATGGAGCCTTCTTATACTGAAAATTAGGGTTAATAACAAAATAAAACGCTTCCGTTTTGTCGCAGCCAGTAAGAACCAGAAGAGAGTCTTCCAGGATATGGCCAAATGAATCTATAAAAAACACAAAATTAATTTCCTTGCAATTCTGAAAATAAAATAAAATAACATAAAATGAAGAATAATGCAGGAATTGTCAAACAGCCAAAACTGCTCTTGCGTCAAGCCCACTCAACCTGAGTTAAGGAAGCACAATGGATAATATATTTTTTTTTATTTTCCTTTTGCTCCTAAAATCCCCAACATTGCCCATTACATAATTGCGAGTCTATGGATTTCCTAGGTTGCTGAAAATAAATGTAGGGAAATATTCTCCAAAATGATCACGAGAGCTCTTAGGCGGGTTCAGGCACTGGGTGGAATTAAACCAGCTATTCTTACCAGAAAATGGCTGCATAAGAGTGTATGATTCGCAGTTAGAGGATAAATGTCTTCACCGAAGTACGGGGAGAGCTCACAAAGATCCACTTAAATGGTGTGTGTGTGTGTATGTTTATATATATATATATATATATATATATATATATATATATATATATATATATATATATATATATATATATATATATATATATATATATATATATATATATATATATATATATATATATATATATATATATATAACCATTAAGCTACAAATGTTTAATATCCAATTCGCTCTACCTCGGAAATAATATATGTATATCTGAGTAACCCGAGGTAGAGCGAATTGGATATTAAACGCCATTTGTAGCTTAATGCTTGTATATAAGTCACGGCGATGTGTGTGTGTGTGTGTGTGTGTGTGTGTGTGTGTGTGTGTGTGTGTGTGTGTGTGTGTGTGTGTGTGTGTGTGTGTGGGCGCGCGCGCGCGTGTGTGCGTGTATATACATAATTATATATACTTGTTACAGGGTTTATAACATAATGCAAAATATAAACACAGCATTTTCGCGGAGAAAAGCTCAATAACGGAGTGCATGATCTTACACCGTTACTCTAGGCATTATCAAGCATTTTGCCATGCACTGCCTTTATACATAGACACACACACACACACACACACATATATATATATATATATATATATATATATATATATATATATATATATATATATATATATATATATATATATATATATATATATATATATATATATATATATATAATATATATATATATATATGTGTATATATACATATATATATATGTATATATATGTATATATATATATATATATATATATATATATATATATATATATATATATAGTATATATTACATTATGATTTTTTAGTTAAACCATAAACCTGCAGCCCTCTCTTATACATGCCCAATAAAGGATAAGAAAAAGAATGCGTAAAAAAATTGGTTTTCTTTAAAGATACAATGAACAATTAAACAAACAACGGCTACGCTTCTTTAAAGGCCTCCTTTTATACGATTTCAAATAGTGAAATAAAAAAAATACGAACACATAATCATCAGGAAGAAGCTCAGTCATGGCGGATTACCGATTTTGACTTAATGGGGGGCTAAGTCAAGTTCGAATACTTTAGCAATATCCAGAATGAAAGCAATGAGGCAGAAATGGAAGGATTGGAGGAGCCGTCTCGCTTTAGGGATGGGCTAGAGGAGCCATATCGCTTAAGGGATGGGCTAGAGGAGCCATCTCGCTTTAGGGATGGGCTAGAGGAGCCATCTCGCTTTAGGGATGGGCTAGAGGAGCCATTTCGCTTTAGGGATGGGCTAGAGGAGCCATCTCGCTTTAGGGATGGGCTAGAGGAGCCATCTCGCTTTAGGGATGGGCTAGAGGAGCCATCTCGCTTTAGGGATGGGCTAGAGGAGCCATATCGCTTTAGGGATGGGCTAGAGGAGCCATCTCGCTTTAGGGATGGGCTAGAGGAGCCATCTCGCTTTAGGGATGGGCTAGAGGAGCCATCTCGCTTTAGGGATGGGCTAGAGGAGCCATCTCGCTTTAGGGATGGGCTAGAGGAGACATCTCGCTTTAGGGATGGACTAGAGGAGCCATCTCGCTTTAGGGATGGGCTAGAGGAGCCATCTCGCTTTAGGGATGGGCTAGAGGAGCCATCTCGCTTTAGGGATGGGCTAGAGGAGCCATCTCGCTTTAGGGATGGGCTAGAGGAGCCATCTCGCTTTAGGGATGGGCTAGAGGAGCCATCTCGCTTTAGGGATGGACTAGAGGAGCCAAATCGTTTGAGGGATAGGCTAGAGGAGCCATCTCGCTTTAGGCATGGGTTAGAGGAGCCATCTCGCTTTAGGGATGGGCTAGAGGACCCATCTCGCTTTAGGGATGGGCTAGAGGAGCCATCTCGCTTTAGGGATGGGCTAGAGGAGCCATCTCGCTTTAGGGATGGGCTAGAGGAGCCATCTCGCTTTAGGGATGGGCTATAGGAACCATCTCGCTTTAGGGATGGGCTAGAGGAGCCATCTCGCTTTAGGGATGGGCTAGAGGAGCCATCTCACTTTAGGGATGGGCTAGAGGAGCCATCTCGCTTTAGGGATGGGCTAGAGGAGCCATCTCGCTTTAGGGATGGGCTAGAGGAGCCATCTCGCTTTAGGGATGGGCTATAGGAGCCATCTCGCTTTAGGGATGGGCTAGAGGAGCCATCTCGCTTTTGGGATGGGCCGATCCAGTGTGTTGTTAGAAAGAAGCATAAATACTGAGACCAAAGCATGCATATGTTACAGGCATATAGTGAAACCAGGCATTTTAAGAAATGACTGAAATTTCAGGCAGATAGCGAAATGCACTTAGGGACATTTGACCCCCCAGGGGATAATACTAAACACAGCGAAACAGTTTAGGTGAGACTGTTTCGCCGCGTATAGTACTAGCCCCTGGGGAGATCAAATATCTCTAAGTGCATTTCGCTATCTGCCTGAAATTTCAGTCACTTCGCGAAATAACTGGTTTCGCTATCTGCCTGTAACAAACATACATATCCATCTCTGCATAATCCTGAGTAAATATGATTTCGAAATTGGATTAAACAACACCGCTTTCACTACAAACTGATGTCATCTATCAGCGAGCTTAAGACAACAATGGCTACTGCCATTTTTGCTGCTTGCTTATACAGATTCCCCTTGACATAGACGACTTTTGAAAAATTAATTAAAAACAACATCGTAAGCTTTACAGAAATAATTCAAAGAAAGTGAAAGCTGAAACTATTCACTGTAGAAGATGTCTAGAATATTTTGAGAATTGTCTCTCAAGCATAGTCTTTTTATAATAAGTGCACGTATCACGTTCTAAACCCTTAGTCAAGTATGTGTATCTACAAAAGGATTTCTAGCTACGTTCATTTCCCTATCACGATTTCTTATAATTTAAACAGTCAACAGACATGCTTTATAAAGCAATTTCAGTCTTCCTCCAGTTCTCTCAACTTGAATAATCAAAGTCTATGAATATCCATGGAATGACTTGTGTATCCTTCGATGATCCCTAGTAATCTAAACTTCTCAGCATTATGGTCCATAGCGCAAAAAATTTAGGCTGAGTACTTCAGGAAAAAATGAACTTACACAGGTGACCTCTTTAGCTGGGAAGCTATGAATTCCCCTTCTATACAGAAAATGAGGCAGATCTGAGTGCTCAGATTGATTCTTCTGCTATGTTTCATCATTCTGAGGGTTTAAATCAAAATTCTACACAATTAGTTGCTCTTAAAATCAAGATACCCAACAATGTTCTTAATCTTGCCTAATTGATTTGATTTGATTTGATTTTATGGCATTTAATTTGGCAAGCCAAGCACTGGGGTACTTCTAGTCATCCAGCACTTAAAATAGTGAGAAGAGGGAGTTGGAGTGGCTGGACAGCAAGACAGAGATCCAGAAAACAAAGGATATGAAGTACAAGAATCTCAAGGTGGAACTAGTAGAAAAGTCCATAACTGAACTAAGAAGTAATAGTTAGAGAGGTTGGACAGCAAGACTGAAGAAAAGAAGCGGGAATGGAAGTAAAGTAAAAAGACAAAACATGGGTGTAACTAGGGACCGGAGGGCCGCTGTAAACACCATTTAGTAGGGCCTACAGCGCACCACAAGAGGCGCACTGACAAGAACTGACTCTCTTACGGGATAATCTGACGCGGTGTAACAATCCACTGACCATTTGCTCTTGTTCATCCAAAATTCATCCATTTGAGAAAGTTTACTTTCCCTCCAGCCCCAAGTGCTCAGGAATCATGTGTGTCCTTAATGGTGTTCCGGGTGAAGACTCGCAAAAAAAATTCTAAAGCAGAGAAAAAGTAAAAACCTTCCGTTTTCTTCCCATTCACGTTTCGTGTCAATAGCTTTCCCGGAAACGTTAACAGACTTTTTACATTCTCTCCTAATTTGAAGGAAATATGTTTATTCGTCTACATAAACTGGTTCACTTGAATCCTTACAGGGAATTTCCATCTTTACGTTATGATTATCCTAGTTTTCTTGACCTCAAACTTACATACATTTATATGCATAACTGAACTACGACAATATTGAACGTGATGAATATATAAATAAAGACAAAATCCACGAAGGAAAGAGAAAAAATGGAGTGCTGCAATGCCATACGACTTCTAATCCTTTACTTAGCAGACTCTCCTAAGTAAAGGACTAGAAGTCGAAAGGCCTTGCAGCGCTCCATTGTTTCTTTTTCCTTCGTGGATTTTGTCTTTATTTATACATTTGTATATCTATTATTTCTCCCTTTCCTGGCCTATGCTTATAGCTCACTGCACAACTCTTATAACTGCTTTGCTGTAATTTCCTGCATTTTTCCATCGAAGGACGAAAGAAAGCGCTAATGTTTCCCCTATCTTTTTCCTGGATTATATAAAAATCCCTTGAAACTACCAACATCAAAATTCAGAACACCTGGATTATCACAGTTTCTTATATATAAATATAAATATAAAACTTATCTGGAATACTTCATCCACTTCCATTATATCTTGTCATCCTCTCTTGAAAACTTCGGAAATTTGTGAATAACCAATTAAATTTTCGAGGCACTCTGGCAGGGTCTTGTATAAGGTCACGCTGGCCAAAAATGTCCTGTTTTGGATTTTCTCCTGAAGGTTATTTAAAAGTTATTGTTTTGGTAATCGATTGAAGCTGCATTCACAATTCCTGTCTAACCTAAATCTATATTCCTCTCTTCGTTTACCACTGAACTTCAAGTCAATGGCTTCTGTGGGCTTGTTCCATATGAATAGGGTTCATGTTCATAATGATAATAATAATAATAATAATAATAATAATAATAATAATAATAATAATAATAATAATAATAATAATAATAGGTGAAAACGTAGACGTCCAAGATAAGACACCGTTAAACTCTACGGAATTACAACGCCATGTTTCAATAACCTGCTCCTCTTAGAATAAAAATTTTGCTATACCAGCGCTGTTTAAATCCGCCGAAATATGAACATTGGCTAATTATTAACTGATATATTGACGTGCAAGAAAGGCGAATTATAAGAAAAATTTAAAAAACTCAAATAATAATAATAATAATAATAATAATAATAATAATAATAATAATAATAATAATAAGAAGAAGAAGAAGAAGAAGAAGAAGAAGAAGAAGAAGAAGAAGAAGTGATGAGGTTCCTCTTCTCGACTTTCCTTTCAATCTCTTTCCGGGCACCGTTCTGAAAATTTGCCTCACCTCACCTTATGATTTGAAATATTAAAAATTGAAATATCGGAAACGTTGAAACAGACATCATAAGTCACCTAATGTAAGGATCTGCTGCTCGTCGAAACTCATCGATGGATCAGTGAACTGTCAACCACCTACACATGGTAAAAGGTTGTGAGCGTGTCGCCTGTTTGTCATTCTTACGGAAAATCTCTACATTAAAACATATTGATAAAGCAGCATTTGGATTTAATAGCCGACTCCTTACTTCATTGAATCACAAGTAACCAAATTTTTTATAAGGAAGCCTAACATCCCATACAGCATTTATGGGCAGCTCGTAACTGTATTATTATTATTATTATTATTATTATTATTATTATTATTATTATTCTTATTATTATTATTATTATTATTATTATTATTATTATTATCATTATTATTAGAAGGAAGAACACCCTCTTTTAGGCATGTTTTGTTGAATAGTATGGCTGCATTATGCGAATTGATTTTATACTGAGTTTTCTCAATTTTTCTTACAATTCGTTTTTCCCGCACATTAATATTGGTCAATAGTCGGCCAATATTCATATCTTGGTGGATAAAAAAAAAAAAATAAAAAAAATTACAGCGTATTTCTGACAGAAGAAATTCTTTACTCTATTACCGTAGGTTACTGAAGCATGGGGTTGTAAATCCGTAGACTTTAATCGTGCTAATGGTATTTCTTTTCGATGGTATTTCTTCTCACAATTTTTTTTGAGGTCTATTTCTGGTCTTTTCCCGTCGACATTTTATTATTATTATTATTATTATCCATCACGAACACAAACCAACGAGCAACAAGACTGAGCCATTAACTTCATCAGCAACTTCCCGTTGCAAAAACCATATATGACAAAAAACATACTTGGAAACACTGCAAAACCGATGGTTAGTGAAGTATAATTTTTTTCCTAGTCAAAACCTGGAAGAATGAAACTAAGTTGATGCAATGAAGACAATAATAAAAGAGAGCTAGCAAACTGAATTAACAGTCTGAAGTATAAATAGGGTGGGACTTGAATAAGAATATTTATTAAAGACATGATACAAATAGCGTGAATATCATTCCGGCAAGATCGATCAATAACTTCTGAGGCAGACGAATAAAAATAAATAAATGTATAAATCACAGAGTAAATCCTTTCATAATTGTTTTTCTTTAATCCTCCCTCCAGCGGTATTTCAGCTTTCAGGAAAAGATACCTAGGCTTGAAAAATGCATTCGATTAGACGTTTAAAACGTTCTGATCACACTGATGCCCACAGGCCTTTCAGTAATGCCAAGATAATGAGGGGTAGTATAAAAGCTGAAGAGTTTGGTCATCACGGGTCAAGACTATTTTACGTGATTGAATCTCAGCAGTAACATCAATGACACACCCCAACAAGATGGTTTAGCAATGTGCACATATGTCACTGAACAATGCCACAAAAATGACCTATCAGTCGATTACGGTAGGGCGACGTGGTTTAGCAAATGTGCACATATGTCACTGAACAATGCCACAAAAATGACCTATCAGTCGATTACGGTAGGGCGACATGGTTTAGCAAATGTGCACATATGTCACTGAACAATGCCACGAAATTGACCTATCAGTCGATTATGGTAGGGCGACGTGCACATATGTCACTGAACAACGCCACAAAAATGACCTATCAGTCGATTACTGTAGGGCGGCGTGGTTTAGCAAATGTGCACATATGTCACTAAACAATGCCACAGAAGTGACCTACCAGTCGATTATGGTAGGGCGACATGGTTTAGCAATTGCGCACAGATGTTACTGAACAATGCCACAAAAATGACCTATCAGTCGATTATGGTAGGGCGACATGGTTTAGCAAATATGCACATATGTCACTGAACAATGCCACAAAATGACCTATCAGTCGATTACGGCAGGGCGACGTGGTTTTGCAAATGTGCACATATGTCACTGAACAATGCCACAGAAGTGACCTACCAGTCGATTATGGTAGGGCGACATGGTTTAGCAATTGCGCACAGATGTCACTGAACAATGCCACAAAAATGACCTATCAGTCGATTATGGTAGGGCGACATGGTTTAGCAAATGTGGACATATGTCACTAAACAATGCCACAGAAGTGACCTACCAGTCGATTACGGTAGGGCGACATGGTTTAGCAAATGTGCACATATGTCACTGAACAATGCCACGAAATTGACCTATCAGTCGATTACGGTAGGGCGACATGGTTTAGCAAATGTGCACAGATGTCACTGAACAATGCCACAGAAGTGACCTATCAGTCGATTACGGTAGGGCGACGTGGTTTAGCAAATGTGCACAGATGTCACTGAACAATGCCACAGAAGTGACCTACCAGTCGATTATGGTAGGGCGACATGGTTTAGCAATTGCGCACAGATGTCACTGAACAATGCTATAAAAATGACCTATCAGTCGATTATGGTAGGGCGACATGGTTTAGCAAATGTGCACATATGTCACTGAACAATGCCACAGAAGTGACCTATCAGTCGATTACGGTAGGGCGACATGGTTTAGCAAATGTGCACATATGTCACTGAACAATGCCACAAAAATGACCTGTTGATTACGGTAGGGCGACTGAAATAAGTAAGTGAATAATGGCTTCTCAAAAGGGGGAAAAAAGGAATGTTTAACGAAATACTCTGTACTTCCAGAGATTACAGAGATAATGCAACGGATGTCGCAAACTAAATCGACGTAAACATGTTTCATTTATGAAATGTGCCTTTGAGAGACGCTGGGACGTCGGCGATATAAAAGCTCTGTAAAGAACCTAATTAATGTAAATCAGGTGTTGCATCAAAGGACTGCACAGCAACTGCAGCCTCAGTCCTCATCCTCTTTGCAACTACACTCTTCCCTTCCCCGGGGTTTCGTCGACGTCACACGAATGACGAAATACTCGCACGAAAGGTTACGAAACGAAAAAAAAAAAAAAAATAGGACGAGACGAAATACGCGCACGAAAGATTACTAAAGAAAAAAAAAAGGACAAGACGAAATACACACACGAAAGGAAATACACACACGAAAGGTTATGAAACGAACAGAAAAAAAGGTCGAGACGAAATACTCTCACGAAAGGTTACGAAACAAACAAACAAAAAATCAGGACGAGACGGAATACACAGAGGAAATGTTACGAAACTAATAAAAAAAAAAAACAGGACGAGACGGAATACACAGAGGAAAGGTTACGAAACTAATAAAAAAAAACAGGACGAGACGGAATACACAGAGGAAAGGTTACGAAACTAATAAAAAAAAACAGGACGAGACGGAATACACAGAGGAAAGGTTACGAAACTAATAAAAAAAAAAACAGGACGAGACGGAATACACAGAGGAAAGGTTACGAAACTAATAAAAAAAACAGGACGAGACGGAATACACAGAGGAAAGGTTACGAAACTAATAAAAAAAAACAGGACGAGACGGAATACACAGAGGAAAGGTTACGAAACTAATAAAAAAAAAACAGGACGAGACGGAATACACAGAGGAAAGGTTACGAAACTAATAAAAAAAAAAACAGGACGAGACGGAATACACAGAGGAAAGGTTACGAAACTAATAAAAAAAACAGGACGAGACGGAATACACAGAGGAAAGGTTACGAAACTAATAAAAAAAAAACAGGACGAGACGGAATACACAGAGGAAAGGTTACGAAACTAATAAAAAAAAAAAAAAAAAAAAACAGGACGAGACGAAATACACAGAGGAAAGGTTACGAAACTAATAAAAAAAAAAAAAACAGAACGACGCGGAATACACAGAGGAAAGGTTACGAAACTAATAAAAAAAAAAAAACAGGACGAGACGGAATACACAGAGGAAAGGTTACGAAACTAATAAAAAAAACAGGACGAGACGGAATACACAGAGGAAAGGTTACGAAACTAATAAAAAAAAAAAACAGGACGAGACGGAATACACAGAGGAAAGGTTACGAAACTAATAAAAAAAAAAACAGGACGAGACGAAATACACAGAGGAAAGGTTACGAAACTAATAAAAAAAAAACAGGACGAGACGGAATACACAGAGGAAAGGTTACGAAACTAATAAAAAAAAAAAAACAGGACGAGACGGAATACACAGAGGAAAGGTTACGAAACTAATAAAAAAAACAGGACGAGACGGAATACACAGAGGAAAGGTTACGAAACTAATAAAAAAAAACAGGACGAGACGGAATACACAGAGGAAAGGTTACGAAACTAATAAAAAAAAAAACAGGACGAGACGGAATACACAGAGGAAAGGTTACGAAACTAATAAAAAAAAACAGGACTAGACGGAATACACAGAGGAAAGGTTACGAAACTAATAAAAAAAACAGGACGAGACCGAATACACAGAGGAAAGGTTACGAAACTAATAAAAAAAAAAAACAGGACGAGACGGAATACACAGAGGAAAGGTTACGAAACTAATAAAAAAAAAACAGGACGAGACGGAATACACAGAGGAAAGGTTACGAAACTAATAAAAAAAACAGGACGAGACGGAATACACAGAGGAAAGGTTACGAAACTAATAAAAAAAAACAGGACGAGACGGAATACACAGAGGAAAGGTTACGAAACTAATAAAAAAAAAAACAGGACGAGACGGAATACACAGAGGAAAGGTTACGAAACTAATAAAAAAAAAAACAGGACGAGACGGAATACACAGAGGAAAGGTTACGAAACTAATAAAAAAAACAGGACGAGACGGAATACACAGAGGAAAGGTTACGAAACTAATAAAAAAAAAAAACAGGACGAGACGGAATACACAGAGGAAAGGTTACGAAACTAATAAAAAAAAAAAACAGGACGAGACGGAATATACAGAGGAAAGGTTACGAAACTAATAAGAAAAAAAAAAAAACAGGACGAGACGAAATACACAGAGGAAAGGTTACGAAACTAATAAAAAAAAACAGGACGAGACGGAATACACAGAGGAAAGGTTACGAAACTAATAAAAAAAAAAAAAACAGGACGAGACGGAATACACAGAGGAAAGGTTACGAAACTAATAAAAAAAACAGGACGAGACGGAATACACAGAGGAAAGGTTACGAAACTAATAAAAAAAAAAAACAGGACGAGACGGAATACACAGAGGAAAGGTTACGAAACTAATAAAAAAAAAAACAGGACGAGACGGAATACACAGAGGAAAGGTTACGAAACTAATAAAAAAAAAACAGGACGAGACGGAATACACAGAGGAAAGGTTACGAAACTAATAAAAAAAAAAAAAAACAGGACGAGACGGAATACACAGAGGAAAGGTTACGAAACTAATAAAAAAAAAAAAACAGGACGAGACGGAATACACAGAGGAAAGGTTACGAAACTAATAAAAAAAAAAAACAGGACGAGACGGAATACACAGAGGAAAGGTTACGAAACTAATAAAAAAAAAAAAAACAGGACGAGACGGAATACACAGAGGAAAGGTTACGAAACTAATAAAAAAAAAACAGGACGAGACGGAATACACAGAGGAAAGGTTACGAAACTAATAAAAAAAACAGGACGAGACGGAATACACAGAGGAAAGGTTACGAAACTAATAAAAAAAAACAGGACGAGACGGAATACACAGAGGAAAGGTTACGAAACTAATAAAAAAAAAAAAACAGGACGAGACGGAATACACAGAGGAAAGGTTACGAAACTAATAAAAAAAAAACAGGACGAGACGGAATACACAGAGGAAAGGTTACGAAACTAATAAAAAAAACAGGACGAGACGGAATACACAGAGGAAAGGTTACGAAACTAATAAAAAAAAAAACAGGACGAGACGGAATACACAGAGGAAAGGTTACGAAACTAATAAAAAAAAAAAACAGGACGAGACGGAATATACAGAGGAAAGGTTACGAAACTAATAAAAAAAAAAAAAAACAGGACGAGACGAAATACACAGAGGAAAGGTTACGAAACTAATAAAAAAAACAGGACGAGACGGAATATACAGAGGAAAGGTTACGAAACTAATAAAAAAAAAAAAAAAAAACAGGACGAGACGGAATACACAGAGGAAAGGTTACGAAACTAATAAAAAAAAAAAAACAGGACGAGACGGAATACACAGAGGAAAGGTTACGAAACTAATAAAAAAAAAAAAACAGGACGAGACGGAATATACAGAGGAAAGGTTACGAAACTAATAAAAAAAAAAAAAACAGGACGAGACGGAATACACAGAGGAAAGGTTACGAAACTAATAAAAAAAAAAAAAAACAGGACGAGACGGAATATACAGAGGAAAGGTTACGAAACTAATAAAAAAAAAATAAAAAAACAGGACGAGACGGAATACACAGAGGAAAGGTTACGAAACTAATAAAAAAAAAAAAACAGGACGAGACGGAATATACAGAGGAAAGGTTACGAAACTAATAAAAAAAAAAAAAAACAGGACGAGACGAAATACACAGAGGAAAGGTTACGAAACTAATAAAAAAAGAACAGGACGAGACGGAATACACAGAGGAAATGTTACGAAACTAATAAAAAAAAAAACAGGACGAGACGGAATACACAGAGGAAAGGTTACGAAACTAATAAAAAAAACAGGACGAGACGGAATACACAGAGGAAAGGTTACGAAACTAATAAAAAAAACAGGACGAGACGGAATACACAGAGGAAAGGTTACGAAACTAATAAAAAAAACAGGACGAGACGGAATACACAGAGGAAATGTTACGAAACTAATAAAAAAAAAAGGACGAGACGGAATACACAGAGGAAAGGTTACGAAACTAATAAAAAAAAACAGGACGAGACGAAATACACACAGGAAAGGTTACGAAACTAATGGAAATAAAAAAATACAGGACGAGACGAAATAAACACACGAAAACTTAAGAAACTAATGGAAATAAAAAAAAAAACAAGACGAGACGAAATAGACACATGGAAGGCTACGAAAGATGACGAACCGACTGGAGATGAAATAAAAAAAAAAAGCATGACGAACTGATGAAAATATAGATTGGATCTTTTCGCACGAAAGGTTACGAAAAGCTGCAAGAAAGGTTACGAAACGAATGGATATAAAAATAGAAATGAAAGCAGGACGAACTGATGAAAAGATATATATCGGGTCTTTTAATAATACCAGAAATGACGATTTAGAATTTTCTTGGTTCTAATTACCCTGTATTAATTACAGAAGTAAGTGAAGCATTGAGGAGAAAAAATACTGATTAAATGAAAAACATCACTCGATGTATTGCTCTCGGTAATTAGTTGGATTTTTTTTTTTTTTTTTGAAAAGGTTAATAACATTTCATATGACGACCGAATTTGTGCGCTGTGATCACACAGGAGTCCCCAAAATCACCATTCCCTTTATTTTCGATTTCAGTTGCACGAAAGGACAGCTGAAACTACAGTATTACAATGATGGGAACAAAGATTTATGCAACGATTTGTAAATCGTGTGATACTTTCGCCAGCTTATCACCGTTCGTTCACCCCAAAGGGTGGGGCCATGTGCAAATCCTGTGACCCGTCCTTTCACCCATGATATCCTGTTTACAACTAAGCCTCTGTCTCTTCATGCTCCTAATACAATCATTTCGTTTCAGATTATTATTATTATTCAGAGAAAATCACTGGCTCTGTATTATGATCAGTTACTGCTGCAGTGTGGGGTCTGCGGTGGATAGTTAAAACCAACATTCTTTGGAAGCTTGAATTTCAAGTCAATGGCCCCGTTGGTGTGCTTGTCCCATGTGAAAAGGTTTCATCTGCTGGAATAATAATAATTATAATAATAATAATAATAATAATAATAATAATAATAATAATAATAATAATAATAATAATAATAGGGCTGGCCCGAAGGATCAGAATGAAGCACTGGGACCAAATAGGTCACTCGTCGTGATGATGAAGGAACGAAAAAGAAATTAGAAACTGCACAAAGGTATAAGTTTTTAGACTGGAACACAAGCACACATTAAATACTTTTACTCACAACACATGTACTATCCATGCTAATTCACCTCAAAACCTTCAACCTTTCTCCTTTCATTTGCACTTAACATCGACAGTTCAGTTTCATGAAGTTGAGTTGGCTCGGCATTCCTTTCCAAAATCCCCACCTTGGCTTCCAAGGACAATTCAAGTCTCTTTCCAATCTCCATTACCTTCCTTGGTTTATCTGTTCACTGACTTCTCTTTCCAGTCATCCAACTGTCTTCTATTGTTGCTACTCTCAAACACTATATGAATCATCCCCTTCGTTTCTTTTTTCACCCATTTCAGCCTTCCCAGCCTAATCTTCCTAGTTTACACTTACCCATATATAAAAATGGCATCTATAAAAAAGGAATTTAAAAATGGTATATATAAAAATGGTGTATCTAAAAATAGTATATATAAACTTGCCTTTTCCAGGTTTCTGCATCCCACACACAACTTTTCCATTTACTTTCAAACTTCTCACATAAATGTTTCAGAACGAATAATTGATCCACGTACCTCCATTGTTAAAATTAACACTATTCTTCCTCTATCATTACTTCTGTAAACTTGTTTTACTTTTACATGCAAAATACTACCTTATATCTCCCCTGGCATGTTAAGCAATACTATACCTCTACGGCTTACGGTTGCCACTATCACCTTTACCTTCATACAATGGAGCAATTATTGATCTCACCCATTTCGGAACCTTTCCCTCATCCAGACGTACCTTACAAACCCTGGTCAGCCGCTCAGTCACGTAATCACCTTACAACAGCATCTCACTTGCGATCCCTTCAACTTCTACTGCCTTTCCATTTTTCACTCCCTTGATTGTCCGCATTACTTCCTCAACAGTCACTTCCACAAACATTCTCAAATTGACACTAACCTTTTTCACGTTGGCAACATTCAGCTCTGGATTTCTTTTATAGCCCGCACTCAACAAATCTTCAAAATACCCCATCCACCTAGGACGCCATTCGCTTCAGACAGCACATCTTCATTTGCATCTTTTATTCCGAGATCCATTTGTTCATTATCCTTCCTCTTTGCAACTATTGTTACCTGGGGAACAACTTTTTATCCTCCTTCAAGTTCTTCTTTACCGTCTCCCCTCTGCTGTCTAGCTGCCTTGTCCTCTCCCACTGTCTTCATGAATACCTTATCCATTCCTCCGTATATTGCGTGTGATCCTAGCTTCTATAATGCAATTACACCTAAAATAATGGCCATTTTCTCTTCGCAAAACCTTTTATGCCCTCATCCCACAACTTTAGGTTTTTATTTCCTCCTCCTACTAGACTACAGCCATAAACATTCACTGTTATCCCTTCGACCCTAGCCTTGAATTATAAATATTACTCACCTACGTTACTCCTTCCACCTGTCTGTATCTAACCCACAATGCTGTCCTGGCCCCCTCCCGTCACACACACACATTATATATATATATATATATATATATATATATATATATATATATATATATATATATATATATATATATACATACATACATACATACATACATATATATATATGTGTGTGTGTGTACATATAAATACTTCACAATTAACAAGCTGTGGCTCTGGAAAAACAAATGCAGGGCAGGTTAACTTAAACTGTGTAGGTTAGTAAGTGGTACTGCCCTAGGGAGTGCCACTGGCTTGAGGCTCTAATACACTGTATCCCAAAGCAGAGAAGTTCTTAGCGGGGGGGGGGGGTCGTAAACCTCTTAGAGCATACAATTCCCCTACCATGGTGAATAAGCTTCTCTTTGGAGGCCGATGACAAACGCATAGGTTAGGTTAGTCTGCCTGCTTACTGACAACTGCCACCTCGATGGTAGCATGGAGTACCACCTGTTTATTGTTGTCTTAAAAAGTACCAATGGCTTGTGGTACAAATATAATGTACCTCAACGAAGAAGAGGACTTAACAGAAGGTTGTGGACCCCTTGGTAGGAAGAATCAATCCACAAATGACGCGTTATATGAGAAGTGCTTTCTTCCGTTAGTTCATAAATACTGTAAAAATACTACCGATAATTCGAACTGTAAATAATAATACCACATCTTAGATGATAGATAACACCTGAGTAATATTATTCATTGCCCTAAAACAATAACATTATCCAGTTTAACGATGATATAATAAAAATTCTTACACATGGAAAAGGAAATACAATATGCTTAAAGGTTAAAAGCAATTAAAGGCTGGATATAAATGTAAACGCTGACGAAGTTATAACACCACACCTGACAAAGGAACAAAGCAATTCTAATCATCTAGAGTATTTTCTTGTCAATAAATGTGTGTATTATGTACACACACGCACATACACACACACATGTATTATATATATATATATATATATATATATATATATATATATATTATATATATATATATATATATATATATATATATATATATATATATATATATATATATATATATATATACATACATACATATATATATATATATGCAAGCGCACGAACACACACACACACACATATATATATATATACATATACACAGTATAATCAACACACAATCACGTGTGGAACAGAAATCAATTTCTGACTCACATCAGGATCGAACCCAGGTCTTTCAGTTGAAAGGCAAGGCCGCTGCTAACCAGGCCATAGAAATCATAAAAGAAGTTGGAACTTGAGTACCACTGGGAAAACACGCTGGTATGCAAGTCAGTTAGCCTGCTCAGGTATTTCCTTGGGTACAGTTGTACTCAGGTTTCAACTTCTTTTATGACTTGTATGGCCTGGTTGGCAGCGGCCTTGCCTTTCAATTGAAAGACCTGGGTTCGATCCTGATGTGAGTCAGAAATTTATATATATATATATATATATATATATATATATATATATATATATATATATATATATATATATATACGTATATATGCTTAAAAAATCACAGTAGATGTACGTGACTTCAGTGTATAAACGAATCCCACAGGAAATTGATAGGCAGAAGTTCAGTACCAAGCGCTTTCACGTTTATTAACGCATCGTCTGGGCACAAATGAGACACAGATAAAAAAGAAGGTTACAAAGTAAACAAAAAGAACAAGAATACCAGATGGTCAGTTGTCAAAGGGTAATAAACAAAGATAATCCAGGATAATCCGGGATCGAGCTGTCACAAACTGGAACCACAGACTAAACAACAAGAGACCCGGAAGTTTAGGCTTACAAAATCCAAAAACATGTATAACCTTGAATACCAGATGGTTAATTGCCAGGGGGTAAAAAACAAAAGGTTAATCCTCGGCAAATCCCGGATCACGCGATCACAAACTAAATCCATACATATACTTAACCATAAGAGAAGCGGAATCTTACGCATTCACACTGCAGAAACATGTATAAAAATGAATATCAATTTTGCATATATTTATCAACAACTTTTTTAATTATGGAGGCATCAAGTGAACTGAAAAAGTGACGACAAAACCTCATTAGATGCAGTAGCATGCCCTCCCTTTGAAAACATCCGTAACAGAATTTTCCACGATACAGGAAACGATTGTGTGGAACATCCTTTACCTGAAACGCCAGAAATATTACAAATATTCCACAGCGGCTTCAAACCCTGCAATAAAACATAATAAGCACCCGAAAGAGATAATGACACCGCTGAATTTTCCAACTTAAATCATTTATCAACGATATTCATATCACAGTTCCCTACCGACGAACTCTGTCCTGCAGAAATAAAATGAAAAGGATATTGTCACTGAAATTCACAGAGACAAAGACAGAGGCAAAAGCATTACAGGTCTGCGTTAGAGAAAAAGAGATGAACTGTCATACCCAGAAACCTTCTGCCTTGTAAATAAAATATGAAAGTAGCAAAATTACCTTATGATATTTTCCAACATCTGTGAAATTACATTGCACTACAGTGCGGACAGCAACAGAATGAACTCAGCTTCGAAAGTAGATATGACTGAGAAGAAGCAATACGAATTGACGTATACTCAGTATGGAATACAATTACATATTAGTACGTAGGGATGGAATACTGTAAAGTCGTTATTCATTTTGAATATCAACAGCAAAATTACCAGTGAGAAGCGTTTACGAATTTAGGCATTAAATATAAAAATGATTTAATT
This sequence comes from Macrobrachium rosenbergii, assembly GCA_039081455.1. NCBI lineage: Eukaryota > Metazoa > Arthropoda > Malacostraca > Decapoda > Palaemonidae > Macrobrachium > Macrobrachium rosenbergii. The sequence continues at coordinate 7,410,506 of JANJGK010000011.1, read as the reverse complement.
ACCAAAAAGATACCATACAAAGAATAGACTCTAGTGTAAAACATATCAGAAAAGCAGGAATTATAATTCTTCATACCGTTAACGCAAAATTATTTCTAAAATTTGGTGTATAATGGAAATACGAACAATAATTCTTTATGCCGCTAACTGCAAAATACTTCTGAACCTTGGTATATATCCATGAAAGTTCATTATAAAAAAAAAATCCTTCTAAGCGTACGTAAACTTATGCACATTTTATACATACTGAAAAACCTACATAAAAACAGCATTTAGAACACGAAAATTTAATTTGTTTGCAGACCGACAGAAAACGTCCCAAAAAATCTCCTTCTTTTTTTATTTCTTTCTTTGTTTTTGCACAGCAATTTATTTCACTATCCTTGGCTGGCTTTGGCATACAGTATTTCATTAAAATGCTGAGAGTGTTCCTCGCCCTCGACCTACATAGTTAAATGAGAGCATTTTCTTTCCTCTTCTTCTGCTAACAATGCGAAACCATTAATGTTGTTTTGATGTAAGGGTCGTATCGATCAATTTATTTCTCTGCGCAATTTGCCAAACTCGGTAATGGTACCTTACACGCAATTTGCGTTGTATATATATGCATGTATGTATATGCACACACACACACATATATATATAATATACATATATACTGTATACATACATATATATACATATATATATATTTTTTTATGTTTATATACAACCAGAGAAAAACAAAAATCAGTCGTTGCCACATTCCTCCTTTAGCTACATACATACACACACACGCGCACACACACACACACACACACACACACACACTAAATTCCCCACATACCCACACTGCGATTCATGCCCATCCCCTTCCTGAATCATTCACATCTATTATGTACATACTGCTTTTTTTTTTTTTTTTTTTTCAAACCCCTTTATATTCCATCTACCCAGTATTTCAACATACGCCTTTACCATTTTAGAGGCGGGGGCATCAGCAGGATTCAGCTTTCTTGTCTTTAACTAATATCTAGGAATGCGGCTTCTAGCCCAATGCCCCTTTTGCCTGATCCCAGCTGGAGCTAGTACCCATTCACAGCTGGTTCGTCTGATTGTGTACCCCTTCACGGCAGGGTTGACTGATGGTATGTACCATGTCCTTCCAATCCAGAAACCTGGTTAGATTCTGATAGACTGGCAACGTTTATATGGCATAACAGTAATTTAAGTGAATGTTACAGGATTGTACAATGATGTCTTGTTTAACACTGCAGACTTCAACATACTCACAGGAATATTTTGGTGACTCCAATCTCACAACTTTTTTCATCACCCTTGGAACCCTTCTTAATCCACGCATACTATAACAAAACTCTAAATTGCTCTTACCTCTTTCCTTCTTTTCTGCACTGAACATCCACACCATCAACATCAACACAGGTCGCAATATGCTGACAGACAATTTTTGTGTGCAACAGGTTTCGTCTCCAGATTATACACTCCATGTTTAAGCTCGCCATAGCAGCTCCAAGTCAATCTCATTTACCACTGGCCCTTACTTAAGTATACAGATTAGAGGTAGTACTGTACCTTAGTCTGAATTTCGGGACTTTATGGGTATATTAGTGTGTAATATTCAGCCACACAGTTTGATTTCAGTAAATGACCTATTTACGTGAACCTGTAAATTGTATGAGAATCTTTAAAATGAGTCTAGTGCCCAATTCCTGCAATATGTACAACCCAAGGACTTGGGGTATAACAAAGAGCACTAAAATACCTCTTATATAATTTTCTTCTAAGACAAAA
>JANJGK010000011.1:7396215-7403715 GCA_039081455.1 Macrobrachium rosenbergii | reverse complement strand
TTACTTCTTTCGAATACCATATTCTTTGGAAGCTTGAATTTCAAGCCAATGGCCCCTCTGGTGGGCTTGTTCCATATGAATAGGGTTCATCTTCTGAGTAATAAATCATAATAACAATGTTATCATCAGTGAATCATCTTATGTTGAACCAAAATGCGCACCTCTTTTTATCCTGGTTATCGAAATCTCAGTATCGTTTTGCCTGACCGACGTTCCCTGGATTTCGCTGATGTTCAGCGTGCCATTATGCCCCTTCACCTTTATTCTTCTCGAAATTAGCCCTCTCAGCCGTGAGAACAGCTCCTATAGCCATTTCTGTTATTCTTCTATTATTCTTCTTCCATTATTCTTCCCCTCTGATTCATTTCTCTGGCCTCCTCGACTGTTCAAGCCCCTACTCCTCTTATTAGCTTAAGAAATAGAATCCCCCTTCCTCCACCCGCCCCCTTTTTTTTCTTAGCTTTCCTAGCTTCTAGCTTTCATCAGTGACCGCTGGTTCTGTGGCGATATTTCGTGATACGGCTACTAATGACGCTACTACTAGTCTCCTACTAGTCTACTATTATCCCTAATAGTGTTGACTCTGAGGTAAAATCTAACCTTCTCAGGTTAAGAAGACTTTACCTTCATTTTTTTCAAGTCTCGTTTCTTAAGTTTTCATCAATGACCACTGGCTCTGTGACGCCATTTTGTGAGAATGCTACTAGTGATACTTCTACTAGTAAAACCAATATCGTTGCGTCTGGAGCACGATCTAAGTCTTTCAGATCTTGAAGATTTTACCGTAATCAGTGACCACTATTTCTGTGACGCCATCTTGTGCTACTGCAACTAGTAATGCTATTATTACTACTAACCCCATAAGCGTCGCCTCTAAGGCACATTCTAACCTTCTCAGGTCAACATGATTTTACTATTTTTTTTTCTAAGTCTCGTTTCTTAACTTTCAACAATGACCACCGTTTCTGCGACGTCATTCTGTGATCATGCTACTATAAGTATTACTACTACTACTACTACTACTACTACCACCCCCAGTAGCGTTGCTTGTGAAGCATATTCTACTCTGCTCAGATCACGATCATCCAACCATCATTTTTTTTCTTTTGCATCATTTCGAAGCTTCCATCCGTGACCATCGTCTCTGCAACGCCATTTTGGGATACAACTACTTTATACCACTAATCCAGACAGAATTACCTTTGAGGAACTTTCTCAGATCAAGATGATTTCGCCTTCATTTGTTTATCCCTTTGTTTCTAAGCTTTCATCAGTGACCATCATCTCTGGGACGCCAGTTACCAGATCAGGATAATTTCTCCCACGTCCCTCCTCCCCCTCGAAGCCTTCATCCGTGACCATCGTCTCTGTGACGCCATTTTGGGATGCAACTTATTTATACCACTAATCCAGAGAGAATTACCTTTGAGGAACTTTCTCAGATCAAGATGATTTCGCCTTCATTTGTTTATCCCTTTGTTTCTTCGCTTTCATCAGTGACCATCATCTCTGGGACGCCAGTTACCAGATCAGGATAACTTCTCCCACGTCCCACGTCCTTCCTCCTCCTTCTCCTCCTCCTCCTCCTCCTCCTCCTCCTCCTCCTCCTCCTCCTCCTCCTCCATCCTCATCTACAGATTTCTCCCCTCGACTAATTTCTCAATCACGACCGAACTTCAATGGCTTGCAGCCTTTTCCCGCCTTTTGATGTCATCTTTCTTCCGGTGTTTTTCGCTGGCAGCTGATTGCCAATTCACCGAGGAGAGGTTATTCTTCCTTTACGAAGTGTGCTCTCTTAATTTAAATCAGGGAATACCGTGTCCTTACGCATACGCAAAGTTGACTTCGTTCTTGGCGGAAGTTAGCTTCAGTTGGTGCATTCTAATAATCTATCGTCATATTTTTCTCTATTTACTCATTAATTTGTTAAGTTATCTTTTTTTTTTCTTTTCTAAACTGGTCTCTCCTTTCTGTATTTCCTGTTATCTTCAGTAACTTCTTTGAAATGAACAGCGTTTTCTTTGGGGGCCTGAGTTTGAAATCAATGGCTCCAGTAGGCTTGTTCCATAAGAATTATGGTTTATCTTCTGAATAATAATAATAATAATAATAATAATAATAATAATAATAATAATAATAATAATAATAATAATACTGATAATAATAACAACAACAACAACAACAAAGCCAATAATAATAATAATAATAATAATAATAATAATAATAATAATAATAATAATAATAATAATAATAATAATATTCTTTTTTTCAATTTCGTGAATCGATTTTTGAATGCCCGGTAGGGAGCGTGTATTCAATTTATCTAGATATTTCTGGCGTATGAAACTTCATCACCATTTAATATATTTCCTTACAAAGAATGGTTCTCCTTATTTTCCTAAATCCACCATTGCGTCTATTGCTCAATAAAAAAACCGTATCATCAATTTACCGAATTTCTTTTTTTTTTTTTTTCTCTTAACTTATTTACCTAGAATACATCTGAATACATCTTAGGAGAATCCGCTGAATACATCGTTCAGTCCCTAGAGATACCTGACCTTTAATTCACGAACGGCAGCAGCATGTGCTCCAAATATATAAGACTGATATCTTCATTACCCAGCCAAGTGGAATGTAGTTTTTTTTTTTTTGTCAAGAGCACTCGGCATGCTAATAAGCTAATATTTTAACCCAGCTTGAATAATATTCCAACGAGACGCCTCCTCTGTATATTTACCCATCTCCTGTCTGTTTACCTATCTCCTGCTATTTTCCTATCTCCTGTCTATTTACCTATCTCCTGTCTATTTACCTATCTCCTGTCTGCATTTCAATCAATGTCTTATCTTTACCTCTATGCATATAGTAATATGATGGAACTCATCAACACTCGAGCACCTGTTTCACAGAAATAAATTTCTGACTCCCACCGGGATCGACCCCAGGTCCCTTAAACGCAAGGGTCAGTTGATGGCGCCCTTGCCTTTCATTGGAGAGACCCGAGTTCGATCCCGATGTCAGTCGGAAGCTTATATCGTACTATATACAAATCTGAGTCATTCAACAGGAAGCAACGAGCGATTGGTCAAGCCGCTCTTGCTTACTGAGTTATCTAGAGCATTAATCCCAGTCGAATTTATTACTATCTTTCCCAAAAATCATAAAATTTTAGCTTGATTAAGACACGTGAACGTCTTCATGCATATATCAAAACGCTTAGATGGTTCCAGATCAAATAACAGTATAGTTGACATACAGTGTTCCTGAGCAGTATCCACGCCAGATAGGCTACTTGGTAAGAGTAGTCGAGTGTTAGTAATGAATGTTGAACTGCAGTTAACACCCAGTTTTACTCAGACCAAAACAGAGCGTGATAAAGATAATAAACCTCTCTTTTCCTCCAATACTTACTCACCTTTTGTATCTTTTGTACATTTTTTAAAAAATAAGACTATTTTGCGAGTCCGTTCTTTCGCAAAGCATGAAGCAAGTCGACCCATCCAGAAATAAAATCTTAAATATCTCGTGCCTTGCCACTTTGAATTACTGATGAGGTCTTTCGCAGCATAAAATCGGATTTAAAAAAAAAAAAGCTTGTCACAGCTTTCTGAAATCGCAAAACACACTTTAAGAAAATAAAAAAATCTTGGACTCGCTACACTGAAAAAGTCGATACACATAGATATAAAGAAATAAAGGAACCACAAAAGTGTTTTGGAAACACTCTGCTGTGGCTCGACCGGTGTTTTGAACACTGTTCCCCCTGTTTGGTCTTCAGCAGCTGACTTACATCTGAAATTGGTGGACAAAATCCACTTCTATATAATTTCTTATACCTGTTAACTCAAAGTCCAAGTGTACATTTTTTTAATTTTAAATTCTGACCGTATGGATTCAAATCTTCCCAGACTACACAAACCCCTTTGTAGTACGAGATACTCAGCTAATTCTCAGAATTACTTTTCTCATGGTGGTTTCAATACCAGACAGTCTTTTTACAAGTTTTATTCCTGATGCGACCAAATTGCAGCATGGATTTTCTTATCTTGAAGTTAAATCGTTGGAACCTCAAAAGTTCAAACTTCGTGCAAATGATTTCTTTGTTGAGTAGGATGACGTAAGAAACAGTCCACAGTTTATTCACTTCACTTTGTTATTTATCTCACTTATATCTTCCTTTACAGTTTATCTTTTTCTAATCAGTTTCATTTTCCGTATGGGTTGCTTCACCAGCTGGCTTCCTTGGGCTTGTAGAATTATCCTTTTCAAATCAAGGTTACAATTTTACTGTTAATAGAGTTTGTGCTTACTCTTACTAAGGGTGGGAAGTCGATTCTTGAAACAGAATTGTTCCACTTATGATAAAGTTCAAGAAAGTTGGTGTCAAGGTTTCAAATCTTCTTTTCATGAACGATATGTCGGTAGTGTAAAGAGAGCTGAATTAATAGCAGGCAGTAAATTGAGAGTTTTCCCAAACCTTGAGACTTAGGAACATAGCCTCACTACAGCATGGATAACTCACAATTAGGGGCAGGAACTGCTTTTCCACAAAAAGACCCACTTATTGATTACCAATATAGAGAGCAAGGAGTAAAACTCTACAAAAAAATAAAAAAAAACATAAAAAGTTCAGTATCCTTAAGACACCAACATAGTAAACATTAATATGAAAAATGATCGCCAAGCCCAGAACTCAAAGAATTTCTCTTTGCAATAAGAAAAGACATTTTGCGAAACAATGTTAATTAAATCAGACGCCATAATGGGAAAACAAAATTGTAATAAGGATGGGTATTTAACAAAGACAATCTATGAATAGTGTAGTCATCAGGATACGTTATAGTGCAGAAAGGAGGTGGCCAAGACGTCTAAGACAAAGAAATAAAAATTATCATAACATTGCATCCATTTACACACATCCTGGAGGGCATGTATATATATATATATATATATATATATATATATATATATATATATATATATATATATATATATATATATATATATATATATATAAGTACATATATGTATATATGTACGTATGTATATATATAAATAAATATATATATATGTGTCTGTATATAAATATTTATGTGTATATATATGTATGTATATATATATATATATATATATATATATATATATATATATATATATTTATATATATATATATATATATATATATATATATATAATATATATATATACATATATATATATATATATATATATATATATATATATATATATATATTATATTATATATATATATATATATATTATATATATATATATATATATATATATATATATATACATACAGTACATAAGTATATAAATTATATATATATATATATATACGTAAATATTTATATACATGTATACATACACATAAATATTATATGCTCGTATGGATTAACACGGGCGGCCTTGCTGCAACAGACAGAACGAAATGCAGTTCTTATAGCTAACAACAAGATACCAAAGTCGTTACGCATATATGCGTAAAACCCTCGAAAATAATTGAATGAGTATCCTACTGCAATAAGAAAACAACCCTTCCAAAATTTTGGTGTATTTCTGTATGGAGGAAATATAAAGTCCCTTTCTTTTTTTTTTTTCCTTCATGCTTCTCGCAGATCTCAAAATAGTCGAGAGTACTCACACGGGAGAGTTCAAATTCAGTATTGACAGAAGGCGTCCTTCCTTGCAAGCATTTCTATGAGAGCAGACGCTGAACTCGTGGAAATAAACGACAGAAATTCCAAGGAATGGGCGGAAAATACTGGCCGCGCTGAATAGCCTGAGATGCCTTTTCCAATTAAGCAGTAAACTCTTTACTTTGGCATTATTCTCGCATCGTCGTTTGCTGCGCCGTTTTAATCCCTAAACAACTAATATCTTCCATCTTCCCTTACAGGGAATATGTAAGGTCTGGTTAAACTAAGGTATACTTAACTTTCGGTTTATTGAAGATGGACCTCACAGGTACTGAACCGTCGGGTCTAGCGGCGTACTTACGGGGTTAAAACTAAATCAGTATTGTAGGTGCTATTCACTTAATAAACAGAGTATCTATTTATATCCTCCAGTGTTATATATATATATATATATATATATATATATATATATATATATATATATATATATATATATATATAATGTACAACTGAATCACGAAAATATGGAACGTGATAAATACATAAATAAAGACAAAATCCACGAAGGAAAGCGAAATAATGGAGTGCTGCAAGGCCTTTCGACTTAGAGTCCTTTACTTAACAGACTAAGTCGAAAAGCCTTGCAGCTCTCCATGGCTTCTCTTTCCTTCGTGGATTTTGTCTTTATTTACATATTCATCATGTTCCATATTTTCGTGATTCAGTTGTACATGCATGTATGTATGTATATATAACACTGGAGGATATAAATAGTAGCGCTATTTATTAAGTGAATAGCACCTACAATATTGAATCGGTTTCCTCACTCTTAGCCCCGAATACTAAGTTTCTATCCCGTAGACCTCACAGTGTTTCCCAGTGACGCGGGGTCAGACACATATGCATAAAACATTTAGTGAATGTAAGAATAAGGTGTTTTAAAGGAGAGAGAGAAAAAAAAAGACTACGTGGCAACGTCTTCCCGCAGCGAGGTTATTTTCACCGCCATTCTCTCTCCTTCCTCTTGCAAAAAGTGAAAGGCGGAACTGGAGGGCAAAAGCATCCGTTTCCGCCCATCATTGTTGTTCTGCTTGTGTACCATTACCATGCAAATTGCGAAGAGCATCCGAGGGCAAGATATTTACTGAAGAGTCTTGTTGTCTTTCACTCTATTCTGTTGCCCGAATTGACATCGAGCGCGGGAAACTTTTTCCCCCTTCTTCAGGAATAAAGAGATCTTTCAAGTGCCTTCGGGAGCTTCACAGGGGTTCCTGACACAAAGGACAAGAAGAAGAAGAAGAAGAAGAAGAAGAAGAAGAGCCCCTGGATATATTCACTTCCCCTAACCCCCACTCCGTCTCCGTTTCACTCCCCCTCCCCCCAACCTTTGCCCTCTCCACAGAGTTAAAAGGTACTCATAACTAAAGATCTTAAAAAGAAAAATGCCGGCAAAAGATCGCAGACGCACTGCCATTCTTGCCTGACATCGGATTGGGGACGAATAATTACCGACTTTCTCATTTTGGGATTTTCTGCTAAGCCTTATAATAACATTTCTACTCACTTTTTTTTTTACCTCTAGAAATTCTCTTGCATATCACTTCAGTTCTATTTAAATTCGGCATGAGAGAATTACGAATGATTTCTGAAGGCATTCTCTCATTCATCATCATCGTCACATTCGTATTTGTTTACTTTTTATAGGGGCCTCTTATTGGCTCTCATTTGGTCCTTCCGGCGGGGCCCTTTTTATTCTTCACTTACAGACTATAATCTTCTTAATTAACTTCTTCTTAATTATATACCTTTAACTTCTTCTTCAATGTCCCTACGTGTT
>JANJGK010000011.1:7391215-7393715 GCA_039081455.1 Macrobrachium rosenbergii | reverse complement strand
CAGGCGGAGGAGCAAGAGGAAGAGGAGGAGGAAGGGTTGAGGAGATAGGAGGAGGAGGAGGAGGTAGGGTTGAGGAGATAGGCGGCGGCGGCGGCGGTGGAGGAGGAGGAGAAGGAGGAGGAAGGGTTGAGGAGATAGGAGGAGGAGGAGGAGGAGGAGGAGGAGGAAGGGTTGTCAGAAATAATTCATATCTAAATCCGTAATTCATGGGTATTTAGCTATTTCCCTATCTCCGTAATGGAGGTTTTAATATTTACTAAATTTCCCGGATAAAAAGTCTTGCGTTTTCCACACACACAGAGAGAGAGAGAGAGAGAGAGAGAGAGAGAGAGAGAGAGAGAGAGAGAGAGAGAGAGAGGTTGATCAATCCTTCAAGTGTAGCCGCTCTGCTGAGGATTTTCCTTCCCCTCCTCGTAAGGTCTATACAAAGTCTTTTATCAATTACGTAATGATCAGGGATTCACGTCTATCCAGTACCAGCCGTAGTTGACTTTTCCTACAAAACCGGGAAACAATGAATAGGCTTCATTCGGAAACGACGTTGTCCTTGACTTAAGTCAGTTTCTAATACGTATTTACCATTTTTATAACATCTCTATAGTGATAATACCTTAAAATCCTTTACATTTCTAAGTTCAAAACTGTTTACATTATTACACGTCAAAAGTCTACTGCAAACTGTGAAGGCAATGTGAATAAGCGGATAGTGACATGCAACACTGTACACGAACCAACCGCTCTTCTATGGCAGAAGAGCGTAGCCTCGGCAATATACAGGCCCCGTAATGAAGCTGCTCTTATGTTGAACCATTCCAGTGCATCATCTTCAATACCTGTTCATTTCAAGTCCATTTATAAGCTCGTGAACTAATGTATCCAACGTTGCGTTCAGATGTTGTAGCGTCAAGATTATTCATCTCTTTTATTCGCGAAAGTGGGTTTTACACATCCCATTTCCCCACCCCTCCGTTAGTGCTCAATTTTTCCCTATTCTGTAAATTTTACTGGAATGGCATGAGTCGCTGACACTTTTTTTTTTTTTTGTCCAACGGCTTTCGTTGTACGGTTACTTGAATTTGGAGGTAAGTCCTCTTCCTTTTTAGCTTTAATTTGTCTGAACTGTTTTTACCCATGTGACCCCTTTTCCTACATTAATCGCATCTAGTGATGATGTTTTTATTCGCATTTTTATTTTATTTTTAGTATTCTGCAAAAGAAAACTATTGTGCCGGCTTTGTCTGTCCGTCCGCACTTCATTCTGTCTGCACTTTTTTCTGTTCGCCCTCAGATCTTAAAAACTACTGATGCCAGAGGGCTGCAAATTGGTATGTTGATCATCCGCCCTCCAATCATCAAACATACTAAATTGCAGCCCTCTAGCCTCAGTAAGTTTTATTTTACTTAAGGTTAAAGTTAGCCATAATCGTGCTTCTGGCAACGATATAGGATAGGCCACCACCTTGCCGTGGGTAAAGTTCATGGGCCGCGGCTCATACAGTATTCGGTGGCCTTGATTATACGCTGTACAGAAAACTCGATTGCACTGAAGAAACTTCGGCGTATTTCTTCCCTGTTCAACTTTAAGTATTACTGCCGCTGTTCCATTAAACCTCGTATGGTGAAACTGGTTACAAGCTTTGTAGTCTTTGCAATGGGCCACACACACAAACACACACACACACAAACACACACTTAACGAGACTAAATTTTTTGTTACTTCATAGTATAACTCAACGCAATCCACCCCCCCCCCCCCCCAACCATATCCATTCGCCAGTATCATTACATTATCTTTTATATAATTTGTTTAGCTTTTGCTTTCAATCGAAGAATCCTTCGTCTCCTTAAGTTTCTCCTCTTCACATATTCATTTTCACTACATGTGACAATGAGCAAAGTTTTTCCTTTACTCAGGATCCCATCCCTTGAGAACTGGTTGGGATTTCTTGCTTGGTCTGCCATATAGATGGTTTTCCAAACCGGCAAGTAACCCGACACTGAATATGGTCAGTACTTGGATCGGTGCATTAATACCCAGGCTATCCAAGGGGGAGGGGCATGAGGCTAGCAACCTCATGTGTGTGTGTATATATATATATATATATATATATATATATATATATATATATATATATATATATATATATATGTATCATATATATATATATATATGTATATTTATATGCATATAACTATATATATATATATGTATATATATATATATATATATATATATATATATATATATATATATATATATATATATATATATATATTTAAATAATATACATATATACTGTATGTACATATACATACATATAATATAAATATATATATATATATATATATATATATATATATATATATATATATATATATATATATATATAACTACAATCGACTCTCACAGAACACTGTATATCTAGTAACCACGAAGACTTTAAATCCTCGATTTCCTCACACGTTTCGGAGATGATCCCAGCAGCAAGTCTTGAATCTT
>JANJGK010000011.1:7388976-7391115 GCA_039081455.1 Macrobrachium rosenbergii | reverse complement strand
AAATACAACCACAGTCTCCTATTCGTTCTTTCCATTCTACAAAAGGAAAGTTAAAGTCTCCGGTTAGGAGTATAGTCCAGTCCTTGTGATTTCTACATATTTCATCCAGTTTTTCAATTATTATGTCAAACTCTTTAGTATTAGGGGGTCTATATATTACAATGTTCACTAATTTTTCAGATTCAAATTCTACCGCTATTAATTCACATTCTGTGTTACTATATTTCTCACAGATTTTTCCTTGATTGGCATCTCTCCCATATATCGCGGTTCCCCCTTGATTTCTATTTTTTCTATCTGATCTATAAGTTTGGAAACCCTTTATCTGGTCATCATTACCAGTCTCTTGGGAATACCAGGTTTCACTTATATTCAATATTTCTATTTTTTCATTTTGGGTTAGTTCTTCTAAGAACTCTATCTTTCTTTTTGAGTTACTCGTAACTAGACCCTGCGCGTTCATCACTATGATTGTTTGCATATTATCTCCATTATCTAATATGGGTAATAATAAGGATTTTCCCATGTCTCTTTCCTGTTCTGAAATGTTGATCTTTTTTTCATTTCCAGAAATTCGTACATTAAAAAATCCAACTTTTCCATTATATTTGTTCTTCCAGCTTCATATTTATTCACTTTGTGCATAAACCTGCACTTATCTCCATATCTGCACCATCCCCTTGCATCATAGATACATTGCTTGTTCCTTGTGCTATATCTAGGTGCTGATGGCTCATATCGTGGTGCTGACTTTTCATAATGTGTTGTTTGCTTGCTTTTTGCCTTCATCACATGATCTTTGTTCTTTTCTTTATTTGTTTCATTTTTTCCTTGGTTTTTTATATGTATTTGATTTTTTTGATTTTGATTTTGGTCTTTCATGGCTACAGGATGCATGTACCTACATTTCTTATTAAACCTACATCCATTTCCTTCTTTCCAGTTTCTACATATTTTTGGATGTAGATCTCTGCATTCCTCTTCATAGCCATCTAGATATGCACATTTGCCATAGATCTCATAATTGTGACATATCTTGGGATGTTTGTAATAACATCTTTCACCAAACCTGCAATTCCCTCTTTTCAAAAGGGTGCATACTGTGTCTTTCTTTTCTTTTCTTTTTTCTTGTTCATTCCCCTCAGTATGGAGATCCGGGTACAACCTCTTTGGGATTTTATTTTGATTTATCAGGTCATAATTTATTTCTTCATATGTATGTTGCTGTATTGCCTCATATGTAGAATCTATGAGTTTCTCTGCATCCATACTATTATCCTGTTCTTTGTTTTCATTAATCTTTTCTCTCTCTTCAGTCTTATTTTCTTCTCTATTTTCCTCTTCTTCCTCTTCTTCATCTTCTTCATCTTCTTCATCCTCCACAATCTGTACATTAAGTCTTGATTTAATGACTTTGTCTATCCATACTAGACATGTTGAGCAAAATATTTTTGTGTCCTTATTTCTATTTTGCTCAACTTCAGCACATGACGGGTGTGTCGGTACGTGGCAAGCATAGCATTTCCTAATCAGGTTTTGTGGATTTACAATGCTATACCACACTCTACATAGTTTACATGCTTTAGGCATCCGTTTGCCTATTGCATCAATCAATATATTCACTAATTCCACCTTACTTACTTTCTTTGATGGAATGTGTTGATTTTTGTAGATTTTCTTTATAAGTCTTTTGATAACTTGAACTTTCATAGGTATCTCTTCTATTATTTTCATTATATTTTCTACAGATTTGCTCCAGCTTGAAGGATCGTATCCTTTCAATATGTCTGTGAATGATTTCACATCTTTTTGGTCAATGCTGCAATTAATCTCCATGATCAGCAAACCAAGTTCCCTTCCTGCCAATTCATCGTATTGAATATCACCGATGCAAGCTAGATTTCGCCACCTTTTGCCACTGTTGGCTGATTCCTCCATGATTTTCTGATTTTATTAATTCACTCGTAGACAACTTATTAGACGGTTTTTCGCTCTAATCTGATATTAAGCTAATCACCGATAGTTCACGAACACTTTTAGCTATATTTCATTCGCTAATTGTATGTAAGACGCGTATTATCGGGTAGATTATCCAGACCATGAACGATTACGTCTCACCGAGAGAATGTCACATCACAG
>JANJGK010000011.1:7361476-7383976 GCA_039081455.1 Macrobrachium rosenbergii | reverse complement strand
AATGAAAAACCCTTTTACTCAGTTGATAACTTAGAATACCTTACAATTTTAAATTATATTATTTATTTCTATTTTTTTATTAATACTGCTGCCAAATAGACGAAGAACACAGATAGTCTTTTTGGCACAATCGAGCTGACATTCTTCCATCTTTAACAATCAACAACTCTTCATAAAAAAAATTAATTTCAGAGGATTAGGCGAGAAGAATAATTGTTCTTTTGCAACAGGGCAAATGGACTTTAAAAGGCAATGACAAAACTAACAGGCAAGCAATGTGGAGGGTGCTCGGGGATATATACAGTAAGACTTAATGTGCTGACTGTGATTGAAAGTTTTTATGAGGCAAGTGAAGTGAGTTACAATATGTACGGTGGGACAGCGAATGGTTTAAGTATAAAAGAGGTTCTATGCAGAAGGCTGTTCATGTATGCATGGTTGTTGAATCATTTTATAAGTGATTCTTCTTCTTTTAACGTGCCTTTTTCCCATTTGTATGGGGTAAGCACGATGCCTTCTTTTTGAAGGACTTTGATTTGGCTTTGGGGTAGACTTTGTAGTCTCGATCGGCTGCCCTGCCTGTCATCGCTTAGACCCCGGTAGCGTATGTGCATGTATTGTACCAGTCACCAGCGCCCTTTTTCCCAGCAGCGAGGAGACGTTGAGCCGTTAGGTCAATAAGGAAAAATGATACGGTGTTAGCTGATGATGGAAGAGAACCTGAAAAACTGCAAAGATGGGTAAAAAGAGTTTGCAAATGATATCAGTAGGAGAAAGTTAAAAGTAAATGCTGGAAATAGCAAGGCACTGAAAATGAATAAAAGCCAAGGAGATGGATATATGAGTTTCAGAATACAAAGTGGAAGAATACATGTGGCTGACTCTTACAGATATTTGCTAGTATTTTGTAATGAAGAAAGCCAGGATGAAAATAAAGCAAGTCACGAAGTAGAATCTGCAAAACTCTAGAAAAGAAGAGAAGCATCCGCGGAAGAAAACGTTGTTGAGCCAACTCTCCTTTATGAGAGTGCAATGTGAATAATTAATGGGAGTGAAAGATGAAGAAGAGTGCTCCTAAAATGAGTGTTAGCTTTATACAGGTTGTGTATGAAAGGTTGTAGGGTGAGATATGTAGAGAAAGCAAGATTCAGAATGAATGCTGGGTTAGTGAGAGGATCAATCAGTGTTTGAGGGGCATTGGGCTTACAGTGACGATGGGAGACGATGGGACGTTGAAAAAGAATGTATGCTTTGGAATGCTTGGGAGGAAGGAAAGGGAAATCAAGACAGTTTTCCCTGCATAAGGTGGAAAAAGCAGGTGTCCAAGAAGTATGCATTAAGAAAACATAAAGCTGAGAGGCTTCGTGTATATGAGGAGGGGTCAGGGTGGTGGGGAGGGGGGAGGGGGAGGGGGGGATTTACGCTGCTGATACATGAAGTAGTTAGCGTTTTCCGAAGTTTTCTCTTTACAGGATAAACGTAGCAGTGACTGTTGTTGAAAATATTTGTGAAATAAATACAAATTACTCATATCTAACCGTGTTTTTGTTCCTGGCATGATTATTAATAACCATTTGCCTTAAGGCAAATAAACATTAGATCTGTTAATGCAATCAAATACTGTACATACTGTACGCTCAGAGTCTCCCTTAAAGCTATACTTACTGGGTTATACAATTACTGCATCAAAGCTACACATATTAACAATTATCTCTAGTGAGCAAATAATCATTTGCTCTTTACTAAACAATCTTTTTTCACCTGTATAAAACATATTAATTCATATGAATTTGTCGTATTAAAAACACTGTGATGTTACATGTCACTTTCGATAAAAAAAAATCATTGCTTATTTATAGCGCGTTTTGTGTAACGTACTGTAGAGAGAGTATTAAAGCTTCTTTAATACTCAAGAGTGTTGCTTTCAGCCTTTTACTTTTCATCCGTTCCTTTAGGTTTCTTCCCACCTACAAAGCTGTCCAACTTCTTCAACTTTGTCTTGCTCCAACTCTCAACCATAATTTGGGGAAAACCTTTAATCAAATGAATTGACTTTTTATATAATAATAATAATAATAATAATAATAATAATAATAATAATAATAATAATAATAATAATAATAATAATAATAATAATAATAATAATAATGGTGAAGAAATCCACAATGGTGTAACTCTAAATATGTATTAAAAATATATGTACAAAAGTTTTGTATATGTATTTTTAATATATTTTACTTACACCATTGTGGATGTCTCCACCATGTTTGTGACTCATGCTATTATGAGATTTTTATGAATAATAATAATAATAATAATAATAATAATAATAATAATAATAATAATAATAATAATAATAATAACTTAAAGGAAGTGGATATAAAAGCTGTAATTATACCCCAACGACGAAGCGCAAAAACTGTTTAAACCCAGTTTGTTTCCACCATCTATAAAATTATAAATCTGCACTATCGTTCCCTCCGTACCCCAATGCCATAAAACATCACGCAAAAAAAAAAAAATAATAAAATAAAAAAAATCGACCCAAACTGCAAAAACCGAGTCATCTTTTGAAGCTTCACAACTGTCGTATTACCCCGAGAGCGCATTTAAAAATTTGTGATTTTTTTCCCCTCCTGGTTATATGAATCCGTAGCAGTCCCAAAACAATTAAGTCTGGAAATTGATTACACTGACTCCAAACTTTGTCATGGTTAAAAAAAAAAATTAGATGGAAAAATGTAAAAAGATATTAAGGATAAAGGAATATGAGATCCACTCATTGCATAAATCCAGATGGAAATATCAAAGTTATTTTATGAAAAAAATTAAGATAAACTTTGTCATGGTTAAAAAAAAATTAGATGCAAAAATTTTAAAAGACATTTAAGGATAAGGGAATATGAGACCTACTCATTACATAAATGCAGATGATAATATCAAAGTTATTTTATGAAACAGAATCAAGATAAAACTTTGTCATGGTTAAAAAAATTAGATGGAAATATGTAAAAAGATATTTAAGGATAAAGGAATATAAGATCCACTCATTTTATGTATACAGATGAAAATATCACAGCTATCTTATGATATTAAAATATTAGGATCAAGCTTTGTCACGATAAAAAATATTTCCACAGAAAACAAATGCAGAAAGATATTTAAGGATAAGGGAATATGAGACCCACTTATTATATTCTTACAGATGAAAATATCAAGTCTGTTTTATGATGAACAATTAGGATCAAGCTTTGTCATGGTCAGAAAAAATTTCGACAGAAAAAATGTAAAAATATTTTTAAGGATAAGGAAATAAGAGACCCACTCATTACATAAATACTGATGGAAAAATCAAAGCTTTTTATAAAAAAAAAAGTTTTGCTATGGTCAAAAAAAAATTTCGACAGAAAAATTTAGAGATATTTACGGATAAGGGAATATGAGACCAACTCGTGACATAAATACAGGTGGAAATACAAAAGCTATTACATGAAAAAGAATTAAAAGGATATTTTATTTATCTCTTATTGTCGGTCTCGCCTGTTGCATCTTCCAGCAACTTGGGAAAATTTTAATGCTTCTTGTTTACATGACTTCCAGCTTCAAGCAATACATTCCTTAGATTCTCAAAACTCCTCATTAAGCAATTTTAAACTTGGTACAACCTTCAGACCCTACTAACCTTCCGCTCTAGGTAAACTTCTAGAACCTGGGACTCTAGTTGACTTATGCTCTAAAGAATCTCGGCTTTTATTACTTACAGTCTTTACCCGTTTTTTTTTCTTTTTTTGTGGACGAGAAATTCTATTTCGCCCTGCATAAAAGATAACGGTTACCTAAAAACATAAGTTTATGCAAAGATGCTTTTGCAATCTTATTACGTAAAGTAGGCAAGAAACAATGATATAGATATACAGTACATACTACAATATAAATTTCCTACTGCCAAACAACAAAGACATTATTGGTGTTTCGGCTCTCAGAATTGTACATCACTCGAAAAATAATAATAAAAACATCTATGGAAATATTTTAAAACAATTCATTCACATAACTTCTCACCCATACACCTGAGGAAAATGCATGGGAAAATAACGACCATGTTTAAGCAGGACAATTTTACTTTACCATACTGCAACGTTAAATATTGTAAAATATCATAATTAAATCAGTGAACAGAAGGAATTCTCCTGCCTGATCCAAATACACTAGAATTCTACTCAAGTTAATTGACAACAAACTAAAAGAAATTCATTCAGAGATTTTTGCTGCACCAGAGTGTATTTCCTGGATTCATTCTTTTGTGTGTAGCGGGACAGCCGCTGCATGCCAGGGATAGTACTTTTGAACTCTCCTTCCCTTAAAGTGTCCTACTGTGTTCCCAGCTCCGAAATGTCGGGTGAAAGTCGAGACAGCAGTAATGAAAACATTCACATAAAAATATCTTTCCTCCTCAACCGCGCAGCTCGTCCAGGCGCGCCATTTCACAATCGAGCATTCGAGGCTAATGCCAGCTACACCATTCAGCTTCCGCTTTCATCAGTCTTACTGGAATTTCATTCATTAAGCGCAGCAGACAGACCGAGTGACCAGCTTTCAGCTGAAGTGCGGACTTGCTCTCCTCAAACTATGGTCCATTAGCACAATATCGCGAGAAGTTCTAGACGAACTCAGATGAAACGGGAAATAACTTGGCGATTTCGAATGGCGGAGTCGCTCTTGTAGCGGGGAAGGATATGATGTGCCCAATGCCAGGCTTTCTGTTCTGCTTCAAGTATCAACTTTGAACTGAACTGAATAGATAACTTAGGCCAAAGGCCAAAAGCACTGGGACCTATAAGGTTATTCAGCGCTGAAACGGAAATTGACAGTGGAAAGGTTTGAAAGGTGGAACAAGACGAAAACCTCGCAGTTGCACTACGAATCAACTGTTACGAGAAGGTGGAAAGTAAGATGGAAGAGGAAGAAAGCGAATATGAAAGGAGGTACAGTTAAAGGAACGAAAGGGGTTGGCAGCTGGGGACCGAAAGCACGCTGCAAACAACCTTAAGTAATGCCTGCAGTGCACCGCGTGAGATTGCACTGGCGGCACTACATGAACGGACTGGGCCTCATCAAGAAACAGAAGATATGATCAAATTGTATTGCTCAATGTTGGCAAATCCTTATCATTAAGCATAGCTTACAATTCCTAAGGCCCTTATTATCATTTCTCTTCTTCCTACATTTCCCTTTGCTTCCTCTTATTCTTCCTAATGAACACCATATTCTTTGGAAGCTTAAATTTCAAGTCAATGGCCCCTACGGTGGGCTTGTTCCATGTGAATAGGTTCCATCTACTGAATAACAATAATAGTAATAATAATACTGCTTTCCCAATGTTCGCCCAACAGAAGTGTCTTCATATAATGAACTAACAGCTGTCCTCCTCGCTACTATTTCTTCTTCCCTTGTTCTGAAAATCTCCAAAGGGCATACTGCAAAAATCTACTCTTGATTCCCCGCTCTGGTTATTACCATTCCTCTCGTGCCGCCGAGACTGACATTTCTTCCGACCCCGGCTCGATTGAGTATATGTAATACCCTAGTTAAAGGAAAATAACTATTCATCATTTGATAATTATCCTATGCGCTCATACCATCTTACTAGATGTTAATCAGTCTCTTTTTGCATAACTCTGACTATTCAATGCAACAAACACGTTTGTGAGTATGTGATATATATATATATATATATATATATATATATATATATATATATATATATATATATATATATATATATATATATATATATATATATATATATACGAGTATATATATATACATATATATATATATATATATATATATATATATATATATATATATATATATGGTTCTAATCAGTCTCTTTTTGCATAACTCTGACTATTCAATGCAACGAACACGGTTGTGTGTATGTGTGATTATATATATATATATATATATATATATATATATATATATATATATATATATATATATATATATATATATATATATATATATTTATATATATATATATATATATATATATATATATATATATATAAAATAAATACACACAAATATATATTATATATCTATATATATGTGTGTATGTGTAAATTTTTGCCACGCATCATACCTAAATTCCTGACCATTTTTAAGCCCAAAATATCGTTCAATGATTCATAAGTCCCCAAGAGGAACCATAAACGATAAAGTTACTTCAAACTGATAATGGCAGCGGATGAAATTAAGCTGAAGAGTAATCTAAAAACTCCAAATTTAACCAGTGCATATCGAAAAGAGCAGAGAAAAAAAAAATAAAAACCAAATGAACAAGGAGAGACGGTTTCCCGTTCAACAAACAGCTTTGTAGAGCGGGTTGGAGGTAACCAGCCTCTCCTCCCCCTGCCCCTCTCCCCCGACCCCGCCCACAGAGGCCCCAAGAGCTTTGACGCCCGAGGCGTTGAATATCATATCGCCCTCGAAATTACCTTTCCTGGATTCTAAATTGCCCTTCCCGAATTCTGAATTACCTTTCCTGGATTCTGAATTACCCTGCCTGGAATCTGAATTACCTCTTCTGGATTCTGAATTACCTTTACCGGATTCTGAATTACCTTTACTGGATTCTGAATTACCCTGCCTGGAATCTGAATTACCTCTTCTGGATTCTGAATTACCTTTACTGGATCCTGAATTACCTTTCCTGGATTCTGAATTACCTTGCCTGGAATCTGAATTACCTCTTCTGGATTCTGAATTATCCTTACTGGATTCTGAATTACCTTTCCTGGATTCTGAATCGCCTTTCCTGGATTCTGAATTGCCTTTCCTGGGTTCTGAATTGCCTTACCTGGACTCTGAATTACTTTTCCTGGATTCTGAATTATCTCTCCTGGATTCTGAATTGCCTTTCCTGGATACTGATTTGCCTTTCCTGGATTCTGAATTACCTTTCCTAGATTCTGAATTACCTCTCCTGGATTCTGAATTGCCTTTCCTGTATTCTGAATTACTTTTCGTGGAATCTGAATTGCCTTTCCTGTATTCTGAATTACCTCTCCTGGATTCTGAATTGCCTCTCCTGAATTCTGAATTTCATTTCCTGGATTCTGAATTACTTTTCCTGGATTCTGAATTGCCTTTTCTGGATTCTGAATCACCTTTACTGGATTCTGAATTGCCTTTCCCGGATTCTGGCCACTCAGGTAACACGACCCCCTCCCTTTAAGAGCAAAGCCCTGCTCATAAGAGACGAGGCCACCAATCTCACTCAAGTATTTGATTATGGCGTTCTCCGGCTTACAGTATATCACCTGGCCTATTAAGTCTCAGCAATAAACTGTCCTCTATTAGCGCTGAATAGAATAGAATTTAGAGTTTAGGCCAAAGGCCAAGCGCTGCGACCTATGAGGTTATTCAGCGCTGAAACGGGAATTGACAATAAACAAGTAAAAAATGCTCCGAAGTTTCTTCGGCGCAGTCGAGTTTTCTGTACAGCCGCTACAGTGTATATTCAAGGCCAGCGAAGACAGAGCTATCTTTCGGTGGTCTCGGTATAATGCTGCACGATCCGCGGCCCATGAAACTTTAACCTAAGCCCGGTGGTGGCCTATCCTCTATCATTGCCAGAAGCACGATTATGGCTAATTTTAACCTTAAATAAAATAAAAACTACTCAGGCTAGACGGCTGCAATTTGCTATGTTTGATGATTGGAGGGTAGATGATCAACATACCAATTTGCAGCCCTCTAGCCTCAGTAGTTTTTAAGATCTGAGGGCGGACAGGAAAAGTGCTGACAGAAAAAAGTGCCGACATAATAAAGTGCGGACGGACAGACAAAGCCGGCACAGTAGTTTTCTTTTCTGAAAGGTGTAACAGGAGGAAAACCTCGCAGTCGCACTATGAATCAATTGTTAGGAGAGGGTGGAAAGTGAGAAGGAAGAAAGAATATGAACGGAGGTTCAGTAAAAGGAGTGTGAAAGGGATTGCAACCAGGGTCCCCAAGGTAACCCTGCAAAGAACCTTAAGTAATGCCTACAGTGCACCGCATGAGTTGAAGTCTGTTTTAATCACGTTGTGATGCTGAAGGAAATACCTGATAAAATTCATCCAAGGGATTATAACTAGATTCTACTGAAACAGCTTTCTTTTAACTTTCCATAAGCTTCATGTTTGTTCTAACATTAGAAAGGTTACCGCTTACTGTGTTGTGATGCTGGGAGAAATAACTGATAAAAAGCATCCGGGGGATTATTGTAGATCCTACTGAACATTTCTATTTTAACTCTACAGTAGCTTTTTGTTCGAACATTAAAGACGTCAGCGCTGAATTCCGTTCAAGCTATGTTGTAACGATGGAAAATATATAAATGAGATAACAAACGGCGTCAAAAGGCTTATTAAGCAGTTTCCATTGAACAATTCTAATTAAAACTAATTAAAAATTGCAGTAATATAATGTTTATCCTAACATTATCAATCAACCATTTCCTGTGGCACCCACGGGGATGCATAGGGCCTCGATGAACTCACACCGCCACATTCTGTCCTGGGCTAAATCCTCAAGATCTGCCAAACACTCTTCTCCCGCTTCCCGTATCATTGTCCTTAACCACGTCTACTTTGGCCTACCTCTACCTCTTCTACCAAGGGCAACCCACCTCGCTGTATCTCGTACTATTCCCTGTCTTCTATACACATGGCCTAGCCAATTCCAGCGTGAGAATCTAACATACTCATCGACTGGCTGCACCCCCGTTACTTCTATAATTTTCTTATTTGATATCCCATCCCTCCAATGAATTCCTAATATTCTTCTGAGCGCCCAATTTTCAAATGCTAAGAATTCATTATCCGAAGTCACTGTACTGTACCATGACTCGTGCCCATAAATCAAAATACTCCTAACCATGACCTTACAAATTTTGATTTTTGTACGCACAGAAAAATTGCTATTATTCCAAATATTTTTAAGCATTCCCATTGCCTGATGAGCCTTTTTTTACTCTTTCCATAAATTCTGTGCTCAGAGAACCATCCTTATCTAAATAAGTACCTAAATATTTAAACTTATCCTCTTGCTTCACAACCAAACCTTCAATTAGACAATCCTGCGCATTTTCAATATTCATATTCATGATTTCAGTGTTTCCACTATTAATAACTAAACCAACCTTTCGACCTTCACTCACTAGACAATCCAAAACACTCTGCATCTTTTCTGGTCCCTCGCAGATCAAAACCATATCATCAGCATAATCCAAGTCAAGAAGTTTCACATTTTCTCCCCAGAGTATAACTGCATCCGTTCCTCTGTTAACCCTTCTCGTAACGTAATCCACGACCAACACACACAACAGAGGAGATAGAATGCCACCCAGGATCACACCAGACTTGATATTAATAAGGATATTAAAATGAAATGCCTAAAAAACCTATCAATTGTTACAGAAAGAAACGAGTGTTCTGTTTTAACACTAGGGCAAACTGAGAACCACATTCTCACAGAAATGAATAAATAAACAAAATTAATTTTAAATAAATTAACTAAAAACATTTTATCGGCAGAAAGAGCCGAAGTCGATAAATTCCGAATGTACCATGTATATATATCAATCGACTAAAGGGCTTTTAAATTTGCATTTCATAATTATGAATATATTAAAACAATTTCAGTTGTAAGCTAATATTATGCATCATTAAAAATTCATTATAAAAAGCAAAATATGGCTCCCAATTTGACGAGGTTAAAGCGCACACTATTATTTTTTCCCTCGTATTGTTCACCATCATTTCGGTAAAATTATGGTTGAATGTTATTTTTTTATTCGGTTTTTCCTTATTGTCATGAACTATTCCACTGACTTTTCTAACTTAATTATCAAATGCTATTTGTATATTTAATTTCATTATCTGTCTTAATTTCTTTCTCATTTCCTACAGTCTATATCCCGAAGGCTTCATGGACTTTATATGCTCGTTCACATTTCTGATGGTGATAATATCAGCCAGGCTTGTTGTACACATTACAATGACATCGACATAATAAAAATGGTCTTTATCTTGTACAAAATCAACACAATTACTCTTCTGACGGATACATACATACATACATATATATATATATATATATATATATATATATATATATATATATATATATATATATATATATATATATATATACTGTATATATATATATATATATATATATATAGATATAATATTTATTTATCTATATTATATAATATGGAATATTGAGCCAGATGTACATTGTTTAATATCGAATACACTATGCGTCGGGAATAACACACACCCACCAGCAATTATAACAGATAAGTGTTTTGTCCCCGGCAGGATTCGGAGCGCTGCCTGGTTTAGGAACAACGACAAACAGTGACTCTGACCACCCGACTCGACAAAGATTGTATATATATATATATATATATATATATATATATATATATATATATATATATATATATATATATATATATAATATACATAAATATGTATATATATATTTATATATATATATGTATATATATATATATATATATATATATATATATATATATATATATATATATATATATATATGTATGTATGTATGTATATATATAAACACAAACGTTAACGATGGCTGCCATCACATCTCACTCTCAGTGCATTAGCTTCTTAAGTAACAGTAACCTTGCAAGCACTGTGTGAGGACAGAAATAAAACCTTACAACAATAATGCTAGATTAAGATTAAAACATCTGCTCTGAGCGAGAAGGAAAATACGCAAGTAAAAAATGCGCCGAAGTGTCTTCGGCGCAATCGAGTTCTTTGTACAGCGTATAATCAAGGCCACCGAAAATAGATCTATCTTTCGGTGGTCTCGCTATCATGCTATATGAGCCGGGGCCCATGAAAATTTAACCACGGCACGGTGCTAGCCTGGCCTTTATCGTTGCCAGAAGCACGATTATAGCTAACTTTAACCTTAAGTAAAATGAAAACTACTGAGGAGGCTAGAGGGCTGCAGTTTGGTATGTTTGATGATTGGAGGGTGGATGATCAACAACTAATTTGCAGCCTTCTAGCCTCGGTAGTTTTTAAGATCTGAGGGCTTGAGGGCAGACGGACGGACAGACATAGCCGGCTGAATATTTTTCTTTTACATAAAC
Source organism: Macrobrachium rosenbergii (assembly GCA_039081455.1). Taxonomy (NCBI): domain Eukaryota; kingdom Metazoa; phylum Arthropoda; class Malacostraca; order Decapoda; family Palaemonidae; genus Macrobrachium; species Macrobrachium rosenbergii. The sequence goes on along the minus strand of JANJGK010000011.1, from coordinate 7,372,788 downwards.
TAAAAAACCCTACAAGCATTGTGTCAGAACGAAAATAAAAACCTTACAAGCACTGTGTGTGAATAAACATGCAAACTTGAGAGGCATTGTGTAAGAGCAAAATTAAAATAACTGCAAGCATTTAGCAGAAGTGAAAATACGGCTGAGCATGTTATATGAGAACCTTCATTGCTTGTGAGTGTGCGTGTGTGTGTGTGTGTGTGTGTGTGTGTGTGTGTGTGTGTGTGTGTGTGTGTGTGTGTGTGTGTGTGTGTGTGTGTGTGTGCTATGAAAGAGTTCAAAATTTCCAGTGTCCAGCTTAGTTTTACCATATGAAGACTAGAAATTTTCTACTAAAATATTTGCCAAATTAAGTACTAATTATACACAAATCAACAGAGCAGAAATCCGGAAGGTACTGAAATTCTACAAGCAAGCGGCGACCAGACAATTATTGTCAATTTCAGTCGTCGGGAGGCATTTAGCAACTTATGCAGTTACCTAGGGATAAGAGCTACGACGAAAACATTTCTGTGCTTTAGATGAATGCATCTGACGTTGATTTATGGATTATAGAATTTAGGCCAAAGGGCAAGCGCTGGGACCTATGGGGTCATTCATCGATGAAACGGAAACTGAGAGTAAAACGGTCTGAAAGCTGTGATAGGAGGCAAACCTTGCAGTTTTGCACTATGCAACAAGTGTTAGAAGAGGGTGGAAAGTCAGATGGAAGAAAGAGAACATGAACGGAGGTACCGCCTAAGGAATGAAAGAGGTTGCAGCTTAAGGCCGAAGGGACGCTGCAAAGAACCTTAAGTAACGCCTACAGTGCCCCGCGCGAGGTGCACCATCGGCACCAGCCCGTGATCAACTTGACTCTAAAAAATGAAATCCATTACTTTGGCTTTTTTTCCAATACAGACGGTCGCATAAATTCAGTTAACACAGTTTTATTGTTTACTAACAAAATTTTAGCGCTTTTTATGTTATTCTATCACTTTTGGTTTATATCTTTCACATATGGGCAGCTGACTATTGAAACTACTTTCAAAACTAACAGCCCTAGAGGCTTGTTTCCTAAGATACTTTTCATATTTTGATCAATACTAATAATGTACAAAAACGTAAAAGGCAACAATTTGAGAAAGGTTATCTACCTATCAACACCTAGCATAATTGCAAAACCACGAACAGAAGGAAAAAAAAAACCTGTGCTTTTGAACTAATAAATAGGTGTCATCACCGAATCTGAACGCTACCTGAAACCTGCCCTAAATAAATAATTACGATCTTTTCTGAGTCCATTCCCGCATAACACAAAACCTGAGGCAGAAAAGGAATGATTTTTGTCATGCTGGTTAGAAACTTAATTAAAATCTGCTGTTTACAAATTAACTCCCGTGTTTGGAACTGAACCCTTTTTGTCTTCATGTAAACCCCGTTGTTTGCAAGTGAAGTCTCGTAATTGAGTAAAGTATAGAGTGTGTAAATAAACAAGTCGACTTGCTCTCTGTAATACACTGGATCCATTCTGTTCGTATGCTTTATAAGATTGGCTTGTTAATGTAATTAGGAACCATCGAAGAATCTTTCAAGACGTCCAAAATGAAGTCTAACACTGGAATCCTGTTCATTGGATGGTTTTTACATTAACGAAAACAATTTTCATTTCTTACCTCTCAAGATCACATACAGACACCCATTATACTGTGTACATATTCGACTTCAGAGCAACAACTGAATAACTTGATTTTCAAGCGCAGACTGCAATTAAAAAAGTTCACGATAACATTTTCAGGATATCAAGCTATATATAGAAGCAGACAGATTAAACACACACATACACACACACACACACACACACACATATATATATAGACAGTATGTTAGCTGAAGCCACTTGGAAAGTTCAAAATGAAACGATAGAGTGCCAAGTACTTTCGTACATTTTAACGCATCTTCGAAAGTACTTGGCACTGTCATTTCATTTTCAACTTTCCAAGTGGCTTCAGCTAATAAACAAAATCATGCGCTTAACTTTGTGATTTCTTAACAGACACACACGCACATATATATATATATATATATATATATATATATATATATATATATATATATATATATATATATATATATAAATATATACATATATATATGTGTGTGTGTATTAAGAACACATATGTATATATGCATATATACATATACATAATATATACATATATATACACATATATATATCTACATGTATATTATATATATGTGTATATATATATACTGTATATATATATATATATACAAAAATACATATGTATACATATACTGTACATATATAAATATACATATATATCTATCTATCTATCTACTTACCTATACATGTATAACTGAATCACGAAAATATGGAACGTGATGAGTCTGCTAAGTAAAGGACTAGTGTCGAAAGACCTCGCAGCACTCCAGTGTTTCCGTTTCCTTCGTGGATTTTATCTTTATTTATCTTTAACTACCTTTACATATATATATATTATATATATACAGTATACACATATATACATTATACACATACATATATAGAGATAAATATATTCAAGCACGTTACGCGCATAAATACGCTGCGCACTATTTCCCCAATTCCCACCGAGAATATTCCATGTAAATGATTCCGCATTACAGCAATCCAATTAGCATTACGCGTATCGTTCGAGTTCTTCAGACTGCGAGCCCAAATATGTCTAACGAACCTTCCCCAACTCCGGGTTTGCCGAGTAAACAGACATATCAGTTACATTCGAGCGGACCGGAAGAAATACTGCGCCAAAATGGGGAAGCAATAACAACGGGGTGACATAAAGCTAACACCGAGTATGGAAATTCATTATATAGAATGATTATATATATATATATATATATATATATATATATATATATATATATATATGTATATATATATATATGAAATTTTTTAATATACGTTTAAACGTGAAGCTTTCGTTATCTAGATAAAACTAGCAATGCCTGGAGAAAGTTGAGTTTGTATTATATATATACACACATACATATAAATATATATATATATATATATATATATATATATATATATATATATGTATATATATATATATATATATATATATATATATATATATATAATTTATTTTTTATCATAACATTTCATATAATTGTGGGACTTCCTTTTACAAACTTAAGTGCGACGGAATGATGTCTTATAATATATATATATATATATATATATATATATATATATATATATATATATATATATATATATATATATATATGTATGTACATATATATATAAATATATATATATACTGTATATATATATATATATATATATATATATACATATACACACATACTGTATATATATTCCCCACCTCACCCAACAGAAAAGGAGGTGCGGAATCCCAAGCTTTTTGTTTGACCTCCTCGAGTGACAAAAGGGCAATGAAGAGGATTAAGAGCGATTAAGGGATTAGCTTAAAGAGAACATCTCGGCGGAGAAGAACAAAGCGAGTCACATTTTCGAAAAAATTTTCATGTTTCTTACAATTTACCATCGGAGATAAGGCCGCGATAAAAATAGCTAAAGAGTACGTTTAAATTAATTTCCACTATATTAGTTTCGTGTTTTAAATTCTTGGTAAATCAGTGTTGACGTTGTCTAGGGAAAGCGCGAAAAAGCTAGAACAGGTTCAAAAATGCTCTCAGAGAACACATACATCCACCAGCGCCAGAATTCGAACCTTGTTTCCTTTGCAGTCTCTCGTTCTCTTTGCAGGGATTAAAAATGGTTACTAAAATCTGCGGTAATGGCACGTGCGATTTCGGTACCTTGAGCCTGGCACAGCTGAGAAGCCCCCCGACCCCAAACCCCCGTCAAAGTTCCTACTCCCAAGAAATTACACTTCTAGCTCTTCCAGAATCCCATCAGTTTTTGGAAGTGAAGAGGCACAGTTTTCGTGACGCTTTCGTAAAAATCCCGACTTGACCTTTTGCAAACTTGCGCTAACAAAATGGTAAACAAACAAAAGAAATAAGTGTGGGGTTTGGCCATGAAGGACACTACAGAATATACTAAAAATTAATGCCAATACTGGAAAATCACGTCACCTTCGCCAACTGAATTTAAATCGAGAATATTTCTCCAAGTCATCAACGGATCTGGACAATCTTTCTTGAAAGCACTCCATTAGGCGATTGTGCAAAATTTGCAATCGTCTCAACAAATCGAAGGGAAAATTCTAGCCATAAATACTGTTCTCAAAAATGTATTGTTATACTCTTCCTGAACTTTACGTAATCTGGGAGTCTTTGCATGTAGAATATTTTGTATTAGAGATAGACGAATCAAAAATAATTTTCATTCGTGCAACATTCACACAGAAACAATACTAAGTGTTATATATATATATATGTATATATATATATATATATATATATATATATATATATATATATATATATATATATATATATATATATATATATATTATGTATATATATAATACATATATATGTGAATGTGTATACATATATATATATATTGTTTATTACATATACATTTATATAATACATACATACATACAAATTTATATATATATATATATATATATATATATATATATATATATATATATATATATATATATATATATATATATATTATGGAACTGGCCCTTACTTTGCCACGCCATTAAGCAGCAGGCGATCTTGTTTCAACAGCGCCACCCCCCACCCCCCCCAACCCTTCCCCTTCTCCTACACCTCCCCTTCCTTCCTCTCAACTTCGCCTCTTCTTGTTGCCTCTCTCCTCAAGGCAGAAGTGCATCAACCCCGCAAGTGGAATGTAAAATGGACCGAGGTGCGAAGTTCCAGGAACTTATCGTCCGCCATGTCCAATTGAAACTTCTCGCGGCAGATATTGGCCGTCCCGCCAGATATATTAAGATTTGCAACAAAGCCTCCTCAAATTCGCCCCGGACTGGCAACGAAATATCAATTTGTTCGGCGGATGTTGTGATCCATCCCAGAGGCGGGATGCTATTATTATATGACTGCTGGACAGAGGACTCGGTTGAGCCTGTAAACGTCACCAGCTTGAAATTTGTGGAAAGATGTTGTACGTTTTGAAGAGTTTGAGTCTTTTTATTTTTTTTCATTTTGCTTTTTTATATTTTATTTAAAAAGGACGGTTCTTGATGAAGGCTCATTACTTTTCGGATCGATGATATATATATGTATATGTATGTATGTATATATATATATATATATATATATATATATATATATATATATATATATATATATATATATATATATATATATATATATATAACTATATATATATACATATATATATTATATATACTTATATAAATGTCTGCGTGTATAATGCATACATACATACATACATTCATACATATTTATGTGTATACATATACATTGTATATATACACAAACATACACATATATATTATATATATATATATATAATATACACAAGTATACATATATATATATATATATATATATATATATATATATATATATATATATATATATATGTATATATATTAAGCTGAAAAGATAAGATATTACACTTTGATCTTAGCGTAAAGGTCGATAAGGGATTATATATATATATATATATATATATATATATATATATATATATATATATATATATATATATATATATATATATATATATATATGTGTGTGTGTGTATATACACACATTTATGTGTACGTGTGCGCGTGTGAGTACATTCGTACATACATACATACACACACCCACTTATATATATATATATATATATATATATATATATATATATATATATATATATATATATATATATATATATATATATATATATATGTATGTCAGTCATCATCTAAATATGGTGTATGTATATACGTATGTATATATATATACATATATATATATACACATACATACACGCAAACATACATATTTAGCCGATGACTGACTGACTGACAACAATGAAAAATGAAAAAACCAGGTTGCAATCCAGAAAAAAGTACCAGTATCGCTTCTTGAAGGTGACAGGTCAGTCTCCACAACTGACGAGTCCTGCAGTCATCCCAAAAATACGATAAAAGAAGCCTAGTGAGACCCACATTCATCACCTTGGCAATTGTATCTTTTTTTTTTAATAAATGAACTGATTCCTTTCGTGCTTGGTGCTTTTCTGATTGACAGTCAGATAGACGTTGGACTGACTGATTGGTTTTGAGAGATTTAGGCCGTTACGCCAAGCACTGGGGAACTTTCTGCAAGTTATAGAATCCAGAAAATAAAGGATATGAAATGCAAGGATGTCAAGGTGAGTAGAACAGAATAGAATAGAATATACAATTTAGGTCACAGGCCAAGCGCTGGGACCGATGAGGCCATTCAGCGCTGCAAGGAAAATTGATAGTAAAAGGTTTAAAAGGTGTAACAGGAGGAAAACCTCGCAGTTGCACCATGAAGCAATTGTTAAATGATCGTGGAAAGTAAGATGGAAGAAAGAATATAAGTGGAGGTAAAGCAAAAGGAATGAAAGGGGTTGCAGCTAGGGACCAAAGGAAAACAGCAAAGAACCTTAATTAATGCCTACAGTGCACCGTGCGTGAGGTGCAGTGACGTCACTACAACCCCACAGGAAGGATGTAAAGGTGGTACAGGGAGAAAACCCCACAACTGCACTAAAAAGTAATAGTTAGAGAGGTTGGACAGCAAGACCGAAGGAAAGAAGCGAATATGGAGGTAAAGTTAAAGGCTGAAAAATGGGTGCATCTAAGGGCCCAAGGGACGCTTCTAACACCATTCAGTAATGTCTACAGTGAACCACGTGAGGTGCACTGACGGAAATCACTGAGAGAGACCCACTGTGCCTCTCAATTCTTAGGATTTAAATCGGGTAGCATGCATAGTAGGGAGACAAGGGATGTTCGGTGTTATTTGTGGGGGTCCAGGGGGAGCAAGGTCTCCCCCCCCCTCTGGTCAGGGTGCGGCGCCCTAAGTTAGGTTAGGAAGGTAAGGTCTGGTTAGATCATGACACAGCATTCTAGGAAATGTTAGGATCAATTTACTATATGGAGAATTATTCACACACGCCGAGAATCACCAATGAGAGAGAGAGAGAGAGAGAGAGAGAGAGAGAGAGAGAGAGAGAGAGAGGAGAGAGAGAGAGAGAGTGTACCCATTCCAGTCCGGCCATCAACATTCTCTACCTGGCTTGTCAATCCAACTAATCCATATCCCTGTACTCAGATTGGCTGACGCCCAAATTTCTCTTCACAAAGTTCATGTAAATAATAATTGTTCAGCCTTTTGCATTCATCCCCCGTTAAAAAATAAACCGTTTCTGTTTTGAAACGTCCGGACTACCAAACTACTTTGAAATGGACCACCAAACTACTCTGAAAGACAATTATATTCCAATCGCAAACTGAAGATGAAAAGGACTTTCCCAGAGCTTGAAAGAAATACAAAGAAAATGAATAACTGCCAAGCTGTTATTAACGTCAATATATTTACAGTATATATATATATATATATATATATATATATATATATATATATATATATATATATATATATATATATATATATATATATATAATATATGTGTACGTTTATATTATATATATATATATTTTTTATACATGTATTTATATTACAAACACACACACACACACACACACACATATATATATATAAATATATATATATATATATATATATATATATATATATTATATATGTATAATATATATGTGTGTGTGTGTGTGTGTAATTTAGTATCTACTATATGGCCAGACAATAGTATTAGATCAGCCTCCAATTTAAAAAAAAAAAAAGAACGGAATATATAATTTCAAAGACACGCTACGAAAGAGAGAAGGTATATACTATGTACAAAGGATAATCACATACAATTAGGCTAATTCTACCCTAAATGAGTTTACCTCCGAAAATTATGATAGGGGTCAGTAATGAAAATCGGACCAGGCAAGAATGAACGATTCCAGAATCTCATTGAATATCACTTTGATATACATACTGTATAACTCGCAACTCTTTCAGGAACAAAATTAAATTACAGAAGTAGCTTTCAACAAGAAACAGAATCCATAAAGCGAGTAGTTCTGATTATTGGTTGAACAAACGGGAAATAAAACTTCTTTCTACTTCAGAAACTTTCAAACGGAGAGACAGAGATGAAGAAGTAAAGGAAAAACAATACAACGAACAGCAACATAAGAGCTAGAATTCATCACGGGTGTCTCAGCAAATTCTTCGATGGTTCCTAATTATATTAACAAAGCCAATCTTTTACGATATATATATATATATATATATATATATATATATATATATATATATATATATATATATATATATATATATATATATATATGAATAGAATGGATTCAGAATATAATCGAGAGTGAGTTGATTTGTTTATTTACAGACCTCACACTCCACTTAGAATTATACAAGGCTTCACATGCAAAACAACAGGGCTTACACGAGGACAAAAAGAGTTCAGTTACAAACGAAAGAGTTAACTTGTAGGCAGCAGAGTTTAATTAAGAGTTTTTCGTACTAGCATGACAAAAATCATTCCTTTCGTGCCTCGGGTTTTGTGTTTTGTTCATGTGTGCAGTACAGCACATTAGAAAACGCTGTAAAATTACCAAAAACAGACTTGAGTAACATTGACATTAGTTAAGGGGTATATATGCCTTTCTAGCTCTATAGAATGAAAGAATAAATAAACAAATAAGTAAATAAGTAAAGATATGGAAATATGTATCGGTAAACCTTACGCGTATGTCCAGTACAGCACATTAGCAAACCTAAGAACGAAATCACTGTAAAATTAACAAAAACAAATTGCAATACCATTAAATTATTTAAGAAGTGTATGCCTTTCTAGCTCTGAAGAATAAGTAAAAATAAATAATTAAAAGATAAACAAATAAATATGGGAATATACATCGGTAAACCCTTTCTCATATGCGTATTACAACACATTGACAAACCTAAGAAGGAAATCACCATCAAATTCAAAAAAAAAAAAAAAAAAAAAACAATTTGAGTTAGAATTAAATTCGTCAAGAGGCATACGTATTTCTAGTCCTATAGAATGAAAGAATGAATAAAGAAACAGATAAATAAAAAAAAAAATATATATATATATAAATGATGGAGGAGCACGAAGTCGAACCTGGAAATAACTTATCACCAGACGGCAGTGAAAGCCTGCCTCCCACCCCCACCCTTCCCCCAACATACATTACTACTAAATCGTTTCTCTTTTCCAGAAAATTTGTTAGCAGCGGAGCTTTAACTCATCAGTAATTACATCTGAATTACCACCCCCCTAAGGGCGGCTAAGCAGAAGCTACGCAAAGGGCTAAACTCAAGGCTCAAATGAGTTAGGCATTTAATCCCCAATTCCCTTCCCCCGACCTCCCGTGGTTTCTCCTGGACCGAACGACGCGACGGCTTGCTACAAGAGGAGAGAGAGAGAAGAGAGAGAGAGAGAGAGAGAGAGAGAGAGAGAGAGAGAGAGAGAGAGAGAGAGAGAAGAAACCCCCACCTTTCCCTCGGCCTCTCCCCGACGAGGAGAGTCTAAACACTCCTCGGTCCGGAGATCAACAAGAGGAGGAAAGTAAAGAAAGAAAGCAAAAGATGACTTAGCCTTAAATCAACATCAACTGGAGGGACTATTTGCCTTGTCCGAAGTCATTCTCTTCTGGTCTGGAAGAGCCGAATTGCAATCCGCCACATCGGAGAGATAATGCCGAGTCCTTTTTAAACAAATTGCAACCCGCGACATCGAAAAGATAATATAGAGTCCTTTCTAAAACGGCGCGTTTGCCTCTTCGGGAATTATTGCCCGCGCCAAATGCTTTCCTTTCACACACTGGAACCTAAAACGAGAGAGCGTCAAACTGAAGGATATGGAATGTAAATAGTTCTCTCATTCTGGACTCAACTCTTTCTTTAACTGTTCTCTCATTCTGAGCTTATCTCCTTCGTTAACTGTTCTCTCATTCTGAACTTAACTTTCGTTAACCGTTCTCTCATTCTGAACTGAACTCTTTCGTTAACTGTTCTCTCATTCTGAACTTAACTTTCGTTAACTGTTCTCTCATTCTGAACTTAACTTTCGTTAACTGTTCCTCTCATTCTGAGCTTAACTCTTCCGTTAACTCATAATCATTCGGGCATGAAAAAATTCCATAGAAAATGACCAAGTATAAGTCTAACAAAAATTTTATTCTAAAGCCATTTTTGTAATTTATACAGAATGCATAAAGTGGTAAAAAAAAAATAATCAAAATGATGTAACAACTGTATGTAAAAACAAACCTACTTAATTGCACAGGCAGAGCATAAGCCATAACTTATAATATCATCATTAATGGCAGAGCCAAAGCAGCATCTTACCAACAATTCGAAAGTAATGTCAATTTCGTATCGTTTAGTTTCCATGAAGTCAATAACAAGAATTGTGGAGAGAAAAATTCTATAAATAAAAAAAAAGGCAAAAGGGGGAAGTAATCAATTACCAGACGCCTCCCTCAAAGAAGACAGATCCTAAAGTTTATTTCATCCCAAAATAAGGAAGAAAAGCCATTTGGTAACTGAGTCTGTTCTTGCTCCCGTTGGGGAGAGAGAGAGAGAGAGAGAGAGAGAGAGAGAGGAGAGAGAGAGAGGAGAGAGAGAGAGAGAGAGAGATTGGTGACTGAATGTGTTCTTGCTCCCGTTGTGGAGAGAGAGAGAGAGAGAGAGAGATAGATATTCGTGACTGAAAGTGTTCTAGCTCCCGGTGGGCGGGGAGAGAGAGAGAGAGAGAGAGAGAGAGAGAGAGATTGGTGACTGAATGTGTTCTTGCTCCCGTTGGAGAGAGAGAGAGAGAGAGAGAGAGAGAGAAACCCGGTGACTAATTGACTGATTATGTCTATTAAAACTGGCGTCACAACAACTTGTGGACTGAATATATTCTTGTGCTCATAGAGAGAGAGAGAGAGAGAGAGAGAGAGAGAGAGAGAGAGAGTGATGACTGAATGAGAGAGAGAAAGAGAGAGAGAGATATTGGTGACTGAATGTGTTCTTGTACCCGATGGAGAGAGAGTGAGAGAGAGAGAGAGAGAGAGAGAGAGAGAGACTGGTAATTAATTGACTCGACTGAATATATTCTTGCGCTCATATATATATATATATATATATATATAATATATATATATATATATATATATAGAGAGAGAGAGAGAGAGAGAGAGAGA
>JANJGK010000011.1:7336814-7361376 GCA_039081455.1 Macrobrachium rosenbergii | reverse complement strand
TTATCATATTGGCTGTCAAATATGAGGATTAACTCTGCACAGTCGAACTTTATCATGACACAACCATATCAACACGATTTGTGAAGCCAGGGAGGACCAGAGGTCCTAATATTTGACAGTCTTCCTTCAGACAGAATGGTCAAATGTTCATTAGAAGCAATGCAAATAGTGCTTCTGTTATTGTTATTATTATTATTATTATTATTATTATTATTATTATTATTATTATTATTATTATTATTATTATATGAACTCTATTCATATAAACCAAGCCCACCAAAGGGGCCATTGACTTGAAATTCAAGCTTCCAAAGAATATGACGTTCATTAAGAAGTAAGGGAAATACAGAAAGAAGAGATCTCACTAACCTAAGAAAGAAAAGAAAAATAGATTAATAAATTAACAAATAGATAAAAATGTATTAAAATGCAAGGAGAATAGTATTAGGGTACTAATGCAATGCATCTTCGTTTGAACTTCTGAAGTTCTAATTGTACAACATCTTCAGGGAGGCTGTTCCACAGTGCAACGGTTGTGAGGAATAAAGGAGGACCTCTGGAACTGAGAAGTTCGACAGCGTGGCACATTTACTGCATATCGGTGCTGCTGTTCAGGAGTTGGAGTTGGAGTATAAGATTTAGGCCAAAGGCCAAGCACTGGGACCTATGAGGTCATTCAGCGCTGAAACGGAGTTGACAGTGAAAAGGTTTGGAAGGTGTATCAGGAGGAAAACTAGCAGTTGCACTATGAATCAATTGTTAGGAAAGGATGGAAAGTAAGATAGGAGAAGAAGAATATGAGTGGAGGTATAGTAAAAAGAATTGAAGCGGTTGCAGTTAAGGGCCGCAGGGGCTCGTACAGTACATAAACAAAGTAAACACTGGAGGCATAACTTGAGAAGAAACTGCTAAGCACAGGCTAGACTTCTACAGACTGTAATATTGAGGCATAAACTTTCCAAAATAGTAAATAAGTATGGGTGACTGACCCCACTATGCAGAACGCTACTCAAGACGGATTTGAAAGCTTACCACCTAGTCTTAAAAAGGATAATACTAATAAAACCCTGATCTACAATTACGCAACAGGTAGATTACAGTGCAGCAAGTAACAATGGAAGCGAAGTGCAATGTAACCAATGAAGGAAACTATTGCCAACAGGTTTAGAATGATCAACTGGGTCTTAAAACCATCGTGGAGGAAGCAGATCAAGCAGAAATTCAGCCAACAGCGTAGTCGAAAGGCTGCTCTTCTTTTTTTTTTTACATATATAAAGGAGTGTCAAGAGAGATGGATTCTCTGTAAACCGCAGATATCGGGATCGAGGTTGTAGCCTTTCAGATAAAAAAAAATTGTCCAAAAATGAATCAAGTTGTATTAGTCCATTTTGGTTTAATTAAACTACAAGACACAGAGTTTCAGACGCTGAAACAATTCAGGCCAGTTAATTTCCGCTGGTAACAAAATATTTTTTTCAAGTTGCAATAGGGAATATAAAATTCCTTGTATTTAATTTATTTATGAATGGGGATCACCTTGCGTTAGCCAAACATAACAGATATCAATTTATTGGAATTACACAAAAAAATTATTTTAAAAATGAGGCCCAAAGTCAGTGAAGCAATTCCTCGTTGGGCACAATTATTCAGGGACAGAAAGAGTTTTGTTAAGTAATGGAAGAGGTGGAAATTTGAGTAATAACACTACTCGACGATAAAAGGGAAATAAAAGCTTTCAACCCCAAAGTTGCTAAATTATTTCATAATGGCAATCAAACACCACTGGACCTACTGATACACAATACACCAATCAGAACCAAAACGCAAATGGGTATTCTCATATCTGATAGGCAGAAGCGGCCTTCTTTCACCACCTCAACTGCTTTACATTCAACCCAACCTCTACTAAATAATGGCTGAAAACTTTTGAAGAAACAGTTAGCAGGAATATTTCAGACTTTCATTATGAAATGGGACATTTCTGGGAGGGGATGAATTCAGCACAAATAAAAACGCACCGCACGAACACTGGGTCCAGTTTCGAGGACCGCAAAATTTAATTACCGCTGCCCCGTGAAGATCCGAACGAAACCTAAAAAAAAAAATTATTTCCGGAACTCTTTTTGAAAGCCTCTTCGTCGCCGTGACATTATTATAATAATAATCTTTATAATGTTTCCGATAACTCAGTCGGGCACAGCCAGAATCTTCAAAGCTCGACAAAGATACGGGGGCCGGGGGGAGTGTTTGAAGAAGTGACCGTCCCGCGAGAGAGAGAGAGAGAGAGAGAGAGGAGAGAGAGAGAGAGAGGAGAGAGAGAGAGAGAGAGAACAATAATCCGATATCAGAAGCAAAGGAGGCATAAAGCGACTTCATTGGTGTTCCCGGCCGCATTGTAATCAGAAGAAACAAGTAAAAAATGCGCCGCAGTTTCTTCGGCGCAATCGAGTTTCCTGTATAAGTCGCGGCCTATGAAGCTTTCAGCCGCGGCCCTGTGGTGGCCTGTCCTATAGCGTTGCCAGATGCACGATTATGGCTAACTTTAACCTAAATAAAAAAAAAACTACTGAGGCTAGAGGGCTGCAATTTGGTATGTTTGATGACTGGACGGTGGATGATCAACATAACAATTTGCAGCCCTCTAGCCTCAGTAGTTTTCAAGATCTGAGGGCGGACAGCAGAAGTGCGGACGGACTGACAAATAGCCATCTCAATCATTTTCTTCTACAGAAAACTAAAAATCATCATAATATCGACGCTGATAAGTAAAGAAGTCCACTAAGCTGTTGTCCAATAAACTGAGATGTTACTGTAACTGTTTTAACTGATATGAAGGACAGTTCAATAATAAGCTTCCCTCTGTCTGTAAAGAACAAAGCTGAGTCATTATGGTAACAACTTCAATAATATTATTGCTTGTGCAATATAATGGCCATACGACCAATATTCTCTTGCCCTGGGTTATGCCATTGCCTATGTACCATATCCTTCCAAGGGCTTGGATTTGAGCTTCTTTGCTTGGAGGTACACGCAAGCACTTTGTCCTTCTACCTTTCATGTGTTTTATCTAGCAATTGCTTGTAAAGTCATCGTGAGCCACTGATTGCTATTTTAAGATTTCCTTCGATTACTTTTTTCTGTATTACATTAACTATCTTCATTTATAAAATTCCTTGCTGTGGATGCTTGCTAGGCAAATTCATGGCCTTTAAGCTTGTTCTATAAGAATGTATTGCTAATAATAATAATAATAATAATAATAATAATAATAATAATAATAATAATTCGTTACAGGATGCATGAACAACGAACATAATATCCCTTTATGACAAAAGTTCTCTAATGTGATTTCCGTAAGTTGATCGCCTACGTGCAATACAAACTCATTTTCTGTATTCCTTTGTTCTGTAATCTGTAATTCGTTTCAGACATCCATTTTTATAAGTTCTTATCCATCAAGCACTTTCTTACTATCATGTAGTTCGATCACTTGTGTTTTCCACATTCTACAAGCTTAAAACGACCTAATTCCCGCAGGAGGGGTTGGTGCAGCCAGTGCGCCTCAACAGGTGTACTGTAAGCATTACTAGTGGGTATTTACAGCATCCTTCGGCCCCCAAGCTGCATCCACTGTTCAGCATTTAACTTTACCTCAATTGAAGCTTCCTTTTTACAGTCTCGCTGTCCAACACCTCTAACTGTTAATTTCCCTGTGCAGCTGTGGGAATTTCCTCAGGTTCCGCCTAAAAACCTTTGTACTTCACTTCCTTTATTTTCCGGTTCTCTTTACTTTGCTGTTCAAACACCCCAACTCCCTCTTTCTGAAAGTGGCCCCAGTGCTTGGCTTCAAAGCCCAAATTTCGCAGAATCAATCGAAACGACCTTAGTTGCACAAAACGATTTTTTGTTTCCGTGCAAATACATTGCTTCGCTTAGTACATCGATTGTCATGATCAAACCTACCCTCGATTCTGGAAAAAAAAAGAAATAATTCTCAGAAGGAAGGACTTTCGATTGATTTGTTCGGCTACGCGGAATTAAACTGCTCGGAAGAAGACTGCAATCTTTGGTCCTCTTGAACGCTTCTTCCTTTTGAATGGCGTTTTACTTCATTGCTCCTACTTAGATTCATCCTGAGGATACACACCTCACCAATATTTGGAATCGGAATATAAAATTTAGGCCAAAGGCCAAGCGCTGGGACCTACGAGGTCATTCAGCGCTGAAGGAGAAACTGAGAGTAAGGAAGCTTTTCAAGGTGTAACGGGAGAAAAGCCTCGCGGTTGCACTTTGAATCAATTGTTAGCAGAGCTTGAAAAGTAAAGTGGAAGAACGTTAATATGAACGGAGGTTCAGTAAAAGGAACGAAAGGGTGTGCAACTAAGGGCAGAAGGGACGCTTTAAAGAACCTTAAGTAACGCCTACCTCAATGCAAAGCTTTCTTTCTATTACTTAATTATAGAACTGTCCAACAGCAGCTCACCGTTACATTCTCCATATTGTCTACTGAAACGCTGAAATATTATTAAGTAGTTTTTTTTCTTTTTTGTAATATCCTGAATCTTATGGCAATGACGCTTGGTAGCCTTCGTCGGGTACACAAAATAACACACAGCACAAACCCCAGTTACACACACACACACACACGGTTCAAAACTACATGTAAAGACTGCAGCTTGTTTAAACAATGCTAGAACTTCGGCCGACCGGAAGTGACAGGCAACGACAAGAATAAATAAGCAAGTCGAACTTATATTTCGCACCAGAACTGAGTTCACAATGTCCTTCATTTCTTTTCAAAAGTACGTTAGTATAGAGGCTGATTCACATTACACCATCACGTCACCGACACATCACGTCACGTCACCGTCCCGTCGGCCGTAACTTGTAATCACACTATCCATCACAATCCCGTTCAGTTTGTGAACAACCTCAGCGACTCAAAGATTTTGCGTAAAGAAACTTGCAAAAGCACCGTCACGTCACGTCAAAATATTCTTTCCAAGAAGACGTGTCGTGATGTGACGGTGGATGCCGTGTGCTTCATGGTGACGTGACGTGATGGTGTGAACAAGTCCATTTGGTTGCATGCAAGGAATTCTCACGTACTCTGACGTGACGTGATGTGTCGGTGACGTGATGTTATAATGTGAATCAGATTTCGTAAGGGCAAAGAAGCATTCACCTGGCCTTTTTTCCCCAATTAATCTTGTCAATTTATTCTGAAGGGCTGTCATCTTCCTCATCATCTTTGCCACTTCTTATTTTTTATCTATTTATTTATATTATATTTGATGATAACGAATTTGCTGTTTTGTCTCTAAGAGTTCTGACATATTTGCTGGTTACAGTTGAACTATATGTAGTGTAAGCAACTAGTTCATAAATGACTCATAATACCACTGGTACATACACTCAAATTGGCCCCGAAATAAGGAAATAGTGTGAAATATGCGGTTAATAAGCTATCAATAATAATCACATAAATAGCTATACATGGTCTAGGTGGCACTCGATCCATGCTACAAAAATCTTTGCTCCCCAACCTGAACCATTAAGACATATTTAGCGCAGTGCACAAAACCAGCACAAGGCCACAGAAACTTATGGAAGCAGCCACCTACAAAAGGCCTCCAGCGAGCAATCTAAAAATGTTGAATGTTTAAAGATGTACCGTATTCCACTTTCGGACGACGCGGAATGCAATTTCGCTCAACATCCCCAAAGAGGGAGGACTTCGGACAAAGCAAACAGCCTTTCCCGGTAATGTTGATTTCAGGCTAAGCAATCTTCCCCCCGCCCCCCCCCCCCCTCTCCTTTTGTTGATCTCCGAGCCAAGAAGTGTTTATTCTCTCCAAGGTTAAAAGTGGCTTTCCGACACGACGCTCTTTTTCATGCCCGCTGGAATTCTTTTCCAGAGAAATGATGTCCCAAGTGCATTCGAGGGTTGTCTGACATGCTCCACTTCCCGGGAAAAGTCACGGGCGTAAAATCAAATGGATGAGATTAAGAGAGATTAATTCTTGAAAAATAGCCATTTCACAGCATGCACTAAACTAACCTAACCTAACCTAATTGACCAGTGGTCTCCTGAACTACTGAATCGCTTGCTCCGTAAAGAATAAATATATTTAGGCATATAAGTCTTTACCGACACGTTCAACAATTCACAAAAATTAATACACACATGCATACATGACATACACGCGTGCTTGTATACGCGCGCGCGCGCACACACAGACACACACACACAAGAAGTGATTCTCATGATTCTGACTTACAAATGATGAAAGTGATGATTCAGCAGAAGTAATTTATGAAGGCCAGGAAGAACACGGAGAGGATTCATAAGTTAAAAAAGAAAAGAAAAATCTCATTTAGCCGTTTACTTAAACCATCAATGCAGATGACTTCAATAATCATTACCTTCAGTACGCACTTAGATATATAAAAAAAAATAGTCTCGTCAGCAGCATATCGAACCCTAACCACCTCCCACTTCCTCCGACTTCTCATATCACTCCTTCAGTAAAAATATTAAATACTGATGGAGAAAAAACCCACTAAAGTCAGACTCACCTTAACATCTAACCTGAAACCAGGCTTTCTCCCGTCTGCATATTCTAATACGCGCTCTGCTTTCACCGCACACGCTTTTAATCACTCTCTACAAATTGCCCTCTGCATCATACATCCTCATCACCCTCCACATTGCAAATCTTTAAATTGTGTGTGTGTGTGTGTGTATGTGTGTGTGTGTGTGTTTCCGTTCATTACCTAACCCCAAATCGCAGATAAACAAAGCATAAAGACCATCGCTTGAAAAACGAACCCATTTCTTTGCTAGTGAGTCTGGAAAACGCTGATGAATGTTCCAGAGTTCAACCGTGATCTCCCAAAAGAAAAAACTCTTTCCTTTCCCTGTCCGAAAAGTTCCCCAAGCAACGCGTCCATCAGGGATCTGGAAGAAGGAGCAACGGGAAGGAAGGAAGGAAGGAAGGAAGGAAAGAAGGAAAGAAGGAAAGAAGGAAGAAAGGAAGGAAGGAAGAAGGAAAATAATAAAAAAAAAGATAGCAAAAACTTCCCGTGGAGATGGAGGATATGCCTGTTCACGAACTGCTGTATATTCATGTTGCAGAGTTCAAAAAATGGACTTTGGTACATTTTTCTTTCAGAAATCGACTTTGTGTGTGTGTGTGTGTCTTTATGGTAGCCTTAGGCCAACACAGGCTCTTACTCATGGAGCAGGTCGTGACAAGATTGATTGATTTATGTCTACTAAAACTGGCGTCACAATAAGGTCGTGACAAAGAATCGCAGGCAGTATAACCATCTACTATACCAGCCACGGGAAAGGAAATGTAAAATGAAATCATGAAAACAGATGAATAAGTATCAGCGGAATAGTTCGAGTAAAACGGCGTCCGCTAAGTGATTATTATTAAGTACCTAATATTTTTAATATACATAATCAGTCCTTTGGCGCTTAAATGGAAACCAGTAACTTGTATCGATATATAGAAAAGCAACTTGTTATCCCTAAAAGTCATCAAGAAGAACTCCTGGACAAAAACAATATTTTCTAAATATATCAGTTTTCATTTATTTTTTTGTAGCATGCAATAACCATTTACGATCGTCAAAGGGATTAAAAATAAAAATGTTATTACCAAAGGAGTAATTACTTACAAGGAATTCAAAATAAAAATGTTATTACCAAAGGAGTAATTACTTACAAGGAATTAAAAATAAAAATGTTATTACCGAAGGCGTAATTAATTACAAGAAGTCTTGTTTTCCCAAAAATGAGCAACATACGAAACCCGTCCTTTATTTTCCTTTTCGCTATGAAACCGTTTCCTAGTCTGGAGAAAACTAGCCGACCTTAAAATTAAATTATTCTTTATGAAAAATATCCTTTTCGTGTTGCAATGGTTTTCATACCCGGAATTCATTATTCAATAATACATAGAAATATATTCATAAAATTCAAAATCAACGTAAAACGCAAGGTTTTCGAGAGAGAGAGAGAGTCTTCATTTACGAAACCATCAGCCGTCGCTTCTTCATCTGGGCTGACCCGTGATTTAGTTTGTGAGAGAGAGAGAGAGAGAGAGAGAGAGAGAGAGAGAGAGAGAGAGAGAGAGAGAGAGAGCGACTAGGGGCTGACCTGTCATTTAGCTTGGGAGAGAGAGAGAGAGAGAGAGATTATGCGCTGACCTGTGACTTACAGTAGTTTGTGTGTGTGTGTGTGTGAGAGAGAGAGAGAGAGAGAGAGAGAGAGAGAGAGAGAGAGAGAGAGAGAGAGACACAGATTAGGGGCTGACCTATCATTTAGCTTGGAGAGAGAGAGAGAGAGAGAGAGAGAGAGAGAGTCTTCACTTACGATGTTCTGAAGCATCAGCCGTCGCTTCCTCTTCCTGTACATTCCGAGAGAGAGAGAGAGAGAGAGAGAGAGAGAGAGAGAGAGAGAGAGAGAGAGAGAGAGAGAGAGAGAGAGAGAGAGAGAGCGGTCAAAAGCCTGATGGTCCCTGTATCAAATGAAATGATGGTCGATGTCTAGAGAAGGAGGTCTGAGAAGAGACAAGCGAATGAGAAAATGTGATTAACGTTATGATCGTATCAACAATTCCCTGTCGACAAAATGGTTGAAATACAGTGTTACGCGCAACAGGGATTTTCGACCTTTGTCGGACCGTAATCTCTGTACTAATCCGACTCTAATAAATCATTTGGTAATACTTAGTATTCTGTCAATAATCTACGTGCTTGATCTGCTAAGAAGTACGGTATGCATACAATAACTTACACATTATTTTAATTTGAATTTAATTCTTAATTGTCCCTTACGCAGATATGACAATCCTAGTTCCGTGCTGCATATAAAACATTATAAGAACATAGCGCACACATATGTACTGTACATACACATTTCAAGATTATGTAGCAATTTTTAAGAAGTTCCAAATCTACAATATACACATGTATATGGCACGCGCGCACACACACACACACACACACACACACACACACACACACACACACACACACACACACACACACACACATATATATATATATATATATATATATATATATATATATATATATATATATATATATATATATATATATCACACATTACCACAGGTGAAAAATGAGAGACGGGGTGTAGGTCCTGACCGGTTTCGACTCTATTTCCAAGCCTTCGTCAATGGCTTGGAAATAAAGTCGAAACCGATCAAGACCTACAACCCGTCCCTTATTTTTCACCTGTGGTAATGTGTGATAAATGAGTCACGTACAAAAGTGATTATAATCATATATATATATATATATATATATATATATATATATATATATATATATATATATATATATATATATATATATATATACACATATATGTGTGTGCAATTATTTACAATCCTTACGATACCCGAACTTCTCAAGAACTTCTAAACTTTTCCTGTCATAGACTTCTCCAGAGTAATAAAAAAAACTTTGATTTCATGTAGAAATACGCCAGTGGAGAACATTCGTCACCTGAGAATTCCGTAAAAGGATCCTTCTTTAGCAACAAGTAAAAACAGGGCTGGCAGACAGTGTTTTGCTTTTAACGACAAAAATAACATATACGAGGTACGTAACTGTAATAGCCAATATGCCCTCGGTTAACTTCTCAAATCCTTCGCACTGTTTGGATACGCTTGTCACTACAAAGCCTTGGATCCACATGCAAGAAATACGAAGTATATTCTGATGTCCGGTAGCAGGATTCGAACCCACATCCCAAGCATCAGCGCGCGGTCATGTTGCCGACCTGACCACGATATGTGCCATTAAAAGACTAACTCACACCAAATAAGCACTTAATTTTTCTCTGTACGATTGAAGGGAATAGCAAAATTTGCAACAAGCAGAAGAGCAATAAAGAGATTTTATTTGATATCATCACTTTCTCGTGATCTTAAATGGAAAAATAAAGTCCGCAGTAGTATGTATGTAGTATTTTACTATATACAGGAAGCTTTCGCCAAATTGATGATCAGTTGCTGAAGAGGCCAACTGATCAAGTTGGCGAAAGCTTCCCGTATATAGCAATATACTACGTACATACTACTGCGGACTTTATTTTTCCATTGAAGAGATTATTTGAAAGAAATACATGGTTAACATGAAAAAATAGGCTGTCGAGTAAATGTCACTAACAATAATATATAAACTCTCAACATTCCTCGATCGTATATTTGAAACATTTTCAGCGTACTCTCGCTACACTCATTGCTCATTCCTCAAAAAAAAAAAGCTAACTCAGTTTTCATATATCTAGTACAACATCCAAGCTGTTATTAATCATTACTTGGCGTACTGACACAATCTGAGTATTATCCTGCTACGTGGAACAATTCAACACAGAAATAAATGCAGTCTTGCATTACGAACAAAGTAAGATTAATTTATTACATTAATATCAAATCCTCTGCTAGAAAGAAAAATTTTACCCACGAACGTTGCCCTAATTACTAAAGATGAAAACAAACACTACTGGCCCTAAATACTTCAAAACTAAACAAACTTTGACTCTCTTATGCTAATAAAAGCAAAGATTGGCCCTCCCACTGCGAAAACAACGATTGCCCCTTTTGCTGCAAAAACAAACAATAGTGGCTGCAAAAGCAAACAATATTGGTCCCTCTTACTGCAAATACTTATCAAAAACTAAATATTATCAGTTGTTGGAACAATCGTGAGCGGTCGAATGAAAATAACCAATCGACTCTAAAGATTTCACACAAACTGTCATGAACGAAAGTGTACTAAATTTGGTTGAATTTTCATCATAAGCGTTAAGACACGGCACTGCGCCATTGGACTATTTCCTTGCACTAAGTTATTCCTGTTTCACTGCACCAAGTTCCTGTGTCACCGTGCAAAGTCACTGTTTCACTTCACCTAATCAATAAAATCACTGTGCAAAGTCACTGTTTCACTTCACCAAATCAATAAAATCACTGTGCAAAGTCACTGTTTCACTTCACCTAATCAATATGTTTTACCACGCTTTTTTCAATTTCACTGTATTACGTTACTTATTACAAAAATATTTCACACCGTTATCTCACTGCTCCATTGCACGAATATTTTCCTTTCTAACTTTTTTTTTCATTTAACTCTAATACCGACTAGAATAGCAGTGGAATATCTATATTTTCTTCATGGTAGCAATACCCAGACAAAGAGTAAAATGGCAATATGTACAAATGTGTTACATTTTCCTAAGATATATAAAGCTTAAGGTCTTTTATATGGATATAATTCCAAGCGCAACCTGGTTTGGTGGCCCGAAAATTGGTAAAAAGGTAGATAATTAGCGGCAAGTATATTAGAGTGTGGGGGCATTACCCGTCCACAAGATTGTCACCCCTCACTTTTTCCCTGTGCAACAAGGACAAAATGGAGATTATTAAAGGCAATATTATGATAAATGACTCCAGATTGCATACCTTGCAAAAAATGCACTTTCTCAAAAATCACGATCAGTTCCTTAGAGAATGCAAACATTTATATTTTACTTAGAAAATCACTCCTTAGGTGTGAGATACGGTCTGTGGAACAAGAATGTGGTTATTCCTAGCATCCAGAATTACCATCTGTCCAGTCATGTATTTGAGGGCGGGAAGGATAACTCCTCAAACCGCCTGTACAGAAGCTGACAGAGCCCTGTGAGTTCAAGTATGGTTTGAGAGAATTTCACTCAGTTAATAATGGAATCTGGATCTCCCAGTAAAAAAAAAATCCAGCCAAATAGACTACAATATTATTGCAATTACATCCCAGAGGATAATAATGCTCTAACAACTCACGGCCCCCGACCCCCAACCTTCCAACATCTACCAGCAGCAGCCAGATGCTCTATGGTATGACTCACCTGCTGCGTTAAGCTAGACTTGTGCTGTTAATCATCATCAGCACTACCAAGTGCCCATCAACTGTTTTCGGAATGCTGCAGTACTGGAAGGGGTACTCATATTTCCAGTTTCTGAAATGCTACAGTACTGGAAGGGCTATTCATATTTCCACACTCTGAAATGCTACAGTACTGGAAGGCTACTCATATTTCCACTTTTTGAAATGCTACAATACTGGAAGGGCTACTCATTTCCAGTTTCTGAAATGCTACAGTACTGGAAGGGTTACTCATATTTTCAGTTTTTTAAATGCTACAGTACTATAAGGGCTACTCATGTTTCCAGTTTCTGAAATGCTACAATACTGGAAGGGCTATTCATATTTCCAGTTTTTGAAATGCTACAGTACTGGAAGGGCTACTCATATTTCCAGAACAGTAATGTTCAGGTGAACACTGCCTGTTCTCAACGCGTGACTTAGGAAAAATGAACAACCTGTACAAGGATCAACATT
Organism: Macrobrachium rosenbergii; assembly: GCA_039081455.1. Lineage (NCBI taxonomy): Eukaryota > Metazoa > Arthropoda > Malacostraca > Decapoda > Palaemonidae > Macrobrachium > Macrobrachium rosenbergii. The sequence goes on along the minus strand of JANJGK010000011.1, from coordinate 7,348,950 downwards.
CAAGGCTGAAACAGAGGCCAAACTTTCTATCACGCCCTAAAAATCTACACTATTCACTTTTTCACAAGGGGAACTCATCAGCCATCATTCTGAACACAGTCCGAACAACGTCCAGAAAAAGCCAGAATTGTAATCCAAAATGGCATTTGGTAGAGGCTTCTATCACCATAGCAAGAGAAAAAATCCTGCTGCAGCAGAGATATCCTTTCATCACCGCAGCCGAAGAAAAGGGGAGGGTTGACAGTCAGTTAAGTGGGTATAATCCCACCCATATCCTACCTGCAGCTAATTATCTACCTCGTTACCAAGCATCAACGACTGAAGCAGATTGTGCCGACAGCTATATATCCACATAAAAGACGAGGGTTTGAATTCTCATGTGAGAAAGTGACAAATTATTTAGATGTAATCGATTTTTAAGCAAAATGTTATCACTTACCTTTGTGGAATCCTTATCGACGATTATGCAAAGGCTACCAAAAATATGAGGTGCAAAAGGAAGGTAATTACCAAGTATCTGAATTTCTAATCGATTACTTCTGTTAAGAAATCGTTGCAATTACAAAACCCCACAGCGGAATTAAATCAAATAAGGAAACACGTAATAATTGTTTTTCAGCTCCAAGGCATTATAACTAAAACATCCTTTTAACTCTGACTTTAAAACGGATGCAGTGGCTTGAAGTAAATCATCCAAGGAAGAAACTAAGACGGACATCACGACCATTTCACGAAACACGCAGCCGGGAGAAAGCAATTGGAAGAAAGTACATTGCACACAGCACACAAGAAGCAACAAATTACAACTGCAGTAGCAGAAAAGTGTGGGTGCAATTGAATGACTAGTGTCAGGCAACCAGGTAACTCTGAACAGAACAGAATAGACAATTTAGGCCAAAAGTCCAAGCCCTGGGACCCATGAGGTCATTCAGCGCTGAAATGGAAGCTGACAACAAGAAGGTTTGAAAGGTGTAACAGGAGGAAAACCTCGCTGTTGCACTACGAATCAACTGTTAGAGAGGGTGGAAAGTCAGATGGAAGAAAGAGAATATGAACGAAGGTACAGCTAAAGAAATGAAAGAGGTTGCAGGTAGGGGCCGAAGGGACGCTGCGAAGACCCTCAAGTAAAGCCTACAGTGCACAACGTGAGGTGCACTGACGGCACTAACCCCTTCCGGGCCCAGGAAGCTCTGTGAAATCATCCTTCGTCAATAATTCAGTGAAAGAGAATAAGGAATTGGTAAACAAAAACCAGCAATTAGGGGTCGGGTCAAAGGCTATTCTCGGATGGTAAACTACAAACAGTTGTTGAAAGAGCATTCATTATTGCGGACGATGTGTTAACTTAATGAGCATATAATACGAAGCTACGTGCCTTAATTAGGAGAGATAAGGAGACAAGCTAAACAGTGATGACGATGGACTGATTACAGTACTTTATCCCAAAAAACAGGTGAAAAGAAAGCCTTTATAAGTCTCCAACACCCACGCATTATGAAATTAGAAAATACTTTTATTGTAAACTTGGCAACTGGCAAAACCAAATCAATACGGCTAAAAGATTCATGTATATATATATATATATATATATATATATATATATATATATATATATATATGTTTCCCTATCGCCTAATGAAAATAAGAGGTTTTACCGTATCATTCATACTTTTTGCAAGAAGTGTTAAAATTTTGGTCCACTTTTCTTGCCATTGATATACTGTGTGTGCGTGTGTGTATGTATGTATGTATATATATATATATATATATATATATATATATATATATATATATATATATATATATATATATATACACACACACACACACACACACAATATAGCAATGACAAGAAAAGTGTGCAAAATTTTAACACTGTACATACAAAAAGTATTTTCATTATGCAACAGGTTCGAACAACATCCACGCGTCAAGCCAGAACTATACAGACGATACGATATAATCAGTTGCTAAGCTACAAGCCACATTATGGGACAACAGGTCATTAGCAATTTCTATGAGACCTTCAGGAAGTCTGAGGACAATTTACATCTATAATAATCTATATGATTGCTCGGGAAGTGTAGGCTCTCAAGGCAGGTTATCTATCGACCTCTCTCAATGATCACTTTTCATGAAGTTTAAACAGCACCATATTTTGGGTAGCTTTTGCCTGATGCCGTGTTAACTGTGAGCCGAAACGTCTGTGTCTCTTAAAGTGAACTGATTGGTAAAGTTATCAAGTGCTTTATAAGAAAACGTTGAATAGAACGTAACATCATAAAATACATAATACATATATATAATAACAATATAACATAACATTTCAATAAAATTACAATCTTACATCTAAAACAACAGAAAATTTCATTTGAATACACAATTAACACCAAAATTATCGAAAAATATCGTATAATATATATATCACCTAATAAATGTACAATATATATATATATATATATATATATATATATATATATATATATATATATATATATATATATATACATATGCTTATATATATATATATATATATATATATATATATATATATATATATATATATATATATATAATCAAATGAAGGGCAAGTATTTTCCAGGAAGCTCTGGAACTCCAGGAAATTTCTAAATAACACTGAATGTCCAGCCGCTCGAAATTACATTGAAGTTATTTCAAGGCCATGGGCTGATGCAATAGACTCCGAAGATCGCATTGACTCACATATATGTATAAAGACCTCTATTAGGTAAATAAATGAAGAAAACTTTCAGACTGACGAATAAAGTCCTACTCTAGTTAAACTATCGAAAGGCCACTCCCAGATAAGTAAAGGCAGCTTCTGCATAAACATTTTAAGACCATTTCTAAGCGAAATATATTCTGAGACGAAATGTATTCTGAAGACCAAAAACAGGATAGAACTTAGTAGCTACAAAGATCTGTATAGATAGCTTACAGATACATCCAACCTCCTCTAGTGGGGATCTTGTTACCAATTCAGGTTAACTAGATCCTCTGTACCACTGAACAGTAAAGGACGCAATTCCCACAACTTCAATCTGTCACACCAATAAACATATATAAAAATAATAGTTTTTTTTAGTGTATTACTGACCTCTTAATATATTTTGTAAATTAATTCAGACCTTAAACGTTTTGGCTCACTAGTTTCACGGATTACTTACGTCGCTGAAGAGGTGAATCTGAAAAGTAAAAGAAAAAAGTGCATTAAATATATGACAGCCCATGCATTTAATATTTAACGGCTGAATCAAATGTTGAACTGGGGTCTGAAATTGGTTCCTACTATGCACTTTCAAAATTATCCTGACGGAATATTCAACCCAAGCAAAATATAACAATGACAACTAAAACTGAAATATGAAGACTTCATGTTTACTACAGTGTCAAGACTCAGTTAACAAAATTAGTGTCCATATTAAGGACTCGAAACACACTAGAGCTGCATGAAGTTTCTAGCTCATGCAGACTGTACTGCTACGAGCTGTATTGATTACACCAATGAGGCTAATACTCATGGGGACTGCATTTTTATCAGTGAGCGTGTTCATTTTAAATTTCATTTATTTGTGTTTAAGACAGTGGTGGCCAGTCACAGAAAAATAAACAATATTATTGTTTATTGGGTACACAGTGAAGTGGCAAAGTGGACTGACCAAGGAGAACTTTGAGCAACGTGGCATCTGCAATCCCACCATAACTGCGTTCTCTCCTCAGCAGGAGGAATTTGTTTTCCTCAGATTGTGTTCTATCCTCAGCCGGAGGAATTATTTTTTCATCAGATTGCGTTCTCCCCTCAGCAGGAGGAATTTTTCCCCTCAGATTTTGTTCTCCCCTTAGCAGGAATAATTATTTTTTCCTCAAAATGCGTTCTCCCCTCAGCAGGAGGAATTATTTTTCCATCAGATTGCGTTCTCTCCTCAGCAGGAGGAATTATTTTTCCATCAGATTGCGTTCTCCCCTCAGCAAGAGGAATTATTTTTTCCTTAGATTGGGTTCTCCCCTCAGCAGGAGGAATTATTTTTTCATCAGATTGGGTTCTCCACCCCCACTCCCCCGCAGGAGGAATTATTTTTTCCTCATATTGGGTTCTCCCCTCAGCAGGAGGAATTATTTTTTCATCAGATTGCGTTCTCCCCTCAGCAGGAGGAATTTTTTCCCTCAGATTTTGTTCTCCCCTTAGCAGGAATAATCATTTTTCCCTCAGAATGCGTTCTCCCCTCAGCTGGAGGAATTTCTGTTGCAGGCCTTCATGACTCTCACTTTTAATCTTAATTTCTGAAGTTTTGCTTGGAGAGCTGCTCTGCCTTTATACAAGCAATGTAGTTCCTTTGTAAGGTTGTCCTGATAATAGCCATGAGTTAATGGCTGAAGCAGTTGTCAGCACGAGAAAAAAATGGATATAGCTGCAATATCCATTTTATCCTTCAAAACTTCAGCCTTGCAGATGGAAATCTATTGCCTCAAGAATATAGATGCCATGTTTGTAACTGTTTTAACTATGCAATACATAGTGATGAGAACAGCAGTTCACAAGGGAACAGCAACATCATAATATCAAACGTTCCAGGTGTGCAAAGCAATAAAATTCTCTTCCAAAGTTTGGCATTTACTAATAAAAGGACGACAATACAACGGCAAGAAGAGAGGTATAACCAATAAAAGAAATGAGCCATCAACAAAAGGAATGAGAGCTGAATGGAAGACCTGGAACAAAGAAAGCAGACGAGAACATAATAGAAGACATCTTTGATTAGGTTGCTTCATAGAAGAGGTCGTGGGAAAGTGTGGATGTTATGAAGGACGCATATGAAGCTAACTTGCAAAGAGAGTTCGGCACAAAGAATAAAAGGAAATAATATACCACAGAAGAGAGTTCGACGCACAGAATAACAGGAAATAATATACCACACAAGAACTAAAAGAATCTGGAACCAAGCTTTCGTGATTTATGTTGGCAGTTAAAAAACCAAAGTATGAGTTGCTGGAAATAAGTATGAAGGAAAAAATGAGTTGCTGGAAATAGGTATGAAGGGAAAAACTCATATGGATCTCCCAACCTACAAAATACATGATCAAAGGAGAGGAAAGGTGGGAGCTGAACTGTAAAAGCACACAGACAGAATATCAGGGAACTTGAGTTTTAATGTAATACCTAAATATTAAGATAAAGAGACGCACTGGACTGCCCAGCCTAGAGTGGGTCACACCCTAGCCAAGAAAGATAACAGGCACCCAGAAAGAATGGCTAAGCCTGTAAGACTTTGCTGAACAAGACATTTGCAGAGCTGCTCAAGGATAAGGCGTGAAAATGAACGCTGTACTGGTGCGATACAGTGGTATACTAAGGTTTTCCTGGTGTTGTTGGAGAAATGCTATACAACAGGTCCATGACGATGACAACATTTGGGGTGGGTGGGGGGTGGCCCCAATTTGATAAGGACCAATATAATTAAAGAAGTAATTCATTCTGTCAGTTAAAGCCGATTACCCACATTGCGAGATAGAAAAATAACAGATGGGAGTTAGAAAAGTTTAGAATATAGGATAAAAAGGTCCTCAAATATTTTTTTTTATCGAAGGCAATAATTGGTAGGTTAAGGAGAATACTAAAGACAAGTTCATAAACGTTTTGGTTAGTGTATTGCTAATTTAGTTCCTTCTTTGTTTATTGTTTTGCTTTCCTTATCTGCCTATATCAAACAAACGAGTAAATAAATTACGTAATTAGAGTTTTCTTTTTTTAAAGCAGTCCATTTTAGAAACCATTATGCACGGATATGCGTTTTACCAATTAATAAACGTTTTAAAAGCTCCTGATGCATAACTTATGAGGGATGTGTGCAGAAAAAAATAAAAACATCGCGAATTACGCCACAAGAATGTTTTTCAAGGGGTGATATAAGGGTAAATGGCAGAAAATGGGGCCAAACATCAAATAACCAAAGTTGAATCTTGAAAATGACAGGAAACTCATTTGCTCAAGCATTTTGGTATTTTCACAGAGGAGAATGCTATATAATGAGTGTATTAAATATCAAAAAGATGGACAATGAAAAAAATGAAGATCCGCAACTCGGTTCGGCCACTGAGTAAAAATTGAAATGTTCGTATATATTAATGCTTAAATAATATGGGTAGAAGGTTAAGGGTCGACAATTAATGACATATTAGCAAATATGGATATATTTACGCTACCATGAGGGTTGAAACAAATGGACCAGAATGTATTAATTTGTTTCAAGTATGCGATATATCATGGCAATATATATACTTTTATATGTAAAGTAAATTGATGAGATGCGTAAACGAAACAAATTTTAAAAAATACGCAAAAAATTATAAACAATCAGTAAAGCCTGACTACACACACACACACACACACACACACACACACACACACACACACACACACACACACACACACACACACACACACATATATATATATATATATATATATATATATATATATATATATATATATATATATATATATATATATATATATATATATATATGCCGAGAATAATTTCCATCCATGGGAATTTGAACAAATGGCTTCTTCAGTGACAATCTAATGCTTTAATCCACTCAACTACACATAGCAGAAAAGGAGAGGAACCAGGTAAGAAATTGATACTGCTTAGAATCACAGCAGGTTCCACAGAACCCCCTAGCTATGCTTCAACGCCCCCACCCCCACCCCCAACCACCAGTGAGGGCATAAATTTAATTTTTTTTTTTTTTGCCCAATGGAACTTTTGAGTTCCATGAATTTATTAACCCCTGGAATTGCCCCATCGAAACCCCAAATTGGTTCGATATCGGCCACTTTGGAGACCCCTAGCTTTTGCCAGAAACAACATAAAACAAGCAATCGATAGAGTAATAAAAACGCCAGTCAGGAAAATGTTCTCGATATTTAGGAAGCAATAATCTATCGGAATCACTTTATCACTAAAAATGATCTAGAGAACTAGGCATAACTTGAAAAGTTCTATAGTCCACTAAGAACCTTAAAATATGAAAGATTCCTAACTTTGAAGAAAGCTCTAGAGTTACCTGAGAACCTTATATGAGATTCCTAACTTAAAATGATTCCTAACTTAAAAAAAAAGTTCTATGATCCCTGAGAACCTTAAAATATGAATGATTCCTAACTTTAAAAAGTTCTATAGTGCCCTCAGAACCTTAAAACATAAATGATTCCTAACTTTAAAAAAAGCTGTATGGTGCCCTGAGAACCTTAAAAATTTAATGGTTCCTGCAAGGGGGACATCAAGATCTGCTTTGATGTCACTTACCGTCATCTCTCGAAGGATTCTCTTAACCGCCTGATAATTCGCGTAAACCCGTGTCTGGCAATTCTGTCAATCTGAAAAGGTAAAAAAAAAAAAAAAAAAAATGCTGAAATGGAAGACTGATACAAGCATTCCACAAATATTAATTAAAAAAGCATTTCGAATTAATGAAATCATTCTGGCTATAAGTTCTTATGCAAAGAATCATTCAGCCTTCACTACAATACTGTCTTACTTCCTTCGAGGTAACATACGATCAGTAACCTATGGATATGCTGAATTTTCTTTCATAAGCCTAGGTTTACTATTTGGAACATATAGTAAACGTTACGTATAAAGAGCCTTCAAAAATTTCATTGAAAAAGGAGGATCAACTAAGCTATTTTTTTTATTGCCATAGACATCACGGTAGCAGTCAACTGCTAGTCTATCATTCTGTTATGGGCACTTGCCTTGGGCGGAGCAAAAATTGAGAAGATAAAGCAACCAAGATTTGAGAGGCCTATCATAGTTAAGAAGTGTTCGCAAAAGTTGGAAAGAGTGAGACAAATGTAAAAGCGGATTCTATCAAAAACTGTTTCTGGTTGTCACAAAATATCCGTACTTAAATTCAAAACCGCCCTTTTCTTTCCATCACGGGTGAATAAATCACAAGGAATACAAGACTGCTTTTACTCGGATCCACAATAATGACAGGTGACGGTTCGCGTTAATAAATATTACTTTTAAAAAATATAACAATATATATAGCTTAACAGCTGATACCGAATCAAAAGGACACGAGGAAACTATTAAGTTGGGACTATTATTTAGTGCAGTCACATTAAACACTGCCGATAGACCCCAACCTACTTTTTACTCCGCTGCCAGATGTACGAGTATAAGGTCGTCTGCCATATCAATCGTCCATACATCGATTTTTTCCTGATTCCACATTACACTGGTCAGGTTTGTGCGTGCTTATGGTCCATTTACCAGTTTTAAGTAAAAATATAAGTCTGATAAACTTGAATATATATATCTATGTTCTTTATTACTTAGAATCAATAGTTATTTTATGAAATACAACTATTATATCACAATCGAGATAATTTTCGTTTACGTTAACTGATATATAAAATAAAATTAAAAATCGAGATATTTCTTGTCATAAATTTCATACCTCCACGTTCAATTCAATTAGTAATTTTATAGTCAGGTATTATTTTGGAAATTTATCAAAGGATTTCATTTGGACAACTACATTCTTTTTATTTAACGTAAAGTTCGGTACAAAGGTTATCTCTAATAAATAATACACGACAAAACCTGACAAAACCATGCAATGACTGGACTTCGAATAATGCCTTTTATTGCAAATTAATATATTCACAAGAAAGTTTCCTACTGCAAACAATATCTAACGAGAGAGAGAGAGAGAGAGAGAGAGAGAGAGAGAGAGAGAGAGAGAGAGAGAGAGAGAGAGAGAGAGAGAGAGAGAGTCTTTATGGGATATTAAAATCTTTCGCAAACGTCAATGTGCTTAACCGGAAAACTCTACCATTAGATGTCTGCATTGGTCTAATTTTGCTCGTCAAGTGAAGGACAGTGTCACTAACCTAAACCGAAGACGCCATCCCCTCCATATCCCCGAACTGGCTTTATTACTTCATTGCTAGTACTAGTGTGGCAAACGACAAAAATATCTTCCATAGATATACTTTCCTTTTACTTCCCGACCATACCGAGCACCGTTAGAGACAATGATAGGCAGTAAAGAACATAAAGCTACAAGAACATAAAACTTTAAGTTTAAAGGAAAAATATACAGTAGGGTACAGCAACCCTTTCGCCCATTTGTATGAGAAACTCCGCCTCTCGACAGCTGCTGCTTCATGCGTCGATTTTAACCAACAGTTGACTACGAATTTGACACGAACTTATATTATACCAGTAAACCTTACATTTCTACAAAAATTCATCCACATAACGGTCAATTACCGGAGTCACGACTGCAATGGAATGTAAAATAATCAAATATGATAACTGTACATGGTTTACCCAAGCTCACCTGGGGTGAGAACATAGTACTATGATCGGCAAACAGCAAAAAAATTATATATCTAAATAATATCCGCATAATTACATTGTGCTCGATTTGTTTCTTGCTACAGATGTGTGGGGCAACTTTTTCTACTGAAGTATTGTGAAGAGGAAATTGTACAGTCTATAACCAACCGTACGGCAGGATAAAAAAAAAAAAATGGAAAATTGTGCTGTACATGTCTTCCAACGTTCATCAAATCTAGACCAAAATTGAAAAATATAAATCAGTTGGCGATAATTTAAAGGAGAATGAATTAAAAATCATAAAATAATATTTAACGATACAACAATTGCGGGTGGGAGGTCTAATGATATATGTCGGGGCTGGCCGGATTCACACACGAGTGAGTGTATCAGCATTTTTCCCCATTAACCATATTATAAAAAATAGCGCTTGTAACGAACTAAATACATTCCACCAAAGATTATTTTGATGTTTTGCCTATAAACAAATTTCATCCCATAGAAGACCAACCACTGTTAATATAGGCTAATTTTATGGGAACGAGGCTCGCGCAAGCCAATACGAGTTGGCCTAACCTACCTACGCGTCTCGTCAATGATCTACGAAAGGGAGGTAGAGAAATTTACGAAAACAGGAAATAATGAGAATCTTATTTTGATTGATTCATTTTCAACTTACATACAATACTGTTGGCCGCTGATGCTTTAACACTGCATTGACATAAACTAAACATATTTTACGTGAGAGATATTATAGCCATCTAACGATTGTTAGGAGAGGGTGGACAGTAAGATGGAAGAAAGAGGATATGAACGGAGGCACACTAAAAGGAATGAAAGCGGTTGCAGCTAGGGGCCGAAGGGACGCTGCAAAGAACCTTAAGTAATGCCTACACTGCCCCGCATGAGGTGCACTGACGGCACTAGCCTCCTGCGGGGTGAAAATAACGTGATTAGCCACAGATACTGATCACGAATTCAAGAACTGACGTCTTAATGTGTCAGTGTGAAACAGAACACTACGCATTCGAAATGATAAACGAGTAGCTTTTTGATATAAACACTCCGTATATAGTTATGGTACCATGGAATTAATGACCGACCGTCATATGGGAATTAAGACTTTCCGGTAGAAATCGTATTTTTTGTTGTCATGTGTTCCGATACTGAAGATTTGTCAAGTTATGGTAATGCGATCTCTTGAATGTCATTTTGTAAATATTTGTAGTGAGAATGAGAATGTGGTCCAGCACACTGCATTAGACAACGATGGGAACTGATAGTGAAAGTTAATACAACCAAAATGGGTTGGAGGGTTCACATAGGCCTACAAAGGGAAGTAACACATTACCCACACAATAACCTGCTGAAGAGAAGGGGAATAGGCCCAACTGTACAGAAATAACTGTCTGGTCTACGCGCAACCCTTTTTACTCTAAATATTTGAAGATATGAATGTTTGGGTAACTAGTGCAAATTATGTTAGACTACAGCAAAAAGGTACCACACGTTCGCGGTGATTGTTAGGCTAGGCCTAAGGCTTTTGTTCCCATACAAGTCAGTTCGCTTATAGCAGTGAAAACAAAGTGATCTCCCATAATCAACGGCAATTATGTTAATATCGTGATTAAACTAAATATTTCCTAGGCTAACCAAACAATCATCATTTAAAAATAAAGATGGTGAGGCCTGCCATCCTGTTAGGCTAGCAGTCTTTGTAAACACTGTAAAACTTTAGCTAGCCTACTAGGGTACTTTACGTCTTACGTAATAATACACTTATTTCAAAACACTCACTCAACAACAACCTTCTTACCGTTGACAATAATTTGGTCAGGAACGCCACCACAAGTTAAAAGAACGCACCGATAATACCAGACGCAGCACTCTGACACGCACTCCTGGACTGGAAACTGACCGGCGAGTATGATAATCCAGTCACGAGTCAAACGACAGTAGTTGTTGCCGCAAGCCTGTCTTCCCTTAGAATTAGCATTCCATGAAACCGAGTTTCATTTGTCATTTCGAAGCAAGGTAGTTGATTTAATTTTCTTTAATGTGTGCACTTTCCAAGGTTGGCTTTACAAGAAAAAATGTAAACCACTTAAATATAACGAATTCTTTCAACGCTCGCTTGGTGTTACCGTAGCGTGAGTTAAAAAGAGAAACCCTACTTTGCTGTATGGTTTAATTTGATTAGAAAACGTTAGATATGCTGTTATACCCCCTTCTCTCTCTCTCTCTCTCTCTCTCTCTCTCTCTCTCTCTCTCTCTCTCTCTCTCTCTCTCTCTCTCTCCTTAATCACCTCGAGGCATGAAGTGCCTGTTGAGTAACTGAATGTTTGTCAGTTGTTATTATCAGATGTTACTATAACTTTATATATACTTATTCAGTGTTATCATTAGTTTAGCGTTGCATCGACAGTAAATCAATACGGTTCTTATGCACGTGTTCTCTTCACACGCACAACCTTCCTTACACTCTTACATTTTTACGGACGCTTTAATATTCAAAGTACGGAGGATATCATTATGTCTCGTCCTTGATTCTACTAGTTTATCCAATGACTGCCAAGAAAGTTTTTGAATCAGCTCCATTATAATGGTTTTTGATTTGATGTCCGTTTTAATTTTCCATAAAAGAAAACTATTGTGCCGGCTTTGTCTGTCCGTGCGCACTTTTTTCTGTCCGCACTTTTTCTGTCTGCCCTCATATCTTAAAAACTACTGAGGCTAGAGGGTTGCAAATTTGTATGTTG
>JANJGK010000011.1:7304314-7331814 GCA_039081455.1 Macrobrachium rosenbergii | reverse complement strand
AGAAAGCAATGTGAATTCTAAAAAAAAAGAAGAAGAAAACAGCGTGTTCATCAAGAAATTTGCACGGACGAGAAAAGAACTTTGCAGAGGCTTACAGGATTTTAACAAGACCCGAAGGAACTTGATCAAAAGAAACTTTCCTTGAGAAAACCTTTCCAGATTCCGGGCCGTTGGCACAAAGGCGAAATTGACAATCGCCTTTAGTCAACTGGGCCGAATGAAAGGCACCGGTAACAAAAGCGAATAAAGTAAGGAAGTAAATCTCGCTTTCAAGAGGACGGCGTCATTATCAGGATAGCGGAACGACTTCAGAACGAGCCTCTGGAGCGACACCAGAACGAGCCTATGGAACGACACCAGGACGAGCCTCTGGAACGACACCAGGACGAGCCTCTGGAACGTAAGACATGGCCACAGTAAAGAGAAATTAGGCTGTGCACGAAGGCCATATTTCTGATGCGTTGGTTAAATTTCAGAGAAAGCGTTTCTTTATTCATTTATTTTCTTACTCTTGTTTTGCGTGACCGCTGTCTGGTATCTATAGAATGGAAAAGAACGTAGAATTTAGGCCAAAGGCCAAGCCCGCTGGTGGGACCTATGAGGTCATTCAGCGCTGAAACGGAAATTGGCAGTGAAAATGTTAGACAGGTGTAACAGGGGGGAAAACCTCGCAGTTGCACTATGAAACATTTGTTAAGGGAGGATGGAAAGTAAGATGGAAGGCAGAGAATATGAACGGAGGTGGAGTAAAAAGGGATGAAAGGGGTTGCAGCTAGGGGCCGAAGGGACACTGTAAAGAACTTAAAGTAATGCCTACTGCATGAGGTGAACTGATGGAGCTATACTCCCATAGGGGGGCTATCTGGTATCAATAGTGGGAGAGCGTGGCTTCTTGAGTGAAATTTTTACCTAAACATACGATATTGCCAACGGGGCTTTAAGCTCTTCTTCCCTGTGAAACAATAGATTTCTTTGTGACCCTTGACCTCAACTCTTACTTATTTCTAATGTTCTCCACTTTTAGATGCATTTACAGTTCTTTTTTAGTTGTCTGTAAAAGAAAACTTTTGTGCCGGCTTTGTCTGTCCGTCCGAACTTTATTCTGTCCGCAATTTTTTCTATCCGCACTTTTTCTGTCCGCCCTCAGATCTTAAAAACTACTGAGGCTAGAGGGCTGCAAATTGGTATGTTGATCATCCACCATCCAATCATCAAACATACCGAACTACAGCCCTCTAGCCTCATAAGTTTTTATTTTATTTAAGGTTAAAGTTAGCCATGATCGTGCTTCTGGCAACAGTATTGGATAGGACACCACCAGGCCGTGGTTAAAGTTTCATGGGCCGCTGCTCATACAGCATTATACCGAGACCACCGAAAGATAAATCTATTTTTAGCGGCCTCGATTATACTCCGTAGCGGCTGTACGGAAAACTCAATTGCGCAGAAGAAACTTCGATGCATTTTTTACTTGGTACACTAATTTCGATGGTTATCTATATATTTTCTCTCTCCTGGCTGCTGACTCTAGAATTTTTTTGTTTGTGCAGAATTTTTGCCACGGGCAATAGTTGAGTAATAAGGGAAATACTCCTTTTATCATTGTTGTTCAGCTGAATATAAAAGTTTCTTTTAATAAATTACATATTCCGTTACTCTTCTTACAATACCTTTTTTTTTTAAAGGGGCATATAAGTTAACGGTAATATCGACCCTATGGTCTGTTGCAAGTTTTTTAGAAGTGACCTTGATTCCGCGGGTCGTTGATTAACATTAACTAAATCATGACCGACCAGGTTCAGTGCTACTAATTTAAATGACCCAGAGATCATTCGTATAAAGAAAGTATTGTTACCTGAAATATTTGCAATTCCTTATAATTAAAGATCGTCTTATAATTAACAGTTTAATTTATTTTTCGAAGTCCACCTATTCAGGTGTTATTACCGAACATTTTCCAACAGTCAGTGAAAAATTTACAAAAACAAACCACATTCTCCGTTCCCGCTGGCCCTTTAAAACCACTTGACTTCCGGCATTCTCTGGGAACTCACTCACCTCGGTGGAAGACATAGAAAACGGAGTCTTTGCTTCTCTCCCAGCAATAATACTCCTTCCGGCCAAACGGACCGCATAACGAACTTCCAATTATTCGGCAGCAGCGTAGCAACACAGCTATCATTGCTCTATATTCCTGATGCCGCGATAATTGTTATTCCGGTACCCAGCAGGCACTGGGGTTAAGGAGATGCAATTAGGAGACAAGGCCCGGTTTGATAGATATGGCACGTGCCTCGATGTTATATCATTTTCATGCGTGTGTAAAGGATGTCTGTCGCCTTGCTAAGGATGAACTGGTGATTGCAGTAATTTCTCTTGTGAGTTTTCTTATTTATTTATTTATTTTTTTGCTGAATATTCAATGATGATTCTGATGTCCTTTACGTATTATATTGTTACAGAATTGTTAAGGCTATATATATATATATATATATATATATATATATATATATATATATATATATATATATATGTTATATATATGTATATATATGTATATATATATATGCATATATATATATATATATATATATATATATATATATATATATATATATATATATATATATATATATATATATATATATATATATATATATATATATATATATGAACACTGTCATATACTGTATATTTCTATATTCATAGTGGATATTATTATAATAACTAAAACGCTCCTATTGCTGGAGATTATGTTGCAGAGAATTAAAAAAAATAATCATTTGATGGAAGCAAAATTAATCATAACATGAAAATCAGTTTTCATTCGTTCGAGATTTCAAAAATAATTTGTCATAATCTTCTAGATAAGAGTATTTTGAAACAATTAAGTTAATAACTTTCTCAAATGCAGCAGACAATATTTCCCTTTTTGCAAAAGATTAAGATAATAAAACAGGTTCCCTCGTGCGGTTATGACCTTTATGAACAAAAGTTATTGTTATTTTTCAAGCTGAATATATATATATATATATATATATATATATATATATATATATATATATATATATATATATATATATATATATATATAAATATTTATATGTATATTTATGTACGCACACATATTTACATATAGTGTATACATATACATACATACATACATACATATATATATATATATATATATATATATATATATATATATATATATATATATATATATATATATATATATATATATATATATATATAATTTTATTTGTTCAGTGGAAATCGGGGTTTCAGTACGAAGATAAACACTAGAGCAATGATGAACATCATAGCTGAGCTTTCAACTTCAGTTCATTTTCATCATAGTGAAATCGATATTAAATGATATTCGTGAATATATATATAAAAAAAAGGTCACACGCAAGTAAGCGACAAAAAAAAAAAAAAAAAAAAAATCGTGATCAGCCGAGTATTACAAATTTACCAATCACATGTCATGGTGGAGATATCCTGATATCGATTCTAAGTACAGAACCTGAATTCAACACGAATATGTACAGCCAAGTCGATACTAACTCATATTTCTCTTGGTAGCCGAGTGGTTAGTCATTGTCTATCGTCGTTTCTATACCAGGCCACGATTTTTGTCTTTCGGCGATAATTGAATATGTAGCCTTTTTTGGGCAGAAAGAAATCATTACTTTTAAAGCAGTTATTATTATTATTATTATTATTATTATTATTATTATTATTATTATTATTATTATTATTATTATATCAGTAGATGAACCCCATTCACATGAAACAAGCACATCAAAGGGGCCATTCCCTTGAAATTCAAGCGTCCAAAGAATATGGTGTTCATTAGGGAGAAGTAAGAGGAAGTAAAGGGAAATACAGAAAGAAGAGATCCCACTTACTGAAAAAGAAAAAATAAATAAATTAATAAATAGGTTAACAGATAAAAATGTATCAGAATGCAAGACGAATAGTATTGGGGTAGTAATGCATTTCATCTCCGCTTGAACTTCTGAAGTTCCAACCGCACCACATCCTCTGGGAGGCTGTCCCACAGTCCAACGGTGTGAGGAATAAAGGACCTAAGGAGCTGAGAAACATAGGACTTCTCAAGGGAGCAGAAATCCACCATTTGTCGCCAAGGAGTTACAAGAATGACTCTGGGTTCGTCGAGATATCTCACAGAGGACGCTGGAATCTCTCCAGATGTCTCGAGAGCCACCCCGAAATCCCTGAGAAGTCTCAATTTGAAAATCTCTCAAGATATCTCAAAAGGGAATTGAAACTCGCTCAAGGTGTCTCTAGAAGGCACTGAGGATCTCTCAGGTCTCAAGAAGGCCCCAGAAATCTCTTCAGGTGCCTCAAGAGGGCATTTGAAAACACCTCGAGAGTTCACAAAAACTCGGCGCTACTTTTTGTTCCTGAAAGAAAAGATTCCTAGGTATTTTCCTTCTTCGGATGTGAATGAACTGACCGTCACGAGTAGAAAATAATGAACGTAAGCGCTTATAATCTATTATATGCACAAGGGATATCGGCCTTATGATCAGCGAAGGTAACGACGATTGTTTATATAATTTTGTACCACAAGAATGAAAAAAAATTGTGCTCCTCGTGCTTCAGAAACGGATGGCACAACTATCAAGAAAATATAAATGAGAACATGAACACTTATAGTGAACACTCATCCTATTTCTGTTTTCAAAGGGGAATTTTGACCTGTCAACATGAGAAAATTATAGACATCGCTTGGACAACTTATAGTACAGCAAGGGCTTATGGGAAAAAGAAACAAGTTTTATTTACTTTTCAAAATGAAAGGAAATGAAGAGTTGATTATGAATCGTTTATCATTTCTCATTTTAAACAGATTTTGAACCCGAAGGGTGACGGAAGGTAGCCGCGACTCTCTGGACAACTGCGTACCTCAAGAGTTTGTGAGGTCGCGAGAGGCAGTCGAGTGAGAGTGAAGACGAGTACTCCAGACCTCTAATGACCGTCTTTGAAGGCAGTGCAACGAGTTTCACCGCTGTTGTTATTTCTGGGCTCTTGAGTACTCGTATGTATATCATTTGGTGGTGTGTTCTGCAATGTCATGTTTCCGAGGTCGGCTATATGCCCAAAAGCTAAGCCTCCCAGTCCTGCTGTTTCTTCGAAACAGAAGCTTTTTCAAGACTGTTTGGAATGTATTTTGAATCTGAAATGTTTCTTTTCTCTTCTCATTCTTCTAGAATAAGGCTGGCCTTCTGCCAGCACGGGCTCTTGCCTTACTGCGGTCCGTAAGTGTAGTGGGTCCACTGGTGAGCTACAAGTTATAAATGCTTTTCTCTAAACACTTTCCTATATTTCTTCTTCTATTCTTTTTACATTAAAGCTGGCCTTATGCCAGCACGGGCTCTTGCCTTATAGCGGTCCGTAAGTGTAGTGGGTTCGCTGGTTAGCTGCAAGTTATAAATGTTTTTCTCTAAACACTTTCTTATACTTTCCTTTACCGGTATATAACACACGGATACTCGTGAACACTCGCTTACCGGTTTTCGAAAACGTTTGAACTTTACTCGTATCGACGGCCGACCGGTGGATGTAAGTGTGTTTTTGGATAAAAAATTTAAACCATCCCTTAACCTAACTTAAATAGGGTATTGTGACCTGACTTACCTTGGGTGGGGCTTTGCCCACCGTTTCTTTCAAATTATTCGACATTTTCGGCCATTTCAGAAATGGTCTATAACCGCCCCCCTCGTTCTGGAGTCAACACCTATTCCATATTTCTGTGTATTATCTTTCCCTCGACAAAAATTTAATATCATGGTTGGACCCAATGCAATATTTAGTAGCATAACTACACTCGAATCTAGCAGTGTCAGCAACTTTTACATGCATGTACGTTGAATATGTATCCATATGCCTCTTTAAAACACTCTACAACGAAACAGATGTCACTTTCTGAGACGCAACAAAGACTAACATTTTCCAAGGGCGCCGTTCATCAAAAGGAAGTCTTCATTTTATTTGTTATCGGCGACAGGTCGTCGATTTTATAACTCCAGGAAAGCCATCATGTGCAACGCGTATAATTAACCATCACAATCCCAGGTAAATGACCGGTAAGCAATTACTACGTAATTTAGAAAATTGCCAGTAAATAGTTTTAATGGCTGGTAATTATACATTACTGCGCTGAGCATTTAGAGAGAAGTGCTGATATGATAGATGATTTCATTCCGTCTCTATTACCCGAGTGCCAACGAGCTAATAGTCCCACTCTTTGTCTCTTGCCTTTGATTTATTGGCGCAGTTTTATGTTCCTCATTATCCGGATGAAGGACCTTCACATTACAAGGATGGCCTTGAAAACCTGCTCTTTAGGCAAATTAAGAGGCAGTATGAGCTTAAGATATAAATTGGCAGAAAAAAAACTGAAGTCACCATTACTGTTAGAACTTTGCCGTCATGCTAATGAGATGTAAATATTAAAAAATGACGTTTCTGCCAGTAAATTGCAGAAGTATTGAGTAATTAAATTGCATTTTTCACTGTGTGTGTGTGTGTGTGTGTCTCTCTCTCTCTCTCTGTATACATATATATATATATATATATATATATATATATATATATATATATATATATTATTTATTTATTTATATCTATACATAAATGTATATATGTATATATCGGCATATTCTACATATTAATAATATTAAAAGTAAGGTTTCTGTCAGTAAACTGAAGAAATATGGAGTAATTAGATTACATTTTTCACAGTCTCTCTCTCTCTCTCTCTCTCTCTCTCTCTCTCTCTCTCTCTCTCTCTCTCTCTCTCTCTCTATATATATATATATATATATATATATATATATATATATATATATATATATATATATATATATATACATATACTAAAGTTTACTCTAGACATGCAAAGGCCAGTGGGATTGGCAACACAGCACATTTATTTACCCCAACTCTGAAGAAATATACAAGAAAGGGAAAACAGAAAGTAGAGAGTTCCCAAGTTTAGCCTGATATAAGACTCAAAGGTGAATTAAGCGTTCCACCTATATGAAAATTACGTCACTTGCATTTTGGATCTATAACCGCACACTGTCAAGATTTAATTGATGGCAAAGTTTTGATGTAAAATTTTAGGTTTACTTTAAGAATAAGAAGGTGATGTATTCAGCAAATGTTTATTTATAAAACTGTACTACTATATGTAAGAGAAACACAGACAGTGACAATAATCACGGTAAGAATTCGGTAGGAAGGTCTTATTATGAATGAGGAACTGGTGGACGAATATAGTATCAAGAGGCTGGAAAAAAAAAAAGACTCGAGATCTAAAGGACTGAAATGGTTTGGACATGTGATGAGAAGGGATGAGGAACGCAGTTGGTTAGAGAAGCAGCAGATTAGAAAGTAGGGGGACAAAGACCTGCAAATCTTGGATAAAGGTATAAATGAAAGCCTGGACCTGACAGAGTTCAGGCAGAAAGACTCAAGTACAGAGAAGAATGGAGAGATTTTATTTTACGTCTAACCCCTTCGCCTCCGTAGGTGGTAGTGCCGTCAGTCACCTCACACGGTGCACCGTGAGCATTACTTAAGGTTCTATTTATCGTCCCTTCGTCCTCTTAGCTGCAACCCTCTTCCTTCATTTTACTATCCCTCCACTCATATTCGCATTTTTCCATCTTAATTTCCACCCTCTCCTAATAATTATTTTAACACTATTTTCAGCTCTGAATGACCTCATAGGTCCGAGCGCTTGGCCTTTGGCCTAGCTTTTATATTCCAGTTCCAAACCCCTGAAAAGAAAAAGGTGATAAGAATGGGAAAAGAGTCTTGAAGTAACATTGACAGTGATGACATGGAGTCCAGAGCTGTGTTTTTGTTTACCATTCTTCAGTGGAAATTGATCTTCTATTAGAAAATGACGAAAAGTGAGAGACTTTTGAGGAAAATTTGCATATGATGCAAGAGTGGAACTCGTCTCAGAGGTTGCTTAATATGTTGGTGGGGTTGATAAAAGCAGGAAGAGCAAGAAAACAAATGCGCAAGGTTAAGATAAAAAGTACAGGCGGGATTTGCTGACCACGCAGACAATACCCAGTTCAGTTTTGATTTAGGAAATTGCAACGACAAATGTTTGCGTACGATAACATTTGCAAGTTGGCAGTTGAAAGCAAATTTCCGCAAACATTCTTTTGCGCGAACACTTAGCAACCACCAGAAGAAGATCAATGCTAGTGCTGATGAATTAATTATGGAAAGGCTGAATCCCAGCATAAGCATCAAATTGAGAATTAACGATACCGACTGGAAAGCTGCAGTCCAACCAGAGAACGGTAAAGGCCGAAACGCCTACAAGAGCTTTACAGAATTTATGAAGTAGGAGAAGAAGTGTTATCAAATACTGGAGGTGGAATGCTTGAAGTACCTATTGATCAGATCTTCTGTCTAGAAGCTGCAAGGAGATGAAACTGTTGAATTGTGAAGTACATATTGTGTAAAGATGAATGCAAGAGCGAGAAATATACAATGGAGGACGAATTGCCTTAAAGGCCTGGCATACTTGCCAGGTTTCGTGAAAATTTTATAATGTAAGGAGAAAGTTTTATTTTGGATTAGAATGGGGCCGGAGATTTGAACGGGGGACGTTTTAGTTTTCTGAAAAGAAAACTATTGTGCTGGCTTTGTCTGTCCGTCCGCACTTTTTTCTGTCCGCACTTTTTCTGACCGCACTTTTATCTGCCCGCACTTTATCTATCCGCCCTCAGATCTTAAAAACTGCTGAGGCTTGAGGGCTGCAAACCGGTATGTTGATCATTCACCCCCCAATCATCAAACATACCAAATTGCAGTCCTCTAGCCTCAGTAGTTTTTATTTTATTTAAGGTTAAGTCAGCCATGAATCGTGCGTCTGGCAACGATATAGGCCAGGCTACCACCTGGCCGTGATTAAAGTTTCATGGGCCGCGTCTCATACAGCATTATACCGAGATCACCGAAAAATAGATGTATTTTCGGTGGCCTTGATTATACGACGTACAGAAAACTCGATTGCACCGAAGAAACTTCAGCGCAAATTTTACTTGTTTTAATATATTAATGAGTTTTAACCCTATAATTATAGGCTTGTTCTTTTTGTGCATTGAGTTTTATCAAAATAAAACTGTAAATTTAGATGTATATCCCAGTCATAGACATCCATCTTCATGTATTCAAGTCGATAATATGTATGTATGTATGTATGTATGTATGTATGTATGTATGTATGTATGTATGTATGTATGTATGTATGTATGTATGTATGCAGACAGACACTAGTTGCTATTGACTTTTACAACATGATAATCAATGTAAACTTGTAGTATTATTATTTCCGATATATCACTATCAAAAGCAAATTGGCAGACATATTCAAATACATCCACAATCATTGTCGATCATTAAAACAACAGTTTCAAGTATTTAAACGGGTTGGTAATCGGTCATGATTGTTTGTTCACACATCTACTTGGTCGTACGAGAGAGAGAGAGAGAGAGAGAGAGAGAGAGAGAGAGAGAGAGAGAGAGAGAGAGAGAGAGAGATGCCATGCTTATGCATCAAGGCATTCTTAGCTGCACTGTTTGCTTATTTAATTATTAAAGTGATTTCCTAAGGACACAATGGAACGCTGAGTTGATTTACCAGTACTAATGTAACGGCTTACGTTGTCTAGTTGCGAAGTCGTTTTATGCGATTTTGTCATCGCTTCGAATCCAGAGTTCTGGAATAAGAAATTTTAAATGACACATTGGATTCCATGGTTAATTTGTTGCTCCACTTCTTCAAGGTCTCACTTTAAGCCCATAAGATAAAGAAGTTTCAGTTGTTCCTTCACTGTTACAAGGTCTTACTGTAAATCCCAAGATAAAGAAGGTTAAGTTGTTGCCTCACTATTTCAAGATCTTACTCTAAACCGAAAAGATAAAGAAGGTTAAGTTGTTTCTTCACCTTATCAAGGTCTTACTTTAAACTCCCTAGAAGAAGCAGGCTAAGTTGTTGCTTCACCTCTTCAAGGTCTTACTTTCAACCACAAAAACGAAGAAGGTTAAGTTGTTGCTTCGCTTTATCAAGATCTTACTTTAAACTCCAAAGATAAAGAAGGTTCTTTATCACTGGAGTTTAAAGTAGGACCTTGAAATAGTGAAGGAATAATTTAACCTTCTTTATCTTTGGAGTTTAAAGTAAGACCTTGAAAAAGTGTAGCTGCAACTTAAATTTTTTTAAATTTGGGGTTTAAAGTAAAACCTTGAAAAAGAGTAGCTACAACTTTACCTTCTTTATCACTGGGGTTTAAAGGAAGACCTTGAAATATTGAAGCAATAATTTAACTTCACTATTTCAAGGTCTTCCTTTAAACCCCAGTGATAAGAAAGGTAAAGCTGTAGCTACACTTTTTCAAGGTTTTACTTTAAACCCCAAAGTTAAAGAAATTTAAGTTGCAGCTACACTTTTTCAAGGCCTTCCTTTAAACTCCAAGATAAAGAAGGTTAAATTATTGCTTCACTATTTCAAGGTCCTACTTTAAACTCTAATTATAAAGAAGGTAAAGTTATAGCTACACTTTTTCAAGGTCTTATTCTAAACCCCAAGGATAAAGAAGGTTAGATTATTGCTTCACTATTTCAAGGTCTTCCGGTAAACTCCAAAGCTACAGAAGGATAACCGAGTGTAGACTTGCTAGGACCCTTCTGAGCCCAGGAACATTAGGTGAAATGATGGAAAAAAATGTAGAAAGCTGATTTTTTCAGGAATAATACTCCAAAACCTACTGAATTCAAATATGTAAAGACCCCAAAAATCCCCCTTGTGCTAAATGCATGAGGACCAAAAATCCAAGATGGCCGCCACCTGTCAATTATAATAGGTGAAATGATGGAAAAAAAATGTAGAAAGCTGATTTTTTCAGGAATAATACTCCAAAACCTACTGAATTCAAATATGTAAAGACCCCAAAAATCCCCCTTGTGCTAAATGCATGAGGACCAAAAATCCAAGATGGCCGCCACCTGTCAGTTATAATAGTGAATTTTTTTGTATTTCATGCAATGAGACAATAATTTCATCTTTTCTAGAGTGAAAAATGAATAACAAGTTTAACTTTGTTCGTGTTTCCAACTTAATTTATGTTTTTAGGTCTAAGGAAAAAGGCAAGAATCATATCTATTACTTTTGTTTGTTGCAAACTATGGATAGAGTACATGAAAATGATTAGAATCCTACTGTTCTTCATTCGAGCAGAGAGAACTGGAGACTGGGAGCTACACTTGTACTGTATTGTGAAGATGATTCCAATTTTCCATGCTGGAGGTCACACTGCATATGCCAAATCAGTTCGTCTCTACCTTGACCAAATGAAGGAACTTCAAAGCATCATGAGTGAGTCCCAATATAAGAAGTTCACCTCAGAGGGGTACTGGACAATAAGAAGATCAGATAGGTTCTGGTGTGGGGTATTTACAGATCAGACTATAGAACAGATCCTGATGAGAATGCTCAAGGCAAGAGGAGGTATTGCTCATGGACGGGGTATAACAGCGAGCACACAAGCTAAAATGGTCCACATCCTACCCCAAACTGCCCCAATATGCGAATCTCTGGAATCATTCACTGGAACACAATCACTTACCAGTGATCAGCATAAAGACCTTCGTGCAACTACAACTGCAAGAGATGGTGCACATTTCAACAAGTTCAAGGCTTACTTATCACAGCATGCACCATTCTCGTACAGTGGGGAAAACAAGGATAAGTTAGTCTGTATTGCTACTGGCGTAGTGGCCCCAGAAACTGCCAATGCTGATCTAGCCATAAAAGTCGGGGAGGAAGCTGCGAGCAGACTAACTGGAATCAGTTATACTGATGCGAAGCTCAAGAGAAATGATAAAGTAATATCTATTGCCATAGCAAATAACAGCGCAAAAATCCGTGGCCACCAAGTGGAAATTAACCCCATGTTACTCTTCATGCGTGTCACCTGTGTGATACAAAATCGATCTGAGATGAAGGACCATCTAAAACATGAATTCAGCAAGCAACCACCATCAATATTTGAGAATGGTATAATGCGTAAAAATACCAAAAGTGTATTAGCCAATGCATTGAAAGCATATGTCAATCCAACCCCCATTGGTGATCTACAAAATCCACTTTATGTAGTCGATGGCGGTCACTTATTACAGAGTGTTATATGCCCAAATGATGGTACATATAAAGACATTATTGATAACTATTCAGGTTATGTTCTCAATAATTATGGCACAGGAGCAATCATTTGCTTCGATGGGTACAGTAACCCATACTTATCAACAAAGTTGGCAGAGCAAACTCGTCGTACGGCCGGCCAAAATGTGGCCCCAGATATCCTGTTTGAACTTGGCATGGCTGTAACTAATAGCCAACATTCATTCTTAGCCAATCGACAAAACAAAGCCAGATTCATTGTCGCTCTGATGGATGAATTGACCACTTTAGGTGTAACATGCCTTCAAAGTCAGGCAGATGCTGATTTCCTTATCAGTGACACAGCAGTTGAGCATGCAGTCAGCACAGATCGTCCAGTAATCGTAGTTGGAAAGGACACAGATCTGTTAGTGATGCTACTCGACCGTGCTAAACGAAATCTTTACATGCAGTATGCATATATGACATCATGGAAGCTCTGCATCCAAATACCAGGAAGCATTTGCTGACCGCACATGCAATTACAGGGTGCGATACAGTGTCAGCTCTGTTTAAAGTAAGAAAAAAGAAGGCCTTAAAGGTACTTGAACAGTATGACTGGCAGGCACTTGATTCATTCAAGAATGTTGATGCTACACATGACGAGATCGCAAGCGCAGGGGAAAGCTTCTTGCTCAAACTGTATAAAGGTGATGACACATCACCAGACCTTGATAGACTTCGATTTGTCCTATATATGCAGAAAATGAAAAAATCTGCTTGTACCTTCGAACTCGAGAGCCTTCCTCCAACTTCAGCAGCTGCAAAGTTTCATGTATACCGTGCTTACTTTGCAGTGCAGGAGTGGTTAGGCAATGTTAATAATCTACAACCTACTGATTGGGGATGGAAATACGAGAACAAGCTCATTCCGATTTGCACTGATAGACCTGTGGCTCCTGACCATATTTTACGCATGGTATCTTGCGGATGTAAGACAGGCTGTGGCAAGAAATGCAAATGTCGCAAAACTGGTTTG
This sequence comes from Macrobrachium rosenbergii, assembly GCA_039081455.1. Classification (NCBI taxonomy): domain Eukaryota; kingdom Metazoa; phylum Arthropoda; class Malacostraca; order Decapoda; family Palaemonidae; genus Macrobrachium; species Macrobrachium rosenbergii. Next base: position 7,318,552 of record JANJGK010000011.1, on the reverse strand, counting down.
AACTGCTCGGAAATGTGCTCCTCATGCACTGGTATAACGTGCAATAATGCTTATCCTCTAGATGACAGTGATGACAATAATAATGAATTTCATTATTAACGTATTTGTCTAGAAAAGTGAAGTTTCGAATTTTTTTTCTTTTTAGGAATTTAAATTTTTGTTATATGTTTAATGCGATTCAAATGCATGTATATGTGGTGGTAAAAATGATCTTATCTTAAATCTCACTAAGTCACTATAGCAGGAGATTCATGTTTTGGAATCAGCCTAATTTTTGACAGGTACCTCTGCAATTTAACCTGTGATCTTGCGACTTTGAGACTTGAGTTAAGACCGTCTTTTTTATATTGGTACATCCCCTGAAGGCTAGTAACCTTAAATAATGATTACTATGTCATAAATGTATGCAGTTGTAAAAGGTTTGTTGTGAGCTAAAACCTCTCTCTTTATATATTCCTGACATTTTTTTTTTAAGTAAAAGGCCAAGATTATATACCTAAAATATCTTATTCAGTTCTCATTCAGGAAACACATAAATCAGGTATTAATTGCACATAAGTGAGATTCGTATGAGAGATACGCTAATATTAGTGGAAATGGCGGCCATCTTGGATTTTGGGCTCTAACACAATTAGCACAAGGAGGATTTTTGGGGTCTTTGCAGATTTGAATCCAGCATGTCTTGGAGTATCATTACTGAAAAATTCAGCTTTCTACATTTTTTTTCCATCTTGCCTTATAAATTTGGCTAATGTTTCTGGACTTAATTAGCTATTGATCCTAACAAGAAAGATAAACTTTAACAGTGTACCTGACCACTTGGATTTCAACGAAACTCACAGACGTTTAAATATAGCCAATTGAATCGTGGTGTAAATTCTGAAGCCGAAAATAACCTTAAAGATTTGTATTTTGCCGTCATTACCAGTATCTTCAGATGGTGTTAATGGGATTCATTTACTGTACTATGCCCAGAGTTATCAAGATTTGCGCGTAAAATTCCTCTGAATAAAGCAATGATGATGAAGGTGGTGAGAGACAGACAGACATAAGATCTAAAGTAGTAGTAGTAGTAGTAGTAGTAGTAGTAGTGGCAGTTGGAAAATTGCCTTTGGAACGGCTCCGGAACACCTATGAAATGGTTCATTCCAGACGGATCTGAGACTACCTCCTCGAGACCTTATACTGAGAATAAGTATGCTTTCTGACCGATAATGATAATTCAGGCATCTTTCTCTGTCCCCAGCTTCGACTCACAAGAGTCGACCATCATCCAGGTAATAATTCCCGTCGCATCTGCATGAAGGCTTTACTTTGGGTACGGACAAGATGGAACGATGGCTATTAACAGACTCATCGAGTTCATTATTGAATGAATGAATATATAGGATTTAGGCCAAAGGCCAAGCCCTGGGACCTATGAGGTCATTCAGCGCTGAAACGGAAGCTGACAGTAAAAAAGGTTTGAAAGTTGTAACAGGAGGAAAACCTCGCAGCTGCAATGTGTATCAAGTGTTAGGAGAGGGTGGAAAGTAAGATGGGAAAAAGAGAACACGAACGGAGGTACAGTAAAAGGTATGAAAGGGGTTGCAGCTAGGGGCCGAAGGGACCTGCGTAGAACCTTAAGTAATGCCTACAGTGCACCGTATGAGGTGCACTGACGGCGCTACCCCCCTATTAGGGAAGTTAATTATTGATGAACCGTTTTTCGTCTCGTTACTTCTCAGTGATTCATTTCCTGCCTTTTCAATTTCCTTTTCCTAAATAAGTGATAAAAGTGAAATTTCTACACTTTAGCACTTATTATTATTATTATTATTATTATTATTATTATTATTATTATTATTATTATTATTATTATTATAACTGAATCTAATGGTGGCAATGGTTAATATCTGTAACATATAAATACTTAGGCGTATCAGTTAGATCGTAAGAGTTCAGAGGTCGATATCAGGCTTCCCAGTCCCTTTAACATTCTACTGGGTGTTAAAAGGATTGGGGTTCTTTTTTGGTCAAGAGCCCGTGAAGGCATATGGACAGCTCATTGTAAAATATCACATTATATAGAAAATATACTGGTGACTTTTATATTCATAGCATGTTCATGCACAGAACTTAATAGTGATGATGTTAATGAATTTATTATTATTATTATTATTATTATTATTATTATTATTATTATTATTATTATTATTATTATTATTATATTTTTTTATTTTTTTTAATTTTTTTTGGCGTAAAGGTTTCCGTTTATCTTTTTGTTCTGAATATTAAGAGTCATCCCATTAATACTACATAAATTTAGTAGTCTCAAAACATTACAATCGCTCAAAATTTTATGAAATGCATTAAGAGTTGCGCGCAGGTTTCGTGAAATCTCTTGTTCGAATACATTTTAATTAGTCAGGGATTCTGTCACCTTTTTTTCTCTGCTATTGATGAGAGAGAGAGAGAGAGAGAGAGAGAGAGAGAGAGAGAGAGAGAGAGAGTTTCCGTCAATTAAAAAGGCTACGGACTTTTTTTGCACTTTTTGACTAACTTTTCACAAAAATTACGGGTTAAACTTTTCATAGAAACTGATTGCAATTAAAGGTTTCGTTGGCAGGGGCAGTTTCCTGAATCCCTCTTAAATAAAATGGCTGTCGTTCCAAAATAGTGACCAATTTCTGTGTATGTATCACTGAAGATTATCCATGTTATTAGATGGCAGTATATATGTTATTTCATCAAATGTATTTTCCATTTTGATTGTCATGGTGGATATTACGCTAGTCTGACGATTAAATTAACTTAAAAAATATGCCACTGATATTTAAGTAATCAGAAAACGTAATTAATGTATACGGCGTCCATGACTATGGCTAATGTCTCAACAATTCATTAAGTCAGCCAGTCTGTTACAAGGCAGATCATAAAGCAATCACAAAACGAATTTACCCACATATTTTATCGTACAGCTTGCACCCTATGCTATCGGCTTGCTAAAGTCTGTTGAATAAGACTAAACGACATACATCGAATGAGGTCGAACGAAGAGAGAGAGAGAGAGAGAGAGAGAGAGAGAGAGAGAGAGAGAGAGAGAGAGAGAGAGAGAGAATTCAGTAATATTTCACAAGGTCAAATTGAGTCTGGGACTGCAACTGCTCGGTATTACAGTTTGACGGTTGACAGCGAGAAAAAGCATTTGGAGTTTCCATAAGAAATTTCAACGACTTAGCTGTGTTTATTCCCTGTGTAGGTGGGGCATTTAACAAAGGGCACGATATCTTCCTCTTAGTTACATAGTTACATGTATAGCGACACTGAAGGTGTAAATAAATTGGTTTCAGGAACCGTGGTTTAAATAAACAGAAAAGGAGTATCCGGCAACACCATCGTCATCATTCGCATCCTTGGAAAACCATAAACAAATAGTTAGTATCGGCCAGTGTTAGACCGTGGTCCTCGCTTTTAAATATTACCCTCCTTGTGTTTTCTCTATAAAATAGTTCATCTGGCCAGCTTAATAAACGGTCTTATACGTAAGTATATGAACAGTTATCATGCGGAAAACTGAAATGATTTGGTTTTATGTGCGATTTATGTTGTAACAGATATGAGCAGTAGGTGGCGGATCCCACAATGGCCGCCATATGTCTGTAAGCAGCCTACAGGCTAGCAGATTAAAACCGTGTCATTTTCATTTTCGGTGTAACAAATGCTACGTCGTTCATGGCCATGATCCACCCTTTTCAAAATACAAAGATTATATAAGGCTAAACGCAGAAGAAAGGTAGATATGAGAACTTATCGTAGCTGGCCAGCACCAAGCCTAGCAGGTTTGCCAAGTCAGTCGTAAACACACCACTTATAGCAAGTGGCATTAAGTTTATTTTTCGTATGTACAATTTATCTCACAAAATAGATTTTTGTAGATTTTGAGAAACAACAATAGATCGGTCTGACCAAGCCACCTTCTATGCCTTATATTGTACCTACGGAACTTGTGATGCATAGGCCTAGGCCTAGTGCTTGTAGGTAAACCTGACATTTGCATCATTTCATTTCAGATACGAAGATGCGTTGTGCATTATATTTATGAAACACAAATGATTTCGGGTTGTTGCTAGTGCTCGTATTAAAGTTAATGGCCTAGGCCCGTCTCCTGTTAGCCTAGGCTTATCGTGAGGTTACTGTGATGTTAGATCACTCGGAAATGAAATTATCATAACTAATCATACAAGTCATCAGTTCAGCTTCAGTTCAGCTAAAACTAGAGTATTTAATACTGGGTTTCATGTGGAAACCTATTAGTGCTTCTATTGCTGCCATTCATGCAACCTAACCTAGGCCTATATTGGTCGCAAGTAAAACTGACGTTAGAGGCTGGTGGTATCCTTGTTGATGCATTTTTCGATAGTAAAGTTCCAAAATTTTCATACCATCAAAGAATATGTATCCTGTCGAAGAAATGATGTCTTAACGAGTGACAGTGTTAAAGATCGACAAAAGTATCCTTAAATGCAACGAACATATTATAATGAACATCTTGATATCGTCGTATAAGGAATGTTTTGTATTACTGAAGGTACGTTGTGGCGATACACGTAAAACTCTCTCTCTCTCTCTCTCTCTCTCTCTCTCTCTCTCTCTCTCTCTCTCTCTCTCTCTCTCTCTCTATATATATATATATATATATATATATATATATATATACATATATATATGTGTGTGTGTGTGTTTGTGTGTGGGTGTGTGAAATAAAATCACGTGAAAACCGTTACTGCTGAAATTCTCTCTCTCTCTCTCTCTCTCTCTCTCTCTCTCTCTCTCTCTCTCTCTCTTCAACTTTAAGGTATAAATAAAATCAGATGGGTTCCCGGAAATATTTTCCCGTGACCATAACCTCCCATTTAATCTAATGGAAGAGCTAGGCCTAGGAAATGTTTTTTTGAAGCTCCTGTTGTTTTAAGGCTAAAATTCAAATGGAAATGTGTGCAGTGTTTTATTTTAAAATTTTTAATTGTTTCCCCTGACGTTAATATCTTGGTGTGGACCTCGTGAATTTTAAAACGACGATGTTTTCCAGGTACACGAAGACTTTTGTAAGACAAAGTGAATCCAGGAGTCATCGCTATGGCGATTGTCACATCGTCCAAACATCGTGGAGTCACAATCAAGATGTGTAAGTTATAATGGTTTCAGTTGTAGTTCGATGATGCGCAGGTTGCTCTTGATGAGAAGCATAATTTTCCATGATCTCAGCTGAAATACTTTTTCTTTTTATTTTGCCTAAGAATGTAATAGACTTGTAATGCAAAACCTAATGATAACAACGAAGGGACGTGCCACTCCGTCAGCTGAACGCTATTGAATTCGACGTCTCCCAGATAAACGCCGCCGTAGAGACCATTTTTACATTAGCCGTAGCAGAGAAGGCGGGGGTCCAGTATGCATTATATATATATATATATATATATATATATATATATATATATATATATATATATATATATATATATATATATATATATATATATACACACATATTTGAGTCGTCTGTCTGGGAATCGTCCAACTAGCACTTTTTAATGAATATTTGTAACTGGAAAACTTGCTCTGTAGAATATTGCAGAGTATTATATATATATATATATATATATATATATATATATATATATATATATATATATATATATATATATATATATATATATATATATATATATATATATATATATATATATGTGTGTGTGTGTGTGTGTGTGTGTATTATATATGAATATATATATATATATATATATATATATATATATATATATATATATATATATATATTTAACTGCTAAAGTGTGGATGAACACTAGTGCAGAAACTTTCGTCATCAGTGGCTTCATACGCCTACAATGAAGGCTCATCAGGAGTATGTTGAACCTCCCTACACACACGGTCATTCACATTCTTGGGCAAACTGTCGATTTCTCGATATTAAGGTAATTCCGTTTGGATACGTCCCATTTTATAGGTCAACCTTTCCTTCTTTCTATCTAACACTTCTGAAGTATATTCTCGTCACCAGCCTTTTGTCCTACATTCTCACAAGAATACATTCACATTCCCTCCTCTAGACCCATTTCCCAGTAGTGCACGCGGTGGACTGTAGGCAATAATTATGGTTCTTTGCAGCGTCCCTTCTGCAGCTAGCTGCAACCCCTATCATTCCTTTTACTGTACCTTCGTTCATATTCTCTTTCCTCCGTCTTACTAGCCACCCACTAACAATTGCTTCATAGTGCAACTGCGAGGTTTTCCCTGTTAGACCTTTGAAACCTTTTTCACTCTCAATTTTCATTTCAGCGATGAATGACCTGATAGGGCCCAGCGCTTGGCTTTAGCCTAAATTCTACATTCCAATTCCAAATCTAGACCCAATGAACTTTTCCCATTTAACTTTCTGTTACGTCCTCCATTTCGAGGGGAATGGTCCAGGCAAGGTCTACCCTTCTGGTTTTTTAGCAAGTATGCATAGTACAAGGATGCTAAGCTAAGCCACGCCCCGTCTTGTGGAACTTCAAGGGTTGGGGTGGGGGGTTTAGTGCCGATGATGTGTGGCATTTCATGGTGGTCACCCATCCAACACCACAGACTGAAGGTTGTTTAACTTCGTAGATCTGCCAAATTATGCATAGTAACAGCCATTATAAGCTCTCCGTTAGGCAAGTCGGTAGAGCTGTGGACTAGCACTTGCTAGGCACGAGTTCGAGTCTCTGGCCGGCTGATGAAGAGTTAGAGGAATTTATTTCTGGTGGTAGAAATTCATTTCTCACTATAATGTGGTTCGGATTCCACAATAAGCTGTAGGTCCCGTTGCTAAGTAACCAATTGGTTCTTAGCCACGTAAAATAAGTCTAATCCTTCGGGCCAGCCCTATGAGAGCTGTTAATCAGCTCAGTGGTCTGGTAAAACTAAGGTATACTTAACTTAGCAGCCATTATATAATATAATATATATTTATATAATTATATATATTATATATATACAGTATATGATATACATATACAGTGTATATATATATATATATATATATATATATATATATATATAAATATATATATATGTGTGTGTGTGTGTGCATGTGTTTTATTTGTATTTGTCATTATTGTTTACCATTTTATAGACCAGTTTCAGAAAGATGTCTGGTTTTTGTATAATGTCATTGTATTTTTAAAGGTGCTTAAGAACTTAAATGAAATTTAATACATCGTGTTCAGCTGATAGAGTCTAAACATTTTACATATTCCAAAATGAGTCTCATTTGATGTTAAAAACATTTACACTTCCTGCCACCTATGCTCTTCCTGATACACATTTACATTTTTGATACATATTTACATTTTTCATTATGGCGCTGAATATCCTCCTTGACTTCAGTGCTCAGGCACAGACTTTCAATACTTTCCAACCGTCGTCCTAACATCGCTAATCAAATAGTCCTGGCAGGTGCATCTTTAAAGGTCAAACTTTACTGAGCATAATGAATATTAATGCAATTTGCATAATACTGCCTTCTGCTGAATAATTCATCCGTTTAAGGCTGTAAAAAGATGATTGCGCTGGGAAAATTCCAAATTAATATTTTCGGCGAATAAAGTGACGGGGCTCTAGAAAGCGTTTGATAACAGAGGTCTCTGTGCAGTTTATTTCCCCAGTTTTCATTACTAGGACAGATTGGCGGTGCTGTATATTTTTCACTCGTGTGTGTCGACACCTAAATTTAGCCGTTCAGGTTAGCCAAATTCCGTAATATGCATCGTCAAAGAAAACTTAGGCATATCATTTTTTCAGAGCATTTGTAAAAATAAAGGATGTTCTTCTGTACTTTGTATGCAGAGCAGGTATGGTGATTAAAGTTAATTTGGATGCCATGAGGAATGTTTTCCAAAATACTAACGTACAATTATTAGTAAAAACCCGTTGATTTACGTTTGACTTTGTTTTTGAATTAGGATTGTTCTCTGAGTGTCAATATTCACCATTTTTTTTTTAATTTTCTTTTTTGACATACTTAGATACTGTTCAGTGGATATAGCATTACTTACTCCCGGGTTATAAATTGAGTAAATTTGCATTTTACATACTACTTATGCGTGTTTTTTTATTTTTATTTTTCCTCTATATCCATGACGGGGGCCGAATGATCTTGTTGCCCAGGTGCTTGGTTTTTAAGCCTACATTTTCATAAAAGGAAATCCAATCCAACCGAGTTGACTTCAAAAGAAATCCAATCCAATCCAGTTGACTTCAAAAGAAATCCAATCCAATCCAGTTGACTTCAAAAGAAATCCAATCCAATCCAGTTGACTTCAAAAGAAATCCAATCCAATCCAGTTGACTTCAAAAGAAATCCAATCCAATCCAGTTGACTTCAAAAGAAATCCATTCCAGTCGAGTGGACATTGAAGTCAACTCTAGCCAGAATTATCCATCCTTCCCGTACCCCGTAGCGGGTTAGTGCCGTCAGTAAAAGAAATGCCTACAGTGCACCGCAAGAGGTGCACTGAAGGCATTACTTAAGGTTCTTTGCAGCGTGCCTTCATCCCCTAGCTGCAAGCCCTTTCGTTTCTTTTACTGTACCTCCTTTCATATTCTCTTTCTTCCATCTTACTCTCCACCCTCTTCTAACAATTGATTCATAGTGCAACTGCGAGATTTTCCTCCTGTTAGACATTTCAAACCTTTGCTGTCAATTTCCGTTGCAGCGCTGAGTGACCTCATGGGTCCCAGAGCTTGGCCTTTGGCGTAAATTGTATATTCAACCAACCAATCAATCAACCATCCTTCCCTCAGAGTCTTTCAAGAATGCATGGTCCTACCCATGTCTGTCAGTCCTTCCTTATATATTTTATCGCGTTCTCTGTACAATATCCGATGTCCTTTACTCAGCTTGACTAAGCATTTCCAAATCGTTTTAACTTTGATCCTCTAAAGTCGTGATTGGGTTTTTTATTTCTGTATTTTCAGATGGTGGGTGTTCTCTCAGTATCACCTTTATATTCTTGTACTTCATATTTTTTATTTTCTAGGTCTATTTCTCTTGCTGTCAAACCACTCCAAGTCCTTCATTTCACTGTCTTAAAATTCTGAATGTCTGTAAGTGCCCCAGTGCTTGTTTTATAGCCTGAATTTCATGACTCTTTCATCATTACCTCCATCTATCTTATAAACATAGGTCACAGGAGTAATTTTATATAGTTACCATTCTGCAGATTTTCTTGAACTTTAATTTGTTATATTTCATTTTCTCTTTCAGGCCCGGCGTCTTCAGCAAAGTGAGTAAAACCGTGTAACCAGTGAGCCAAAACGTTTAAAGTTGCTTTTTGAAATAGCTTGAAATCTGCTGCCTTATTTTAACACCTGTTTGAACCAGGAATCTTTATTGCAGTTATGTTTAGGAAGGGGATTTGTGTCCCTTTCCAGAATTGTTCTTTAGTAATATAGCATTTGTAAGATAATAAACCAAAGGTTACTTATGGTCAGTCTTCTGAGATGCCATCGAGAAGGCGTCATTTGTTATATACCTTGTTATATAACTGGTGTTTTTGGAAACTCTTAAAGAATTGTTCTTGTGCATTAGCCACGCGTATTAATTGGCGTCGATGACCTTTGCAGTTGCGATGCCAGGTTTATGCACAAAACCAGTGAGTCTAGTATTACCACTGAGGTTCTTTGAAACAAATGCCTTGGAGGCGCTCATTGTACTGTAAGGTTTTTTTTATTACTGGGTATTTAATCTTTACTTTTTAACATATTTGCAATTTACCATGTTCATTTCATTATGGTGTATTTGTAGACTGTTATACTTGCATGTCTTTTGTATATTAGAATATTTATATTGGGTATGATATTGTCTGATGATAATGCAGTATGAGATTTGGTAATAACCATATAACATGTTCTTTACTTATATCAATTGATCTTTGAATCACGTTTGTCTTGTTTTGGCTCACAGTTGACACGGTATTAATTGAAGGCTATCCAAAAGCAGGGGCTTCCGTAATTTCGTAAAAATATTTTGGAATTTTAAAGAAATAATATTTTGCTTTTGAAGGATAAACAAACAACATCCGCCTATAATCACTCGATCCCGTGACTAGGTTTTTACAGGTTGCTGCTTTTGGCGTAATCAGTTATTCAAACAGTGGGGAGCTGCTTTTAGCGTAATCATAATTTCAGCAGAGAGGAGCTGCTCTAGGCGTAATCATAATGTCGGTAGTGGGGAGCTACTTTTGGCGTAATCATAATTTCAGCAGTGGTGAGTTGCTTTTAGCGTAATCAGTTATTTCAGCAGTGGGGAGCTACTTTTGGCGTAATCATAATTTCATCAGTGGGGACTTACCTTTGGCATAATCAGTTATTTCATCAGTGGGGAGTTGCTTTTGGCATAATCAGTTATTTCAGCAGTGGGGAGCTACTTTTGGCGTAATCAGTTATTTCATCAGTGGGGAGCTGCTTTTAGCATAATCATTTATTTCAGCAGGGGAGCTACTTTTAGCATAATCAGTTATTTCAGCAACGGGGAGCTACTTTTAGCTTAATCAGTTATTTCATCAGCGGGGAGCTGCTTTTAGCATAATCAGTTATTTCAGCAGTGGGGAGCTACTTTTAGCTTAATCAGTTATTTCAGCAGTGGCGAGCTACTTTTAGCTTCATCAGTTATTTCAGCAGTGGGGAGCTACTTTTGGCGTAAATCAGTTATTTCATCAGTGGGGGGCTGCTTTTGGCGTATTCATAATTTCAGCGGTGGGGAAATACTTTTGGCGTAATCAGTAATTTCAGCAGTGATGAGCTACTTTTGGCATAATCATAGTTTCATCAGTGGGGAAATACTTTTGGCGTAATCAGGTATTTCAGCAGTGGGGAGATGCTTATTGATGGTACTACAATCAATGCTGGGTGTTGTATGGACACTAGGTTAGGTTAGGTTACGCTACCCGTCTGGCTAGTACAGTTGGTAACACGTTCGCCTCGCGATCTCGGGGACCAGCGTTCGCTCCCCGTCCAGGACGGATAGTGAAGTTTTTTATCGGATGGTTACTGCCATGGGTGACGACATTGGGGGAGGGGTGGGGTAAAACAGAAAAAGGCCAGGAACAAACCTTGCATTTAGTGCCATCATCGATATACAGGCTCGCCCTCCGCCTTACCTGCTTTTGACTTGCTGCCTTTCAAAATTGCTTTGGCATGTCACTGGGTAATGAATTGATTTTGGCATACTCTCCCTAATATATTTAGTTTTTCAGTAACCAATTGCTGCTTTATCAATAACTAATTTTTGCTTTTTCAACAAATAATTGTTGCTTTTTCAATAACCAGTCGCTGCTTTTTCAATAACTAATCGCTGCTTTTTAATAAATAATCACTGGTATTTCTATAACCAATTGCTGCTTTTTCAATAAGAAAATTTTGTTTTTTCAATAAATAATCACTGCTTTTCAATAACCAATCGCTGCTTTTTCAATAACAAAGTTTTGCTTTTTCAATAAATAATCACTGCTTTTCAATAACCAATCGCTGCTTTTTCAATGACCAATCGCTGCTTTTTCAATAACCAATCACTGCCTTTTCAATAACTAATTACGGCTTTTCTCAATAACTAATTACTGCTTTTTCAATAACTAATCGCTGCTTTTTCAATAACTAATCGCTGCTTTTTAATAAATAAGCCCTGCTTTAGGCGCATTCTGCTCATTGTTTTTCACTTCTTCGAGCTTGCCAATTTTGCGTAACAACGCTCCGTTAAATTATATTTTCTTTAACATTATTTCTGCGAATGTTTCCTCACTGTTGCTTTCGTTTGTGTGGTTGTTTACCGATATGGCTGGGATGATAGCACGGTTGCGTTTCCTCTTGTCTGTTTTTGAAGCCATTGCGTTTTTCTGTCTTTTTTTTTTATTTTTTGCCTTGTGTTGTATCAGGTCACCCTTGAAATTGAAAAGAGAATTGGGGAATTTTGTTGTCAGCGGTCACGGGGGGATTTTGGAATTGAAATTCTTCATCAAGGTTAGAGTAATCACTTGAATACAGCAATTTCTTTTTATTTCTCTCGCAAAAGGCAGTTGCCTTCGTTTGGCGCCCCCTTTCTTTTCGGTAGCCTTCTGTCTTCATCGATAAGGATTCTCCAGAGGTAAGCCCTTTGCCTTTTTTTTACGATTAATGTGGTTTTATTTAGGGCATCAAGAGGCCGATTCGCCTAAGACAGCCAGAGAAATGTAGCGGCGCTTCCGAGAACCGATCAAGAGGCTGCAGAACTGCTGTGGGTAAGTTGGAGACGATTTCTTTTTCTTTTTGTCTTTGCGTGGCAATAACGTCCATGTTTTCGTTAAAAGTATCAGATTATGAATCCATTTCTACTAGCTTTTAAGAAAAAGCAATTAGGTCTCCTTCTCAACTTTTTGCATCCAGTTACTCTGAGGCTAAATTATGACCGGAAATTTTTTAAATGTTGATGACGATTCGGGAGGAATTTTTTTTTTAATGACGATTTGGGAAAAAAATGAGCTTCAGTCGAGATCTAGGCAGTGTTTTAAATAATTTACTAGTTAAATGCTCGTGATGGTAAACTGGGTATTTCTGTACACGATGCTGAATATGCGATTCAGTTTAACGCCGGAAAGCTCCTGCATTAGGTACGCAAATCTGAGGCCTTTCAAATATGAGCGTTAATCGTTGCTCGTCATCCATTTATTTTGAGTTCTTCCTTTAGATTTCCATGACTAATGAATGGCATTTTTAGAAATCAAAACTTCTCTCTTTGGCCGGTCATAATAACTAATCATTTTTTAGCCCATGAAAAATTAATAATTGTATTTAGATACAAGTTAAAAGGGGGTTCAATTTAGATCAGATAATTTGCGTGTCCGGAGGAACTCAAGTTATACCTTATATTTTTAGTGCACGAAACGGTAATAGCTTGTTTTTAAATAGAGGATAAAGGGGTCTTGACATGGAGTAAGAAATTTTCGTCTCCGGAAGGACTCAGTGTACACCATGTTTCTTAGAACTTGAAAATGTATACCATGTTTCTTGGAACTTGAAAATGTATACCATGTTTCTTAGAACTTGAAAATGTATACCATGTTTCTTGGAACTTGAAAATGTATACCATGTTTCGTAGAACTTGAAAATGTATACCATGTTTCTTCGTACAAGGAAAGGTAATAATTCTTCCTAAATGCAAGTTAAGAGGGGATCTCGACATACAGTCAATAATTTTCATCTCCGCAAGGACTCAAGTTGTAGCAAATTTTGCAGGACGTGAAAAAGTAATGATAATTGTTTTCAATACAATTTAAAGGGGATCTCGACATACGGTCAATAATTTTCATCTCCGCAGGGACTCAAGTTACAACAAATTTTGTAGGACGTGAAAAAGTAATGATAATTGTTCTTAAACAGAAGTTAAAAGGGATCTCGACATACAGCAAATAATTTTCATCTCTGGAGGGAATCAAGTTACAACAAATTTTGTAGGACGTGAATAAGCAATAATAATTGCTCCTAAACTCAAGTTATAGGGGATCCCGACGTTTTGGGTAAATAATCTTCGTCTCCGGACGGAAATATAAGCGAGCTCTGAATTGTGGCTAATTGGAGGATATCGTTTCTTGATTTGCAGGTAAGGGGAAGCCTCCTCTTCCGTCTTGTGTATTCCCAAAAGGATGCTGGCGTCTCCGAATAAGCCTGAAGCAGTCTGAGTACTGGAGTCGTTTTGTTGCAGCTCCTTTTGCGATTCGTGGGAGTAATAATTGAGAATTACCAGGTACGAACGAGCGTCTAGACATCTTCATAAGGCTAGGAAGTTGAATTGAAGCGTGTAGTCTTCTAGCACTAGAATATTGTTGCTTTTTTTTTTTTTATTATAAAACGGTACTTTTGGAATACAATTGTGTAAGACAGCTTGAATTTTTTGTATCGTCGTTGATGGTAGTCATTTTATTTTTGTTATTTTTATGAGGGTGATTTAATTTATAGTAGTTTTTTGTTCTTTAAAGGTTTTAGATTGCGTTTGCTAATGAGTATTAGAATGATTATGCTTTAATAAAAAAAAAAATTTTTTCCATTTTTTTAGGGTATCGATGTTATCCTTGGCTAAAACGGACTGCCCGTTGACACATTCACTTGGCTGGGCTGCTTCAGTAGTTGCCGGTATCTTGAGATGGACGGAACTGCTATTAGTTCAGGTACTGTGAAAACTAA
>JANJGK010000011.1:7277309-7299214 GCA_039081455.1 Macrobrachium rosenbergii | reverse complement strand
ATAGTAATAACAATCTCTCTCTCTCTCTCTCTTTCTCTCTCTCTCTCTCCTCCTCCTCCAATATTGGAAGATGTACAAAGTGAATCAGGGGGCGAGCTTATGCATTCCCTTCATCTTAAGATGTTTTTCTTTTGTCAATTTAAAGGGCCCCCCGAAAACCGGCAGCAAAATTGCCTGAGAAATTCTAATCCGGTAAAGTTTAGGCAAATATATAGTGCCGGCAAAAAGCTGTTTGATTGTATTTTAATGTCGGAAAAAATCAGGTATTTAAAGTTTTTTTTTTTAAGTTGGTTTACCTGGCACCACGATTAGTTTTTTAATGTTTGTCATAGGACGGGGTAAAAAATTGGTTAAAAAATAAAAAGTGGGCCGCCCGAGTAAACTTTATCTTTGTCATACCCGGAACGCAGTGAAAGAAAATTTGCCCTTGAATCAGAAAATTTTATTCAGCCTGTTCCTTCTTCCTATTTTGTCTCCCACTTTCTTTTTTTAATTTTAGTTTCACGCATGGGCGTGTTGTCTGGAAACTTTTGTGACGTGAATGGCCGTTTTTCAAATCGACGGAACATTGGTCAGTCCTTCCCAGGACGGAATATTCATAAGGGAATGAAACGCTTCTGTTGAGCTAGGCGTTTGTGGTGTGGTGGCGGGGCGGGGGGGGGGGGGGTGGGGGGGAATTGTGGTTATTCTTGTCATGTGATAACGAGAGAGAAAGAAAAAATGTATAATACGCCACGGGATGTGTTAAATAGTTTAACTTTCTAGTTTTAGTGGCTGAAAGTGTGACCAGTCTTTTGTTCCTAAATTTGGGTGTAATTAGTGATACTTTGAAGATGCATTATTATTATTATTATTATTATTATTATTATTATTATTATTATTATTATTATTAGAGCAGAGTAAAAAGCCTTCACCAAAGAACTCGAGCATCGCGTAAAAAAGAAAATCGGGTTAAATGAATATTACGAATGGCCTTTGACATATCAGTCAGGAGAGAATATCTTGACGAGAACAACAAACAACAAACAACAGAAAAACAACGTATTGGTCAAGACTTTTGTGGACGGAGGAAGTAATTCTTCTTCATTGCCTTCCTGCCATTTCATAGTAAGCTGTTAGAAGGAAAATGTCTTATTTGCTTGCACGGAAGAATCCTTACGACATTTAATATTACTTTCGTTTGAAGAAAATTGAAGGATGTGCATTGTATAACGAACAGTCTTTGGTTGTTTACCGGACTGGTTACTTAACAATTTGAATTCTATAGTAGTTGCCAACAAGCCCTTTGTTGGCCGAGTCGGTCGAGCTTCAGACTGTCACTCGATGGGCCGGAGTTCAATTCCCGCGGCAGGCTGATGAAGAGTTAGAGGAATTTATTTCTGGTGATAGAAATTCATTTCTCGCTATAATTGTGGTTCGGATTCCACAATAAGCTGTAGGTCCCGTTGCTCAGTAACCAATTGGTTCTTAGCCACGTAAAATAAGTCTAATCCTTCGGGCCAGCCCTAGGAGAGCTGTTAACCAGCTCAGTGGTCTGGTAAAACTAAGGGTATATTTTAATTTAGTAGTTGCCAACACCAATCAGGTGATGTTATCTATTGCATTATGGAAAGCAGTTTTTTGTGTTCTGTTCAGGGAAAAGGATTTTCTGTTTATAATGTTTTCAGTACTTGTACAGTACGCGTACCGAAGATTTTCCCCCCTCTTCGCTTTTAAATTTATACGATTCTTGATTTTTTCTCCATCACTCCGAAGAAGTGCGAACGGCCCTCGTGAATTTCGATAGCTGTTTCTCCCATTGCCGAAGCTCATGGCAGCACTCGCATGCTTTCATCATCGGCCGATTTGGGGCTCCGCGAGGCTGTATTTCATTCAGGTTTCATTTATCGCTAGTTTGTGTCTGACTTGGAAGTGAATAGTTGCTGCTTGATATCCGGAAATATCTTTGGTCTTGGTCGGCTATCTGTCAGGTGACTGCTCACATTTCCCACAGCTATAAAGGGCCGTTTAGTTATTAAATGATTAAATTCTCAATTAGCAGTGCTTCATCTTGCTTTATGAAGAATGATAGTATAATTTTGATTACCTTTACTAGAAGTCCATTACAATTAGCCGATGTCTCACATCCAATATGCTGAATGACCTCACAGGTCCCAGCGCTTGGCATCAGGCCTAAATCTCATATATATATATTATAATATATATATATATATATATATATATATATATATATATATATATATATATAATATATATATATATACTATATATATATATATGTGTGTGTGTGTGTGTGTGTGTACACACAGTCTGAGGAATGGTGTTTATTGGATGCCTTTAACATTGTAGGTGATTCTGCACGTATCTCTTATTCAAAGTTATATAAAAATATACAACAAAAAGATAATTATTTTTTGGTTAATTTTTCTCATGGATATGTGATCTGCTTCATCGTATTCCTGTGTATTTAATGATGAAGGGGAGAAGAAGACTCCCTTTTTTTTTCTTGGTTTTACTACTCTGCAATATGGATCCTATGTCATTTTGCACAGACGGCCTGTACTGAGCCGGGGGATGGGTGAGAGTATTTTCGCTAATCTAATTTGCATATCATTTTCCTGGTGTTTCTGGCATCGTTGATACCTTTGGAGACTGGTGATCATATGTCACATCATTTACAAAACTTCTCGTAAATTTTACGCTGACTGAGAGAGTCTTCGTCTGCAATATGCGTGTTTCGTCTTACACCTCAGTTAGCGCTGGTTACTGCTTGTCAAAATTTTTTTCCTTTGCTGCACAAAAAACTTTAGAGCTTTGAGGTGAAGTAGTTCCATGTGTTTTTCTTTGTAGAGTTTTTTTTTGTGTGCAAATTAACGGGTTTTGTTGGAGCTTGTGCTTGTAGCGTGTTAATTTTTATCTTGAATTGCAAGAGTTGGGCACAACTTTAATTCATCATGGCTTTGAACATTTATTTGGTTGTTTATAATTTTAAGTTGCAATACATCAACTATTAAGCTAAGCATATCATATGTTCTGTGCTTTTCCGGCGTATATATATATATATATATATATATATATATATATATATATATATATATATATATATATATATATATATATATAAATGTATGTATGTATATATGTATGTATGTGTATATAAATATATATATATATATATATATATATATATATATATTATATATATATATATATATATATATATATATATATATATATATATATATATACTTACAGAGAGAGAGAGAGAGAGAGAGAGAGAGAGAGAGAGAGAGAGAGAGAGAGAGAGAGAGAGAGAGATACTGTTACCTTGGGTTTGCTTTATCGAATTTCCTAAGAGGCAACGAATGAAGATCAGGGATTTTAGCCAACGAATAGATGAAGGTTGTATTGGGGGGGAGGGTGTGGAGTGGGGGATAGGGGATGGGGGCGGGGTAACCGTGAGAGGGTGTACAACGGTAAATATTCTCTCCATACTTCATAATCCTTTGATTATAAGCTATTTGGAATAAAGCGAGAAAGAAATAGTATTGGAAAATAAAGACGGCGAAATGTGACGAGACTAAGTGAATAGTTTGCTCTTTAAAATTAATCTTCACTACTATTAATGTGCATCATGTCGAAAGCAGTGCTTATTGACAGCAGGCGTCCGAGAAATTAATATTTCATTCGGATAAGTCGGATGCAACTGTAATTTTTTTTTCATGGTAAAGCTCATACTGTATTCCACATTTAGTAAATACGTAATATTTATTCATTATATATATTATATATATATAATATAAATATGTTATATACAAACATACATATACAATTTGGTATGTATATATATACACATACATATGTGTATGAATATATATATATATATATATATATATATATATATATATATATATATATATATATATATATATATATATATATATATATATATATATATATATATATATATTGAGAGAGAGAGAGAGAGAGAGAGAGAGAGAGAGAGAGAGAGAGAGAGTCCATTAAATATTAAACAGGTTCTAAGAGGAAAAAAAGATCAGATTGGAACAACTTGTAATCAAGCCTTTGAATTCATATTTTATATTCATGTCCATCACAGAATCTGGAATCTGAGAGATTTCAGAATTAATATGTATGTGGTTCCCCATTCTATATACTTTTTGGTTTAATGCTTTATCTGGCTGTGGTAATGTAGCATCGAGTAATTCCTGACATGTTTTGTTTTTCGTATTCTTCGTCCATTTTGATCTGATAATCCTGTGTGTTTTTTGAGGCCTGCTGGGGAGTATTGAAATGAAAACGGAGAAATGTTAGCCAAAGAATTGACTATTAGCAAAATAATTAAATGGAGTTATTCTTACAGTTGTTGGAAAATATGAAGCTCACTTTAATGCTTATAAGTTAATAGGAGTTGTAATTGCAAATGTCATCTCATGGACAGGTTTTTAATTAAATTTATTTTTGTTGACCTGAATTGTGGGCTGAACTGTCATGCTCTCAGCCAATTGTTGTGGTGATTTCACAGAAAAAATATTTGAATGCTGTTGACTGAATTAATGCACCGGGATGCTATTACTGATTGAACTTATTTGGGTTTTGCTTTTTGAAAGAATTCGCTTGTTTCGGTTGTAATTCCTAGTCGAACACTTGCAGGCAAATTTCTTTGAATATTCTTTGAAGTTTAAGTTCAAAGGGAGAGTAGTTTTTTGTGCTTTGTAAGCTTCATATACGAAATTAAACAAATAATGGAACCAATTTTAGTTAGATTCTGTGTAAAGATTCAGGGAAGAGACGAATTATTGAAGAACCGATGCTACGAATATTATTTTGCGTTATCTGAAATACGTTAAACGACAACCATTCTGGATGATTTAGAGTAGGAAAGGATTCACAAAGGGAAAAATAACAATGAACATTGTCAGTTAGCTACAGGAGAGCGGTATATAAAACAAATAATCGCCATTTTTCCTCCTGGCATCTTGCGAATGTGACGAGCTAATGATTCAGAATTAAAAGTCCGTGAAATAATGCATGGAAGAAGAGCGAATTTATCACTGGTGATGTCGTTAGGTCTAAGCGCGGATAAAATCATCACGATGTGCTCCGTTGTAAGGAAAAGGAAATAGAACTAATGCGAAATCAAATGACATGGAAAACAGTGGCCATTTTTATGGCTTCTGGGCTGCAACAAGGATTTGATACATATTGCTACACCGGACGTTTCCACGAGTTTGAGAATTTGTATAGTGGGTTTTCCGGCTTATTTTCATGTATATGTATATGTATATGTATATGTATATATATATATATATATATATATATATATATATATATATATATATATATATATATATATATATATATATATTATGTATGAAAGGGGCATCCAGGAAAAGGTATCAGTGCATTGTAATCACAACTTATTCAGGCCTACGACGTTTCGCAATGTCGCATTGCTTTACCAAGGCTGAAACTGACAAAGTGAAAGAATTTAAAACTGGCCAAAAACTCCCGAAAAATGTAAAGAAAAAAAATTCACTAGAAAGACACGGGCATGACTACCAAAATTGAACTGAAGAGTAACCAAGACATTTAAAAATCAAGAGGGTAAGGAAAAGTTGAGGTATAGGACATAATATAAACAATCTATCAGTTATTTGATGAACACTTGTGGGGAGGTTGTCTGGGTGTTTTACGCCGGAATGGTAGTTTTTATCAGGGCAGATTCTAAAGTAGAGAGTTCTTCTTCGTCTTGCTCAAATGCAATGATCTTGAAATCTTCCTAGTTAGTGCGGGGTCTTGAAATATAAAGTTTGATGGCGTATGTTGGGAGCTTCGGGTCAGGACATTCTGTAGCCAGCCCTGACACTGACTCTCAGATGACAAGGGGTTGGGGACTTGAGCCGTAGCAACCATTTAGTGCATCCCAGCATTGGAAGGGTGGGTACCGTTCTCAGCTAGCACTCTGCTGGCCCCGCGCTCGATTCTCCGACCGGCCAGTGAAGGATTAGAGGAATTTATTTCTGGTGACAGAAATTCGTTTCTTGGTATAATGTGGTTCGGATTCCACAATAAGCTGTAGGTCCCGTTGCTAGGTAACCAGTTGGTTCTTAGCCACGTAAAATAAATCTGATCCTTCGGGCCAGGCCTACGAGAGCTGTTAATCAGCTCAGTGGTCTGGTTAAACTAAGGTATACTAAACTTTGGAAGAGAAGAGCAGAGCCAATCTGTCCTTATATCTGAAAAGAGATTCCATTGTTAGAGCGTTCTTTGGGATAAGTTTAAAATTGATTGCTGGCAATTCTCTCTTCAATAGATTAATTAACTTGCTTCGAAATTGATTCTTGTAAATGAAAGGAAACTTAGCATAAAAAAATAAGTTTAGGGACGTTATATGTTAATATATATACAGTATATATATATATATATATATATATATATATATATATATATATATATATATATATATATATATATATATATATATATATATATATATAATGTGTGTGTATGTATATATATATGTATATATGAATATATGTATGTATGTATAAAGGAAATAGAATCTTAAGCATATATTGATTTTTGCAATATTCTTATGGAAATATAAGATACATCTGTTACGTGAAGTTTTGGTTGACAGAATGGAATGGATAGTGGACGAAATACCGACTATTATTTTTAATCTCTCTCTCTCTCTCTCTCTCTCTCTCTCTCTCTCTCTCTCTCTCTCTCTCTCTCTCTCTCTCTCTCTCTCTCTCTCTCTCTCTCTCTCTCTCTCTCTCTAACTCTAAGTGGTCCGAGATGAAGCAGCTAAGAAGCAAGAAATGAAAAGTGAACCAAATTACTGTTAAGACAAAGGGCCCATGATTCAGCTTCGTTATATCAATCAGCATATAGAACGGATAAGCCTTTGTTGTGGAGCTAGGTAGCCTTTTAAAAACTACGGTAAGCCTTGTAGGTTCTCAATAATATCCTTAGCATTTGAAGGCACATCTAACTAATCTCGTTGAAGTGGAAAGGAAAATCAGGCTTTCATTTGACCTTATCGAGAGGTATGGGAATGAAGATTTAGGAATGTTTGAAATTTGTTGTAAAACTGGCGTATAAAAAAAGAAAGAACGAACCCAGGAGGGGAACTTTAACGTAGGAAAAAGAGCAGATTTTATCCATCCGTAAACCTCTTTCGGAAGAAAAGTAGAGTTTAAAATTTCTCGTTGGAGGATTTATATCGAGGAGTAAAAGTCTGTAAAAAAAAAAAAAAACGTTCAATTTTGGCAGTTGCATTCTTTTTGGGTCAATTAGTAGAATTTTCGCTCTGGTAAAACTCCTGGTGGGAAACTGGTTTCCGGTCTGTATGTAAGGATAAATTTGCGGTGAAACGTTCTATTCATCAGCAAGAAAAAGACTTCTGAAAATATTGTATTGTAAGTTCCCATATGGAATTCACGGGGAGGTACGCCGGGGGTGGGGGAGGGGGGCCGGGTTGGGGAGTGGGGTTGTGGACTGGTATGTTATAATATATTATCTGAAAGTTCTCGGGGCAAAGAAATATCCCTAGTATGATTATTATTTCGTTTAAATAAGGTTCTTGGATAGAAGTTTTTTGGGGGTGGGGGGGGGGGATAATGTGTTTTGATAAACCTTGATCGTAGTGTTTTGGCTAAATTTCACGAATAGAGGTTATCGGTTATGGTATTAAAGATAATTCTCTGGTTTCTTGTGGAATTTCTGAAGGTTCTGGTGAGTTTTAGAGTATAGTTGAAATAATTTAGTGAAGATAGTTGGGTAAAATAATTTTGAGATTTTGTAGTTAAAGAAAATTATGGAATATGTTTAGTGAATTCAGTAGACAGTTACGGAGAGAGAGAGAGAGAGAGAGAGAGAGAGAGAGAGAGAGAGAGAGAGAGAGAGAGAGAGAGATATGGAAAAAATATAAACCAAAGATAAACAGAGGAAGAGTGAGAGAGAGAGAGAGAGAACTTAGATTCTTAGAGAGAGAGAGAGAGAGAGAGAGAGAGAGAGAGAGAGAGAGAGAGAGAGAGAGAGAGAGAGATCCTGTTGATATACCTTGTCATTTGTTACCGCCCTGAGTTTAGTACGTGTAAATAAACACATAACTGTAAGGGGGTGGAGAGACTCCCTCTCTCCCCCCCCCTCCCTTTACCATCCCCCTTCACCCCATTAAAGGGGTGTGAAGGTGGAAGTGAACAGGCCCCAGTGTGACCCACTAATACCATTATTGCCTATTCGCCAGTCCTCAGACTTCTCTGGAAAAAGGAGCTTCTGGTAATTGACAAAATATCATGTGCAATAAAGACTTTTGCATTGTGATAAGATGTTGAATTCGTTCATGAATAGTTACAGTTAGCGCACCTCATGCGGTGCACTGTAGGCATTGCTTGAGGTTCATTGCAGCGTGCCTTCGGCCTCTAGCTGCAACCCCTTTCGTTCCTTTTACTGTACCTCCTTTCATATTCTCTTTCTTCCATCTTACTCTCCACCCTCTCTTAACAATCGATTCATTGTGCAACTGAAAAAGGTTTTCCTCCTGTTACACCTTTCAAACCTTCTTACTGTCAATTTCCGTTTCAGCGCTGAATGATCTCATAAGTCCCAGTGCTTGGCCTTTGGCCTAAATTCTATATTCAGTTCAATTCAATTCAAATGAAATGAGTAAGTTTCATTAAACTAATGACATAGCAAGTGGAAAGTGAATGATTGCAGCGTAATTTGAAATTACAAAATAAACGCGGATAATTATTTAACATTGCAAGTAAGAATTATCTTTGGAAATGGGGTTGCTTATTGTAAAGACAGTCACTTAAAAGAATTTGATCTTCTTAAATCAAAATGTTTGAAATAGGTATATTTTTAACCAGAAATTACTATTATGTTTAAAACTCCGTAACTAGACAAAAATACCTAAAATACAATACCTAAAATGGTAATTCCTATCTTTTTCACAATGGAGCAAAATATCAATCCTAACTCGAGCGTCATTAATGAATGCTAAATTACTATTTAAACTATTCTCTTTATTTTCTTTTATTTTCATGTACTTAAGTGAAGTGTTATTGAACGAGAGAAAATACTAATATTAATAAATGCAAGGTGATTATTTGTTTACGCTCTTTCATTGATTAATGAGTGCTGTCATTATTACTTCAATGCAGCTGGAGTGGATAGTTGTCAGTTGCTGCTAGCATACTTAAATACTGCATAATATCCAAACAACTTAGCTCTGAGTTCTATCATTTTTGTCCAATAGCTCTGAGTTCTATAATTTTTGTCCAATAGCTCTGAGTTCTATCATTTTTGTCCAGTAGCTCTGAGTTCCATCATTTTCGTCCAATAACTCTGAGTTGTATAATTTTTGTCCAATAGCTCTGAGTTGTATCATTTTTGTCCAATAGCTGTGAGTTGTATCATTTTTGTCCATTAGCTCTGAGTTATATCATTTTGTCCAATAGCTCAGAGTTCTATCATTTTTGTCCAATAGCTCTGAGTTCTATAATTTTTGTCCAATAGCTCTGAGTTGTATCATTTTTGTCCAATAGCTCTGAGTTGTATAATTTTTGTCCAATAGCTCTGAGTTCTATCATTTTTGTCCAATAGCTCTGAGTTCTATCGTTTCTGTCCAATAGCTCTGAGTTGTATAATTTTTGTCCAATAGCTCTGAGTTGTATCATTTTTGTCCAGTAGCTGTGAGTTCTATCATTTTTGCCCAATAGCTCTGAGTGCTATCATTTTTGTCCAATAGCTCTGAGTGTTATCATTTTTGTTCAGTAGCTCTGAGTTCTATCATTTTTGTCCAATAGTTCTGAGTGCTATCATTTTTGTCCAGTAGCTGTGAGTTCTGTCATTTTTGCCCAATAGCTCTGAGTTCTATCGTTTTTGTCCAATAGCTCCGAGTTCTGTCATTTTTGTCCAGTAGCTCTGAGTTCTATTGTTTTTGTCCAATAACTCTGAGTGCTATAATTTTTGTCAAATAGCTCTGAGTCCTATCATTTTTGTCCAGTAGCTCTGAGTTCTATCATTTTTGTCCAATAGCTCTGAGTTCTATCATTTTTGTTCCGTAGCTCTGAGTTCTAACATTTTTGTCCAATACATCTTGAGTTCTATCATTTTTGTCCAATAGCTCTGAGTTGTATCATTTTTGTCCAGTAGCTCTGAGTTCTGTCATTTTTGTCCAATAGCTCTGAGTTCTATCATTTTTGTCTAATAGCTCTGAGTTGTATCATTTTTGTACAATAGCTCTGAGTTCTATCATTTTTGTCCAATAGCTATGAGTTCTATCACTTTTGTCCAATAGCTCTGAGTTCTGTCATTTTTGTCCAGTAGTGAACACTTTCGAACAAGTGAAACTTGAAGGGATTTTGGAAAATTTAATTGCACTTACGAAGAGGAAATCGTAGCATTTGTTCAGCGCACTATTCCAGTTATTAAAATGTCTTCGCTGCTTCAGATAGTATGAAGAAATTCATGTAGAGGAATTTGGGAATTTGTCGATAAAGAATGAGCTTGGATGATATCACTAGCGGATCCAGAAAAATTTCAGGGGGGCCACCAATTTTCATATATATATATATACTCGTGTGTATATATATATATATATATATATATATATATATATATATATATATATACATACATACATACATATATATATATATATATATATATATATATATATATATATATATATATAGTGTGTATATTACACATATTGTATATATATATATTTTGTTATTATTATTATTGTTATATTTTCTCATAATTTAATATTTCTATAAAAGATTTTTTTATTTTTTTTTCACATTTTTATATTTCTCATTTATGTTATCTAAATTGTCAATACTATTAATTTCTCATTATTTTTCATGGGGGGGGGGGGGGGTGGCGAGGCAAGTGCCCAGGTGCCACCGCCGGGATCGGCTAGTGGATGATATGATGTTTCTGATTCTTTTAAAAATGTTTTGTTTGCCACAAAAATATCACGGAAAGGGGAACTTGGAGATGAAGCGGTAACAAGTGCATATGTTTTTCTTAGACCTTATAATAAAGTTTAATTTCCGTGATATTCTAAAGAGAATGTTCAGGCTCTGAATAAACACAATTTTTTAGCTGCCCTTTGAAAGCCATTTCAGACTGAAAGACAAGTTTTTGCTGGTGAAAATATTAGTAGTAGCTAATTGTAGAAAATTAATGTACACTGGCCGTAGCACCGCCATTATCGAACATTTGTTATTATATATATATATATATATATATATATATATATATATATATATATATATATATATATATATATTTAAATGAAAACCCATATGTATATTATATATATCTATATATATATATAGTATATATACATACATGCATATATATACTGTACGTATACAGTATATATATATATATATATATATATATATATATATATATATATATATATATATATATATATATATATATATATATATATATATATATATATATATATATATATATATTATATATATATTATATATATATATGATTTATATATTTAGTTGTATTCTCAGGAGTCAAGAAGATAAAATATCTCGATGTACTCCACAATGAAAACGTGTGTATGTATATATATATATATATATATATATATATATATATATATATATTTATATATATATATACACACAAACATATTCCAGATGGAGAATAAATGAAGATACGTTTTCCTTCTCTCGCAGGACTTTTGAGAGAGATAAGAATGTAACTCTTGGGGAGAAGGAGCCTTTTTGAAGTGGGATTGCTTGGCCATTGCAGAGGGCTTGGGGTCTCCGAACATCCCGGTTTTGTTTTTGCGATTTTTACCCATGGCGATTGGAAAGATGGCTCCCGAAGGCTTGCTCTACCTTCGCAATAAATGAATGCACATGCAAGACGCAGTTCCTGCATAAGTTTTCAGTCGTCTTGCTTTTTATGTATATGTATATATATATATATATATATATATATATATATATATATATATATATATATATATACATACATACATACATACATACACACACATACATATAGTTAATGTCTCGTTTGATATATAGTACAGTATACAACTGTATGTAGATATTTAGTGACTTTCTATAGGCCTACTATTTTCTTTGAATCGATGCATCAACAGGTGAGTCTTCCACCTGTTGATGCATTGATTTGTTTTTGAGTTTCTCTGCTTCGAAATTCCTTTGTGAAACCTAACTTATTAATTTTTCACTTATTATGTGTCTGTTTGCATGAATATGAATGCGGTTCTCTCATAAGAAAAAGATTTGCTGGTTTCTCTTTGCTATTAGTGTCATCTTTTAAGTTAATTTTGAAATTACAAGGTCTCGCATATTCTCAAACTACAGTTATCTTAGATAAGTTTCTCTCATTATTTTTTCACATGAAATAACAATATGGTGTAGGTTTTGGTAATTTTTATAGGTAACTCTTTGGCTTAGGGGTGTGCGATTGCGCTGGGAATCTATCCCACGTAATCCAGATGTGTTCATGGTCTTGATGAAGTGGATGTTAGAATGATTCTTTGGAGATTCAGCGGCTACTGATAATCTTTTGTCGTTCTTTTGCCCCAAACCACGTCTTAAAACCTTTTCTGGGGATTATCGAAGATTCTAGTCAGAGTATCCCCGCGGGTGGGTAATGCCGTCAGTGCACCTCATGCAGTGCAGTGTAGGCATTGCTTAAGGTTCTTTGCAGCGTGCCTTCCTGAAGGCCCCTACTAGCTGCAACCCCTTTCGTTTCTTTTACTGTACCTCCTTTTATATTCTCTTTCTTCCATCATACTCTCCACCCTCTCCTAACAATTGATTCATAATGCAACTGCTTTGAGGTTTTCCTCCTGTTACACATTTCAAACTTTTACAGTCTGTTTCCGTTCCAGCGCTGAATGACCTCATAGGTCCCAGTGCTTGACCATTGGCCTAAATTCTGTATCAAATTCAATTCATCCTAGTCAAAGAGTGGAAGAATTTAATCCAAACTCCGCCAGTGTATAACTAGGTGAAGAATCTCCCATTTTCTTCGCGATTAAGATATTGTGTTTTTTTGGGTATATGTATAAATATTTTTTCACATTATAACAATAATGATCAGATTTCATATTTAGAAAACTGTCGATTATTAATGCTGTCGAAAACCCAATAGTAGTCCGCTGGTATAGTGGTTAGTGTCTTGGCATGCCACTCAATGTTGCGGGTTCGCGTCTCCCCCAGGGCGATGAAAATTCACTGGCTATGCATCATGATCAGTTACTGCTGCAGTGTGGGGTCTGCGGTGGAAAGGTGAAACCAGCATTCTTTGGGAGCTTGAATTTCAAGCCAAAGGCCCCTGTGTGCTTGTGCCACGTGAATTGGTTTTATCTACTAAGATAATGATAATAATACTTCTCCGTAAAAACTGGGAAATTTAGGCATTTTTTCAAAAGAGAATTATGTATATGTAATCCAGGGGTAACGCGATGTTACTGATTAAGAGAAAGAATTTGTAAAAATACCTCAGAGAAGAAATAATACTTCTCCGCAAAAACTGGGAAATTTAGGCCTTTTTTTCAAAAGAGAATTATGCATCTGTAATCCAGGAATAACGCGATGTTACTAATCAAGAGAAAGAATTTGTAAAAATACCTCAGAGAAGATGTGCCCCTGGGTATTTATCACATCCTAATTCCGATAGGGTTATTGATTGCTCTTGTCTGAAGGGTTGCACAGCTACCTTGAAACACAGCGGTGCCGTGTCACAGTTTCTTAGCATTTATTTTACCTGCTTAAGCATAATGACTTCTCCGATACTCAGTCATGAATTTCTCAATTTAGTTTGATTTCAGCGTTCCCTTTACTCGATATCCCCGTGGGAAGGCTAGTGCCGTCAGTGCACCTCAGGGGGGTGCACTGTAGGCATTACTAAAGGTTCTTTGCAGCGACCCTTTGGCCCCTATCTGCAACCCCTTTCATTCCTTTTACCGTACCTCCATTCATTTTATCTTTCTTCCACCTCGCTATCCACCCTCTGCTGACAATTATTTCAAACCTACCTACTCTTAGTTTCCTTCCTTCCCCAGTGATTGGTCTTTGGCCTAAACTCTGTATTCCGTGTCCGTTCCGATCCGTCCGTTCTTTACTCGAGAAGTTAAAAACCGAGTCTTGTTCTGTCGAGGGAGCCAATTAATTAAGTGCTGACCTTGAAGTTTATTCCTGGAGTGTGGATGTACAGCACAGATAAAGAGAAGCGTCGATTGTGATTTAATGATCACAGGTTGTTAGTTTGTCGTGATATAATTAATAATTAACCTTCCACTTGGATTCACCTTTCTTGTTATTTGATCTCTGTTAGCATTCTCCATTCGCTGCACCGTTCTCATTTCATAAAAAAAAACACTTAATAAATTGTTTTTATTTAAGGGATATCGTTCGTGTTACATCTATTCTGGTTGTATCTCATCATTTTTCTGGCGAAGGTGAAGTACGTTTGATGACTATGTAATGAAATAATATCTTTTTTTGTAATTTCGTATTTTCTTCTTTGTTTTTTTTTTATTTAGTTTATCTAGACTTTGCAACTGGCGTATAGATGAGACCAGCATTTTATTTGAAATTTCCTGCTGCCCGGTAACCTTTTCTAATGTCCTTTGATATTTTGATTCAGTAATTTGTCGAACTGAGCAGACAATAATGATAATCGATACGGCATTCGAAATGAAATACTCTGATTTAAGGGAATTTTTTTCTTAGAGAGAGAGAGAGAGAGAGAGAGAGAGAGAGAGAGAGAGAGAGAGAGAGAGAGAGAGAGAGAGAGCTGCTTCTTGCCTATTGAGTCCATAACTACTGTACACCTTTTTATCAAGATGAGTTCCATGAGCATTGATTAGTTTTCCTCAAAGCAGCGGCAATCTTCCTATACACTTGAACATCAAATGGGTTAGGTTGCCGAAAATAGGAATTATAACACCTGATGCCAACACTCACCATTTAGATGTATATACAGTATAAGTATATATATATGTATATATATACACATACATACATAGATACATACAAACGAGCACACACACACACATATATATACACACAGACACACACACACACACACACACACACACATATATATATATATATATATATATATATATATATATATATATAAATTATACACCCATCAATCTATAAATATATTACTAACCTCCCTTCTGAGCTATAGGGTCGTGCTCTCTCTCTCTCTCTCTCTCTCTCTCTCTCTCTCTCTCTCTCTCTCTCTCTCTCTCTCTCTCTCTCTCTCTCTCATATACTATATATATATATATATATATATATATATATATATATATATAATATATATATGTATACATATACATACATATACACACACACACAAACACACACACATATATATATATATATATATATATATATATATATATATATATATATATATATATGTGTGTGTGTGTGTGTGTGTGTATACACGCTCGAGTTAATAAAGAAACCGAAGTGAAAACCATAAACTTGATTCTTTCCTTGTTGAATTTTTAATTCATAATAGAGATTTTCTCCTCTTAGCCATCTGTTGGAGTTTATAACTGATTTTCTAAATCTGATTCTTTAGTTGTATTTTCGTTACAAACTGATCGTAGTGAATAAAATAATTACTAAAAGTATTTGTAACATTTCGTCCATATTCCAATTGCTGTTTCATAGAAATGTACGACATTGCACTAATAACAGATTGGTGTGTTATGTCGTAACATCTCCATATAATAAGGTCTCATTTGATAAGCTGTCAATATCTTCATTGCGCAGAGAATGTCAGTTATGAATTTCCGCTTGGAAACTTAATCAGTACTACAATTTAGTGGTGATAATAACCCAGCACTTAAGTGCATTTTGTGGAAAGGTTTGCCTTTTGATATAAAAGCATTACTTTTTAAGGTCAAATGCTTTGTACTTGGAAAGCTTTGCCTTGTTATATAAAAGCATTACTTTTTAGGGCTAAATGCTTTGTACTTGGAAAGGTTTGCCTTTTTATTTAAAAGCATTACTCTTTAGGGTTAAATGCTTTGTACTTGGAAAGGTTTGCCTTTTTATATAACAACATTACTTTTTAGGGTTAAATGCTTTGTACTTGGGAAGGTTTGCCTTTTTATTAGAAAGCATTACTTTTTAGGGTTAAATGCTTTGTACTTGGAAAGGTTTGCCTTTTTGTTTAAAAGCATTACTTTTTAGGGTTAAATGGTTTGTACTTGGAAAGGTTTGCCTTTTTATATAAAAGAATTACTTTTTAGGGTTAAATACTTTGTACTTGGAAATGTTTGCCTTTTTATATAAAAACATTACTCTTTAGAGTTAAATGCTTTGTACTTGGAAAGGTTTGCCTTTTTATATAGCAGCATTACTTTTTAGGGATAAATGCTTTGTACTTGGAAAGGTTTGCCTTTTTATATAAAAGCATTACTTTTTAGGGTTAAATACTTTGTACTTGGAAAGGTTTGCCTTTTTATAGAAAAGCATTACTTTTTAGGGTTAAATACTTTGTACTTGGAAAGGTTTGCCTTTTTATAGAAAAGCATTACTTTTTAGGGTTAAATACTTTGTACTTGGAAAGGTTTGCCTTTTTATATAAAAGGATTACTTTTTAAGGTTAAATGCTTTGTACTTGGAAAAGTTTGCCTTTTTATATAAAAGCATTACTTTTTAGGGTTAAATACTTTGTACTTGGAAAGGTTTGCCTTTTTATATAAAAGCATTACTTTTTAGGGTTAAATACTTTGTACTTGGAAAGGTTTGCCTTTTTATATAAAAGCATTACTTTTTATGGTTAAATACTTTGTACTTGGAAAGGTTTGCCTTTTTATATAAAAGCATTACTTTTTAGGGTTAAATACTTTGTACTTGGAAAGGTTTGTCTTTTTATATAAAAGCATTACTTTTTAGGGTTAAATACCTTGTACTTGGAAATGTTTGCCTTTTTATATAAAAGCATTACTTTTTAGGGTTAAATACTTTGTACTTGGAAAGGTTTGCCTTTTTATATAAAAGCATTACTTTTTAGGGTTAAATACTTTGTACTTGGAAAGGTTTGCCTTTTTATATAAAAGCATTACTTTTTAGGGTTAAATACTTTGTACTTGGAAAGGTTTGCCTTTTTATATAAAAGCATTACTTTTTAGGGATAAATGCTTTGTAATTAATGGCCGAGAAAAAGAGATGTATTTAATTATGGAGAACCCTTGTGCTAGGTCACGTCGAAAAATCAGATAAATGTACAAACAATGATCACCCTTCTGTACAACATGGCATTGCATAAATATCTATTCATTAAGTTAGAAAACATTTATGGCTCGGTAACGGCGTTGGTGATATTAAACGTTTTTTCATTTTGACATCTTCGGCAGTTATGGCTCCTTTTACTCTGGCCGAGAGATCACACAAAAAAGAAAACAAGTAAAAAATGCGCTGATGTTTTTTTTTCGGCTCAATCGAGTTTTCTCTACATCGTATAATCAAGGCCACGGTAAATAGTTCTGTCTTTCGTTGGTCTAGGTATAATGCTGTATGAGCCGCGGCCCATGAAACTTTCATCCACGGGCCTGTGGTGACCTGTCCTTCAACGTTGCCAGACACACGATCATGGCTAATTTCAACCTTAAATAAAATATAAATTACTGAGGATAGAGGGCTGCAATTTGTTATGTTTGATGATTGGAGGGTGGATGATCAACATACCAATTTGCAGCCCTCTAGCATCAGTAGTTTTTTAAGATCTGAGGGCGGATAGAAAAGGTGCGGACGGACAGACGAACCCATCTCAATAGTTTTCTTTTACAGAAAACTAAAAATGAAATGCGAAAGAAAAAGTTAATTTTGTTTGTCATTAACAATTCCGTTAATGGTTAAACTGGGCGAGAGGTTCAGGATGAAAAAGCAACGCGCCTGGGGATGAGTTTCATTTTATCATTATCTAAAGCCTTCAGCCCTTAACAATAATTCTTCAATTGAAAAAGCCTTAAGGCGTTGCTTCTAAGAGCTATGATACATTACGGTTTTTATTTGATTACTAGTTTTTTTGAATGGCCGACCTAAACTGATTAATGCCTTTGATTGGTTGCTAATCAACTCATCCACAAGAGAAGCAGATTAACGCACTGGCTTACTGTTGTTCATCTACATTTATGGAATTTGTAATTATTTATTTATTTATCTATTTATTCATTTATTTATAGAGGGAATTCATACTTGATTGAGCATCAAAGCACAAACGTGCCAGTGACGTTTTATCTTTCGAGCCATTCCACATTATCGCACAGCCATTTATCAGTTGCATTTGCCATCTCTCTTAACTAATTCGGACTGAAGTTGAAATTATAGCCATTACCTAGTTCTGCTAAATTTCCTGTGGGAATAATCTGCTGTTTATTCCAGAGTCTTAGTCTCTTTTACATCCCGTTTTCTTCGTATTTTTTTCATATTACTGTTTTTTCCATACGAATTTTTGCTCTCAATATTATTCACAATGTAACTACAAGAATAAGACAGACAATGTTTAAACTCGCGGTTCTCAGGCAAGGATGAACGGTTTTCAAGAACATGATTACATGCAATATCACATCTATATAAAAATTGGAATGGTATTGGGAAATTCATCAAACGTATAAAGGCAATGGCAAACTGAGTCCATTCTTAGACCTGCAAATGTTCTGGTTTGTCATTTGCCGATGAACTGCGTAGGAACTATTCAGATTCTCCAGTAGGTTATGCAGTACCTGCTTTTGAAATAATGTTTGTAAACAAAAATTGGAAATTGTTAGCTATTCGTAAAGTGTTTGGGTACCCCTTCGAACCTTAGCATATTCGTGTACAATTTTACTCGATGAAACATATAATATACACCACACAAAATGGCCTCCCTTAACAAGTGAGAATGGATCGGTGGCAAAGACTTAGTCAATGTTGTTACCGATGAGAAATTTTGAGAAATTACCCAGTAATCACCTCCAACGGGTTATATATAATCCTTGTCGCATCTCTTGTCTGAAAGGTCACTAAAAGGTCAATTCTATCACTTGATTAAATAGAGCCCGCCGTTCCTTCTTTAGTTTATTGCCGCTCCATAATCTCATCGGCGACAACATTGCGCAAGTCTTTGTCACCGATCCATTCTCACTTATTATGGAAGACTCGCATAAGTAAATAAAGCTTTACATTCTGCTTGGGAGGCAGCAGCTATTTTCTCCTTTGTCTCCCCTAATTTGATTTGGATAGAGACGATACACATAATTCACTGGACTTATAACTCGGTTTCCTTCAAGAGTTCTTCAAGGCTTCTTGATGAAAATTCCCTATAACTTACGTTTTGAGCAATGATTTTCACTTCTAAATATTGTTGGTTTTTCTCGCTGAAAAAGTGGTTTCTGCTTCATTATGCCTTAACCATAATCTTTAAATATTTAGGCCACATTGGGAACATTATACGTGTTACTGTGGCTTCGGTAGCTTCGACATTTTGCGGGACTCACTGTTTTACTATTTTTTTTTAACTCCAGCGATTGATTTTTTCTAACATTTCTCCCAATTGCGTTTAGAAGTTACAACGGCTTTAGATTAAAATAGGAACTTCATATGACGACAACCATTTCTAATATTTTTGTATTCACCCCTCGCGTAAGCCTTGCACCTTTATTGACAAACCAAGAACTATATTCCACATCCTTTTTCATTTGATTACAAAGGCCATTTTGTGTGACGTACATGTTTCATCGAGTAAAATTGTACACGAACATGCCAAGGTTCGAAGAGTTACCCAAACACTTTACGAATAGCTGACAATTTCCAGCTTTTTTTTTTTTTTACAAACATTATTCATAAGCAGATACTGCATTACCTACTGAAGAATCTGAATAGTTCCTACGCAGTTTATCTGCAAATTACAAAACAGAACATTTGCAGGTCTAAGAGTGGATTTAGTTTGTCATTCCTTTATGTGTTTGATGAATTTCCCAATATCGTTCCATTTTTATATATGTGATATTCATGTAATCATGTTCTTGATAACCGTTCATCCTTGTCTAAGACCCGTGAGTTTAAATATTGTCTATCTTATTCTTGTAGTTACATTTTGAGCAATATTGAGAGCAAAAATTCTTGGCAAAAATTTTTTTTTCATTGTTTGCTACTTAAACTTTAATAATGGCGAATTAGATAGAAATATAAACAAGTAAAAAATGCGCCGAAGTTTCTTCGGCGCATTTGAGTTCTCTGCACAGCGTATAATGTTGTATGAGCCGCGGCCCATGAAATTTTCAGCCACGGCCAGGTGGTGGCCTGGCCTATAGCGTTGCCAGACGCACGATTATAGCTAAATTTAACCTTAAATAAAATAAAAACTATTGAGGCTAGAGGGCTGCAATTTGCTATGTTAGATGAATGGAGGGTGGATGATCATCATACCAATTATCAGCCCTCTAGCCTCAGTAGTTTTTAAGATCTGAGGGCGGACAGAAAAAAAGTGCGGACAGAAAAAGTGCGGACGGACAGACAGAACCATCTTAATAGTTTTCTTTTACAGAAAACTAAAATGAATGGTTCTGTCAATAGAGTATGGGAGTCTGCAGACCAAGATTTGCAAATTGCAAATGACCACGCATCCCATTTGTAGTTCGGGTAATTAACGTCACGGTGAATTTGCATACGGCCTTGTTGCCTATGAGTGACATTTGATTTCATGGGGTGACAGATTAACTGGTTTGAGAGCATTCGAGCTCAAATATAATTGCTTGGTGCAAACAGATTAATTTCACTTAGCGTGTAATGAATACGATGAACATTATTAGGCTGTTTACTTCCGCAGCTATGTTTAGCGGAAGGTTATATTTACAAGATGACGTTAACAATTATAAAGGTAATTCGCCTTGGAGTCGGTAACTCGTCCTGGAGTCATCCACTGGAGACACTGAAAGATTTTTCGTTATTAGAATTTGATTTTTCTCGTGCTCCCGTTCAGGTCATTTTTCATAATGGGGGATTCCTTGAGAGATAGGACAAAAAAGCTGCACCATATTAATTGTTGTGTACTGTAATATAGAAAGCTCACCAGTGGCCCGTCTATCCACCCATTCACCTTCATTTTAAATACTTTCCTAAGACTCAGTCCAGCACATTTTCAATCCCATCAGCCCATCAGTCGCCATCGTTTATATGAGTTTTAATTTTTACAGAACGTAAAAAAAAAAAAAAAAATTGACACTGAAGAAATAATTATCACTCCATCGAAACAGCATCTCTTGGCTGTTGCAAGAAAGTGATTTTGCACTTTTATTATTATAAAAATGTTAATGCTGGGCTTAAAGGTAGCTTTACTTAATGCGTGGTTCCCTGCAGCGTACGCAAGGTTGGATATCGGCTGGATCTAGTCTAATTAAAACTTTTAAGGTAATCCAAGGTTGCAATGCATATAAGGCCGTAATCCCTTGCTCTGGCGAATATTGCATAATTCTCTTTCCCATAAATCTTTGGTCATTTAAACATTAATCAGATCTGTGCTTTGATGCATCAGTGTAATCAACATATTTGATTAAATGGTCGATTTGGCGCGAAAAAAAAGGTATGGTTATTTTTGCATATCTGACGATGTGACATAATGAGGTGTTCTTCGGTAGCCCTTTGGCTCTTTACTAAAAAAAAAATAAATAAAAACTTTCCATCGTCCTCTTCTAATACAGTGGCAAATATTTACTTCTCTTGCTATTTATTACTTTAGGTTGATAGGGTAGCCCGCTACCACAATGGCACTTAACAAAGTTCTTATTTTCAGAAAAAAAACTTGTGCACACACACACACACACACACACACACACA
>JANJGK010000011.1:7257309-7274809 GCA_039081455.1 Macrobrachium rosenbergii | reverse complement strand
TGGTGATGATAAAGTTGAATGGAAATCGACTCTTTGTAGTTAAGACTTTACATCTTTATGAAACACCACGTTTAGTCACGAAGTTTGTATTGTTAGTACAATTCTTATAAGAAACTTATCAGGGGCAGTAAACAACGCTTACTCCAAAGAATCATGTGGGGTCAGTTATAGAACCATCATATGATTTACATTCAGCTTTGTCACTGAATCCCACTGAAACATTTGCGGATGCAACAACCTGACGTGGTTTCACAAATACTTGTGCATTTTAAATTCAGTGGAGAATTGGGCGGGCAGTCTTACCTAGCCCAGTTCCTTTATGTCGTCAGAGAAAGTAAGAAAGAAAGGGGCATAGGAATGGAGTGAAAAGATAGGAAGCTATACAGAAAACAATGTCTGGGGGTCACTGCATTTACTTTATTTCTTCTACATGAGAATTTTTCTTATATTTTGTTACATAGTATGTCCAAAGCTCACAGCATTTAGTTATGGAAATTCTTTGTGCTCTGCTGCCAGCTTCGCTATTCTTGAATACCTTTCATCAGTGTTTCACGCAGACAAAATTTTAATCTACATTTTTCGAAAATTGTTGCATTTTTTTCATTTAATGCCGTAGGTTATACAAGGTTCCTTTGAGCACATGAATTCTTTTTACCCGGAAAATCGCTGTTTTTCCTTTTACCAGTTCTAGTTTTGCAAATAGAAGGAAGTGGATTGTGGAACGCTCTTCAGACAACAGCCTGCCTTTAAAGGCTTGGAGTAAGTAATCCACCGTGGATGAATTATTTTCTGTATGGATTCAGAATAGTGCCTTAGTAACTTTTTTCAGTAAGCTGGAGTGGTATATTCATTGAGCAACTTTGGAGGCATCTAACAGCTGATAAGAGAAGCTAATGAAGTATATCACACCAAATCTCTCCTGTTGGGCACCAGGTTTATCCTCCACATTTAAAGTGACAGAATTTAATTTTTATGCTATTTGTGTTCTGTGAAAGTGACCAGTCCTTGCCTTTTTCTTTTTTACTTTGTTTATTTCCAAATGGGAGCTCTCTTCCTCTTCCCGCTTTTCTGCTAACTCTAAGGCACAAAATCCCTTTTATCTTTTAAGACTCCTGTCTATCGCTTCTCTTTGGGATCTACTCTAATTAGATTCAGTTCTCAAATCCCTGAAATGTCTTTGTGGAACAGAGCTGCGTGTATAGCGTTGCACATGCAAAGACATTCTTGCTTATGCACAAGCATGATGAAGGGAAGATAAAATAGAACGTTGTGGAAGAGTGAAGAAACACGAACATTAAACAGTGAAACATGGTCATCACGAAGCAAAAAAAAAAAAATACTAGAAAAAAAATTCGGGAGGAAATAAAGAAGAATAAACATTCAACAATGGACCGTGTGCTTTTAAAACCACTGCATGATATTATATTTTCCGTAATAATTCCAGTTATTCTGTTCCATTGTCCTTGCTTTACTTCCCGTTACGAATTACACATATAGACCATGAAATTCTCCACCGAAATTGCTCGCTCAAACTTAAAATACGAATGAAAAGAGCTCAAGTCCCTTGCAGGCCATGAGATGGCAAGCTCTCTGCGCGCTATTTACAGATTTCCTGCTATTTACAGATTTCTCTCTCTCTCTCTCTCTCTCTCTCTCTCTCTCTCTCTCTCTCTCTCTCTCTCTCTCTCTCTCTCTCTCTCTCGTTTGAACTTGTGCAATTCGACCAACTGGAAATTCTATCTCGCCATCCCTATGAAATGTAGAAACTCGGGATTTATTTTCGCTCGTGTAAATAAAAACAGAGAAAGGCCGGAGCGTGTCGTTCCAGAAAGAACGCGCCGAAAAGGTTCACGGAAATTATAGAGAGCGAGTCCTCTGGTCCGAGTTAACGTTTCAGATATAAGAGGGAGAAGTATAAGGTTAGAAAGTTGTACACGCGTAGATTTCTTGTGTACTTGCATTTTTAGTTTTCTGTAAAAGAAAACTATTGTGCCGGCTTTGTCTGTCTGTCCGCACTTTTATCTGTCCGCACTTTTCTGTCTTCACTTTTTATGTCCGCCCTCACATCTTAAAAACTACTAAGGCTAGAGAGCTGCAAACTGGTATGTTGATCATCCACCCTCCACTCATCGCACATACCAAGTTGCAGCCCTCCAGCCTCAGTAGTTTTGATTTTTTTTTTCAAGTTTAAAGTTAGCCATAATCGTGTTTCTGGCAACGATATAGGATAGGCCACCACCGGGTCATGGTTAAAGTTTCGTTGGCGGCTGCTCATACAGAATTATACCGAGACCACGGAAAGATAGATCTATTCTTGGTAGCCTTGATTGTACGCTGTACAGAAAACTCGATTGCCCCGAAGAAACTTCGGCACATTTTTAACTTTTATTTTATTGTAAAGACATTTTGCCATTTAGGAAAAGATTGGGGTCCATCAGTTGAAGCGATGCTTGTCGAAATTTGAAAAAAATAATTTATTTTCATAAATCGATTGCTTCACGAGTGTCTTTTCAGACCATCTTCACTGTTGTGCACAGTTTGTGATTTATTTCACATGAATTACAAATATGTTGCACCTCACGCGGTACACTGTAGGCATTGCTTAAGGTTCTTTCCAGCATCCTTCCGGCCCCTAGCTGCAACCCCTTTCGTTTCTTTTACTGAACCTCCTTTCATATTCTCTTTCTTCCATCTTACTTCCCACCCTCTCCTAACAACTTATTCATAGTGCAATTGCGAGGTTTTCCTCCTGTTACACCTTTCATACCTTCTTACTGTCAATTTCCGTTTCAGCGCTGAATGACCCCATAGGTCCCAGTGCGTGGCTTTTGGCCTAAATTTTATATTCAGTTGAATTCAATTCAATTCAATACAAATATGTTGAGGGTATACCTTTAAATGTGATATTGTTAGCCGGGAACATCAGGTTATGTTTCCACAAGATAAACTCAAATTGTTGGGTTTTCCTTTAAGAACACTTCTCTAGCACTATTTGGCTGTGCTGAATTTTTGACCAGTAACGAAATAATAATAGATTCTTTTGCTGTAACACCTGGTTGTTTGCGAGTTATGGATTTTTAACCACCAACTAATTGCGTCGTATGTAACTTGTTCCATAAAGCAGGCTTGCAGAACACATACGTGTTGAATTGGGGTGGTAGCTGTCATCCGTTTGGTATTTATTTCCTCACTGGGACAGAAAACATTGAAGGCACATTATTTTGTACCAAGAGCAGCTTAATGCTTATAAGTAGCCCTGTTACTGGTAATTACTACTTGGAGGAATGATTTTGTAAAACTGCTGTGAGTGTGCCATTGGACAACAGTTCTTTTGTGGGTTCCAGAAGTTAGCTGCCTCAAGATTCGCTGATTTAGAGAACATTCAGCAAGTGCCAGTCAGGAGAATAGTAATATGTAGCTCGAGTTGTAAAGAGGATAAAATAAGGCTTTGGTATCTGTAATGCA
Organism: Macrobrachium rosenbergii; assembly: GCA_039081455.1. NCBI lineage: Eukaryota > Metazoa > Arthropoda > Malacostraca > Decapoda > Palaemonidae > Macrobrachium > Macrobrachium rosenbergii. The sequence continues at coordinate 7,271,344 of JANJGK010000011.1, read as the reverse complement.
AGATGGAAGAGCTTGTGTACTTTGCAGGGAGAGGTATTTCGAGTAATATGTAAGACTCAGTTGTCCAAAATGTCTGGTGTTAAGAAATATCTGGGAACGTTGGTTTTCCTTATTGTAGAACCTACGTTTGATGTTTTCTCTGTTCATAAATAAGGTTTTAAGATGGAGTGGTTCCTGTGATATTTTGACTCATATCAGCTTGTGTTCCACTGTCAGTACTTTTCATGGCTGGCATCAAAACGCAATGAGTCTGCATTAAACTATAGATTGTTGTAAACTTGGAATATGCTTTTGTTGGCACTAATGAATCACGAATCTGTCTCTCTTGATAACTTTCATTGTTCTTTATTGAGGCCATGTTGTAAGGCTTTGCCTGCCCCAGTTGTCAATGTAATGAAACATAGTGCATTTTAAGCACTAAGATTTGTCTGACAGTGCTTGGAGTAAAGGTTGGGGAGTGTTTACTCTGTAGCTTTTGAATCTTACAATCTTTCTTCTTCCTCTTGAGTGTTTTTAGCAAAGGTTCTTTCTGGGCAGTGGTCATGTGTTTGACATTAACGTCAAGAACTCGGCTTGTATATGTCTGATAGACTGGAACAGATTAATTCGAAATAACTCCTGTAATTATTATGTCTCTTGTATTATTAGAACTGATTGTTAGCCCACATGCCTTCAGTGGTGTTAGCAAAGGTCTTGCAACATTTTCTGTAGGTCGACTGATTGCTGATTTGTAATAATTTTTTACTTCAATAGGATTGAATGTTATTGTAAGGAGTCTCTCTCTGCCTGATAGTTGTTTTTATTGTTAATTAGAACTCGTTGATGTTTTTACAAAAGAATTACTCCCACTAGCAGGGTTCATCTTGAAATTTTGGCAGTCTTTCTGTTTCGTGTTTATCATATATTTTGTATGAGAATTTCTGTTAGAAAATTAGTTTCCTGAAACCCATTGTTTCTGGACACTTTTTCCTTTTGTCAGCATGTGCATCTTTTGAGTAGAAGGATAGAGCTCTTCCCGCAAAAAAAAAAATTATATATTATTTTCCATCTCATATTGTCTAAAGGAACTCATTCCCTTGGAGATAGATTAATTTCCACAGAGGAAATTAGTCCATGTGGAAATGGGCCCAGTTTCTGTGGATGCCGAGCGAATATTCAGTTTCTGGTCGATGGCCTGACCTGTTCCCTTCACTTATATTCTGTTATATATCATCATGAAATTAGATTAATTTTCCCTTTTGTTTGTTTCGTAATCTGCTCCTCTGAAGCGTCTTAGTGTTCTTTTGGATATGCTTTGAAAGATTTGTAACTTTTTTTAGCTGAAAACAAAATTGTAATAATAGTAGATATTAATTTCAAGGAAATGTTCACAATACTGTATATACTGACGCGTTCTGAATAGAATCATGAGAAAGGGGTTGAATTACTGTTTAACTCTGCGTCGGGTATTAACGTTAGATTCTCATTTAAGCAGACACAGAAATCCAGAATCCGGGTGATCCACTGCAAGTTCAGATTACCTATGGGAAAATAATCATTGTTGTATTTACTGCCAATGCCTAACGAAGCTATACAGGTTACACAGTACTGAACCACACTTTGAACTTTAACAAGTTGTATTTGCGAAAACTAACAGCAACGGTTTGCTAGTGTTAGTGTCCGATTCTACATTTATCGTCCGAAGTTCCGCTCTAAAGAGGAGTCAGAGCTTTGTCAGACTTGGTTCTGCAGAGTGCTGGTGCTCTCGCGAGCATGATTTCGTCTGCTGGAACGAGGGATTGGGACCTCTTAAGACTAGTAAAAGTAACTTGTTGCTGGCGAGCTTGTGATCATCAGACTGGTAGTGTTTTTTTTATCGGTCTGTCTATTATATATATATATATATATATATATATATATATATATATATATATATATATATATATATATATATATATATATATATATATATATATATGTATTGTGGTATATGTGTGCTCTGAGTTTTAAATCAATATAGGTCTTATTGTTTTCAGTGGTAGTAAAACATCGTAAACATTCCATTCCGGACCCTAAGGGATTTCGTGTTCATGCTGTCTCCAGACATTCTTGTACTGGCGAATACTCAAGTTCTACTTACGGGGATATTTTTCCAGGTTTTGTCTTTTCGTCAGGATTCGTTTAGGCCCACCCCTCAGCCATTTGTTCTCGAGCACTGCTGCGTTCTCTGATCGCCCTGCAGTGCTTTTACCCAGTGGCTGATATCTTCCGCTTGAGTACCAGATCACTGCGGATCTCGGTTTGAAGACGAACTGCTGCTTCTCGCGTAGCATAGCTTCTGATTAATCAGCTGTTGGTTGTAGTCACTACCCTCTTTTAGATTATAAGGAATGGAATGGAACGAAATGGAATATAGAGTTTAGGCCAAAGGCCAAGCACTGGGACCTATGAGATCGTTCAGCGCTGGAAAGGAAATTGAGAGTAAGTAGGTTTGGAAGGTGCAACAGGAGGAAAACCTCGCAGTTGCACTATGAAATGCTTGTAGGAGAGGGTGGATAGCAAGGTGGACGAAAGAGAATATGAATGGAGGTACAGTGAAAGGAGTGAAAGTGGTTGCAGCTAGGGGCCGAAGGGACGCTGCAAAGAACCTTTGGTAATGCCTACAGTGCACCCGTGAAGTGCACTGACGGCGCTACCTCCCCTATGGGGTTTAAATTATAAGTTACAAATGTGCAACCTGCACAGATTGTACGTAGATATAGAAAGGGCATTAACTGTAATTTTGATGACTCTCCCTGGGCAGCCTTCTCTTGCTCAGTATTCTGGCATCTAGATCCTGACCTGTGAAGGCAACATTTATCCATTTGATTATTTCTTTATTTATTTATCTATTTATTTTTACAAAAACAGACCTTGTCTGATGTAATTCTTATAAAATATCCACGGAGACTATGCAGAATGTTGTTATTTTTTCTCAATTGCAATTGCGAAATATAGCGCATTGAATCGCTGTTGAAACTAAAACCCTCTAATATTCTTTTCCGTGTTGTGTATTTTTGGCGGAGAGAGAGAGAGAGAGAGAGAGAGAGAGAGAGAGAGAGAGAGAGAGAGAGAGAGAGAGAGAGAGATGCGACTACAATCAGTTATTTGCTCAGCGTTTCATGTCCGACTCAGTTCCTTATGAACTACAGTTTCATTTGTAGCAAAATGCTGTGTTTTTAATTTTTTTATGGGAATCATAGAATGATTAATGTAATGATCAATAATTTTAAGAGGCAAATCTCCGTAGAGCATTATTTGAGACGTGTAATGTAAATCGCACCTTTTCTGTGATATAAAATCAGCAAAAAAAAAAAAAGAATATAAATTACGCGTATGCATGTTTTTTGTCCATTCATACAAAAATGAGAAATACGAAAAGTAAAAAAAAAAAAAAAAGTAAATTTGATGATCTGACAGTTGCAACGTACCTGCAATTTACACTTAATCTATTTTGTACTGCGAACGAAATTGGCGAGATCTATTGTTCATTTAGAAAAAAAAGTAATGAATGAATAAAAATGGCGTTCCCTGGTTGACGTGAGTAATTAAGTGTTCTGTTATAGTATTTATATAAAATGTCTGGGCGAATAGTTTCCATAAACGTGGAACGAAAACCACCCAGCGTTTGTTAGTCTCTAGTTTTTATTCAATTAGAGATGGAAATAACGCATATTCATTTCGTAAAATCCGCAGATTCTTCGGCGCAAGCGGACTGATTTGTGGGGGTGGGAAATCAGCCAAGCGAAAGAAACCTGACGCATAACGAGGCACACGACTTAGAATATAAGGTATTCTCAGCAAATATTATGAGGTACGGAAAAGTTCGCCCGCTCTGTCAAGCAGATTACTGTTTGAAAGTTCGCAGCGCGGGGAATGAGTAAGCGTGGACGGTTTCCGGGGAGAAGGTTAATGAATGGGCAATAAATCTGGCGATAATAAATCAGGGAATGCGGAAGTGTAACCGAGGCTGTTCGTTGTTTACGAAATGTGACCATTAAGAAGAATGCGTTCTTTCATCATGGCGACAGTTGAAATCGGAGGTTGAGGTGGCGTGTGGTCGATATTTTTCATTTTTACTTGAGTGGAAATGAGTAATTTTAAAAACAGATAAGATATATCTATATATATATATATATATATATATATATATATATATATATATATATATATATATATATACAGTATATATATATTCGCTAATAGGTAGTATGTAGGCCAAGGCACCTATATATACAGTATATATATATATATATATACAGTATATATATATTCGCTAATAGGTAGTATGTAGGCCAAGGCACCTATATATACAGTATATGTATATATATATATATATATATATATATATATATATATATATATATATATATATATATATATATATATATATATACACAGATGTATGTGTGTGCGTGTTTGTATGAAGCTATGCTAATATGTATGCATGTATCATATTAATATGTTTTTCACAAACTCTCACGCATGTTTATAAATAAAATTTATATGGTTGCTCATCAAGGACCTTTTTCCTTAAGTATAATAATGCTTTGTCCTTGCCCACACATAAACCGAATAATGTGGGCTGTGTTCTGTAGTATCTTTCTGTTTCTTTACGCATCATACAACAATAAACATGTTACCATTTTCTTTTGCCCATCTTTATCAAATTTCCCACCTTATCTGTTTTTAAAACCCCAAATGACCTATCAACATCTGCTCCCAATCCCGGGGAGAAATGGATGGGTTGAGCTGGTCAGTTAGGCTATATGGAACTTGTGGAAGATAACGGTTCCAAAATTAGAAAATGGCACTCAAAACAAAATGAAATGGCAACCCCCTCCTACCATGCAGCCTAGGTAGGGGAGGAGTACGAGGAATTCTCTAAGGAAAATGATAATAAGGCAGTGTAATCGTAAACGAACTTTATATATGGTGAAACTGCTAACAAGAAGAAACCTGTACATATTTTTGTGTTCAGGTCAAGTATAAAGGAGTTGGCACAAAGTCTGACAGCTGAAGAAGCGGTGAGATATAAGATCAGGTGGCGTGGCGTGAGGCAAGCCAAAATGAAGTGGACGCGTTGGTCAAGGAGGAAATCTACAAGAAATGTGACACTTGATGGCGAAGAAATGAAGGAATAGAGAAGATTAATGTCATCCAAGGAGAGAAGGTAGTGCATTCAGTGTACTCAGCGCAATCAGATGAAGAAGAAGAAGAGGAAGAATTTTGGGTAAGGCTATCGGTCTACAAAAGCTCCTCAGTCAGGTGAGGAACTGACATGAGGAAACCTAAATGGCTACACAGGGATAGACGAAGGTGGTTCTGATGAAGTTATGGGTACAGATAGTCTTTGAGAAATGTGCGGGGAGAAGCAGAATTGTAATTTTGCCGAGGTCGAGGATTGAAATTGCAGATCACGATGTTTAAGACACCAAGAGAGAAGTTGATAAGACGCGAGAGTGGAGAAGTTTAAACAGCTTGGCTTCATTATAATGAATATTGTTTGGAGCATCAAATGAAAGGATTTTACTGTTGTATTAAGTGATGATTGCCAACACAGCTTACATTACTGCGAGATAATTTAATAATGAAAGATACAGAAGGTTGAGAGAGGAGGAAAAAAGGAGCCAGTTAAACAGTTAAAATGATCCTATCAGAATTATATTGATTCTAGTAGCCTACACCAGAAGGGTCAGACCTGGTTAATTTGAGTAAAACTTATGACATTATATTGCCTTTAAAACCTTCCTTATGTATTTTTATAAACAAGGTTAATTTTTTTTAATGATTCTAATCTGCCAGAAATGACGCTTGCATACTTAAGAATTTGAAGGGTTCTTTGCACTTTGTATTGTAAAATCTATACAGTTTTAAGTGTCCTTTGCATATATATATAATGTATATATACATATATATATATATATATATATATATATATATATATATATAATATATATATATATATATATATATATATATATATATATATATATATATATATATATATATATATATATAAGGTTAATTTTTTTAATGATTCTAATCTGCCAGAAATGACGCTTGCATACTTAAGAATTTTAAGGGTTCTTTGCACTTTGTGTTGTAAAATCTATACAGTTTTACGTGTCCTTTGCATATATATATATATATATATATATATATATATATATATATATCTATATATCTATATATCTATATATCTATATATATATTATATATATATATATATATATATATATATATATATATATATATATACATATATATGGTATGTATGTATATATAAATTTAGTCATGTACTTCAAGGGCTAACAAAACATGAATCTAGAGGTCACAAAGGTTGCCACAAAATCACTTGTGAAAATTTCATCCATAATGTACAAGACCTAACTAATTAATTTGTTGTAATGGAGAATAATGAAGTCCTTGTGTCTGATACCCTAGGGTAACAATTTCCTATTCATTTATATTTCAAAATGACTGCTGAAAGAACTTCTGCGACTTAGTTCAGGAAGATGTCTGTCAGGCCAAGCACTAATCAATTTCATTTTGGCGGTTTCCTTGAACGCTGAGCAAAACATGAATAAACTACAAGCGTAAGACGTACGGTCATCGTGGACGTCATTCCACTGCAATCCAAAAGCAATCAAAAAGATACAGAAAAAAGACTGAGAAAAAAATTCCAGGAAGAAATGCCTAGAAATGTGCAGCTGCAAAAAAATAATGAAGGTCATTACGAAATTTTTAAATGCGCAGGTAGAAAAATGACAAGAAAAACAGAACTCCAATTACGACTGGCATAATAAATGAGAGTCTGAATTCTAGTCTTATTTTCGTGCTTTCCTCTATAAAAATCTATCATATCAAGCCAAAATCTGTATAGATTTTACAGTACAGAGTGCAAAGAACAATTAAAATTGTATATATGTATATTATATATATATATATACTATATAATATACATGTATATATATGTATATATATCTATAATTATATATATAAATATATATGTATATAAGTGAATGATTTTTATCACATCACCGTGATTCATATACAAGCATTAAGCTACAAACGTCCTTTAATATCGAATTCGCTCTACCTCGGAAATAATATAGTTTCACATATGTTACCCGAAGGGGAATTTTTTTAGTTGATAACAAACTTGCTATCAACTAAAAAATAATTTTTTTAGTTGATAACAAGTTCGTCGTCTCGTGGGCTCGAACCGCGGAAGACAAGAACTCAGGGCTACAGTAACGCGCCGTGTGGTTTAATGCGCGTCACTGTAGTCCTGAGTTCTTGTCTTCCGTGGTTCGAGCCCACGAGACGACGAACTTGCTATCAACTAAAAAAATTCCCCTTCGGGTAACATATATGAAAATATATTATTCCCGAGGTAGAGTAAATTGGATATTAAAGGACGTTTGTAGCTTAATGCTTGTATATGGGTATATGTGTGTATGTATATATGTATATTTATATGTATATGTATGCATCAAGAAAGGACCCACACCAAAAAACGTAAGTGCTTGGTAATACGTTTGAATTTAACATGCCCTTTCATATAAGTGCTAAATTTTCATTACGAATTTCCATTAGACTAAATTTTCATTAGGAATTTCCTTTGGAATATCTAGTTTGGTAGTTATAAGAAAGTAACATAGTTATGAAAAAGTCGTAAAGTCTCACGTTTCGTAGGTTCTTATGAAACTGATATAATTTTCATTTTTCTGTCTGCATGTTCTTAAAATTTTCGAAATCCTTCCATAGGAATAACCGTTATCTCTTGACCCAAGACCTAGTAATTGCAGATGAGACCTAAAAGTTTATTCTTCCAGTTGTGTGTTTGTTTTAGACATTCTGGTATCAAAGAGTTGTGTGCTATATTTTTTGTCATAATATTGTGTAACGCACTAAGTTTAGCAGTAAGTTTGTTGTTGATTCTTCCATTATTAGATTTTCTGTAATTTTTCCAATTTTTCAGTCTATATATTTCCGTTAATTGCAATCTTGTGCAGTTGAGCAGAACGAATGATTATTTTGTTCTCCTAAGGATTATTGGCAACCCCACTTTCCTCTTTCTCAATGAGCCTTAAAATGAAACAATAACTTAGGAAACGAATTGCACGGAGAGAGAGAGAGAGAGAGAGAGAGAGAGAGAGAGAGAGAGAGAGAGAGAGAGAGGTGGTAGAAGTTGTTGGTACTTACACGAAATAAGTAGCGACATGATACCATAAATCTCGATTGACTTCTCTGCTAAATAGATAAGTCTGAATAGCAAAGATGGCTCATGATAAGAAGAAATTTTATTTTTGATAGATCTGAATTATCACAACCAAATTAAGAATAAAGAATACAATGGCAAGGTGAGCTAGAGAAGAACCATTTTGAGTAATTTCACTTTTACGAAGGCAAAATGGAAATTTGTCAACATGAGCCAAGAAAAACTATCAATAGTAACAGTGAAGCTGAAATTTCCCGGGAATTATGCTATAAGAGAGCTAGTGAAACTGTTAAAAGCATCATAACCCGATTCACTAAATTGATAAAATCACTTCGAAAGGAATAAAGTGGTGATCATCCTCCCGGGAGAGGAAGGATGGGAAGAAAACCCGAAAGGAAAATTGAGGGATTAGAAGGAAAAGGACCTTTATCTTGGAGGAAGTCATCGATCAAACCACTAGTCAGAATTATTTTTCATTTCAAGAGAAAGCCAGCACGTTTAATGTGAAAGATGACGATTTAAAGGGCCACTGCCAGACTTGCAAATTTAAGATTTTTGCATTGTCGTGACAGCTCGATGGCTCTGGAATGAGTTTACCCAGTGATTTCAAGACTTAGTGTCCTGTAGAACCCCTCATGACCATTCTTAGCATTAGAGGAAGAAGATGAATCTCTTGATATGTTACTGGCATCTCATCTCTGACGTAACACGATCCGTTTGGAACTCCATATTTTATCGCCACTCTTAAGTTGGAATCAACACTTTCTAGATTGTCATTTTCATATTTTCTTCGGAAATCGTCAACCGCGGTATCAAAAATCTTAAAATGCTGTTGGTAATTCAACTATTTTCAAGGAACTTTTCTGGTCTGGAGCATCGGTATTCATTTAACTCTTTTTTTTTTTCTTCATTTTAGGCATTTAAAAGAAGCTTCAATAATTATGTTTGCTAGTTTGCTGCTCAGCTCAAAGTTTAACCCAAGAGTAGGGTTTGCTTTGAACTGATATGCTGACCATTGTCATATTTTTGTTGTTCGATGATGAATACTAATGTGCTTGGTTCTTTTATCGTAGGGTCTTGGCCATCCTGAATCGTTATCTTTTGGTCATACACTCACACGCACATACGCAGAGTAAATGGATGTAAATTCAATGATATTGCGGAGTGTGTCAAGTAGATGGTAAAAAGTATGGCTAAAGACAAAAACTTAGGGTGATATTTTTTTGCAGTTGTTAATCAGAGTTGATTAATGTCACCCAGCACGATTGGAAAGTTTTAAGCGACGAAACTACTCTCGTTTTAATCACTCATTTATGAACTGGATTTCATCCAATACAGACAAAGTTGTGGTCACTATATTTTTCGCCCCTGTCTTTCTTTCTGTTCGTCAGTGTGTCAGTTAAGTTAAGTATACATTAGTTTAATCAGACCACTGAGCTGATGAACAGCTCTCCTAGGGCTGGCCCGAAGGATTAGATTCATTTTACGTGGCTAAGAACCAACTGGTTACCTAGCAACGGGACCTACAGCTTATTGTGGAATCCGAACCACATTATAACGAGAAGTGAATTTCTATCACCAGAAATAAATTCCTCTAATTCTTCATTGGCCGGTCGGAGAATCGAACGCGGGGCCAGCAGAGTGCTAGCTGAGAATGATACCCACCCGTCCAATGAGGAACTGTCAGTGTGTCAATAATTCATACACTTACTCGCCATCGCATTTGCTACATTTGAAAGACCATCATGCTTAGCTGGGCATAAAGGGAAATCGTCCGTACATAGGATGATTTAGTATTGTCACCTAAGCCAAGAAGCAGTCGTAGCGGGGAAAAACAGAATGCCTGAGCCTCAAGGGCCCCTGAAAGAGAAATCATCTCGATACAGAAAAGGAAACTGAGAAGTAACGAAAAGAGAAATATCAGTGACAAATAAGATAAATAGCGCACATGAGGTCATCATCAAAGCGAAATAAATGAGACAAACTCTGAAGTGAGATTCACGTCTGCTAGTGAAAGTGTCACGCTATTGGGATTTTAGTTAAACTTTGTGCTAAGTTAAATCTTCTTGAAGGGAAGTTAAATCTTCTCGAAGGGAGATTGCTCGTCGGTCTGTCTGGTTCCACGAACGTAATGCTCTTAGGGAGATTTATCTGTCGACTGTGTAAATGAAAGTTCAAGTTTGGTGGTAAAGGACGGATGTGGGAATGGAATGGGAATCGGGTGATGTTTACGGACCGAACTGTGTTGATTGATAAGAATTAGGCAGCGAGAAGAGTGGCAGGGTGCATGTGTCTTGGACTGCTGTATAGTTTCTCTCTGGGACCTCTTTTTGTCAGGGAAGAAATTATTTATGATAGTGACTGTTAGGCTTCACCCGTTAACAAACACTCATTGCAATGCACGATCTTCGTAGACCTCCAAACTTAACAGAGAGAGAGAGAGAGAGAGAGAGAGAGAGAGAGAGAGAGAGAGAGAGAGAGAGAGAGAGAGAGAGAGAGAGAGAGAGTCCCTGTAATAAGAAAAAAACCCAGAAGTTTTTCCATTCAAAATATAAACAGTGTAAAATAGGGGAAACTACGGAAGTTCCGTATGCAGATGAGATGATGATGATGAAGGGGAAATGCGGATGGCAAGGACATGTCCTTTGCATAACCCCTGGGAGAGCAGCACTTGAATATGTCAGCTGGGCTATTGCGGGTACCAGAAGAGCTGGAAGACCTACAGTACTTGGATGAGAAATTTAATGAAGGGAGGCTAGAAATGAGTGGAGACCTTTGGAAGACACAAGTAAGACTTGAGTTGCAGAATTCCACCGAAACCCCTTGTGATGTTGGAAGTGTAATACTCGGAGCAAATTGCATGTCACAATGAGGAAAACAAAACTGAGAGACCTGAAATCGATCCCGGACTGAATTTCCTCCAAGATTTAGTAAGAGTTTGCGCGGAGAGAATTAGCAATAAATTGATGCGAAATTTAGCAAGAGAATGTGGCAGTAGTTGATTTTGTAGCTAGATTCAGCGAGCGCGCCTTCAGGTAGAAATACTGTGAAAGAGGAGGCAGCAAGGTCGAAAACTTCAGAAAGCCTCGCTTCGCAGACTCATACTACCCATTCCAGGGACTGCGAAGCATCGTTTTTCTCACATATCTTTCAAACTAATTATTTGATCGAAATGGTACTTTGACAGTGTACAAGACACCTCCCACTAATTTTTGGTAATCTAGTGCATTGTCAAATGGTGTTAGTTAAGGCATTTGCTCTTGACTTTTAAAGCAAAGTCGCGTGAGTCAGCAGGACTAATCTACGCAATCGAACGTCTGCTATCCTCCATAGACAGGAAAGAGGGGGCGGAGATGGGGAGGCCAGGAAAGTGGGTTGAGGGAGGGATGAGAGGGGAGGGGAGGGGGAGGGACGGGATGGGGATAACGGACGTTCGAATGCATAGTTTGGCGATGCTTTTCAACACCATGTAAGTCAAGAGTAAACGCCTTAACTAAAACCATTTGAAAGTGCACTATATTACCAAAAATTAGCGGGAGGTGTCTTGTACGCTGTGTTTAAAGTAACATTTCGCTCAATTAATTAGTTAGAAAGATATTTGAGACAAATGATGACTCGCTGTCCCTGAAATAGATAGTAGTGAGAGACAGTACTGATACGAGTAGTAATGGCTATGGTTTTAGAAGTGTCGTCTATCGATAGTTCACTGAGGAGAGACAGCTTTCCCTCAGTACGAAATTCCACAAACGCTTTTTAATAAGGAGGCCTGAGAATCAATAATATACAGTATAAAGGTAACTGTAAAATCAGTTTCCGTGTTAATGCTAAACACGATTGGAGGCATTTTTCATCCTGCAGGAAAGAAATGATATCCTGAAGTGACATCAGTTTTTTTTTTATGTTTAGGATTTCGGAGTGAGAATTGACGGGTTGAGAGAGGCTGGGAATGAAAATAGGAAGTCACCTAAAGGGTGATAGAGGTAATTTGTTTTCATCTTAATGGTGTAGGACCATGGTATCGGCAGTGCCATTGTGTTACATTTAGTGTCTACGGGTTAAACGTGACTTTACGATTACGTTTACGAATGGCTAATTTTTTTCTGTTAAGACAGAGAGGGGAAAATATCGTTTTACGGATCTTTGTGACATCAAGAAATTTCAAACGTTCCTGACTTAATAAGATTTTGCTCGGTCTCTGTTTCTGTCTCGGCCGAAGTGATGCGATTCTGGATTCTGTTTTTAGCATGAACTTTCCGCGAAGGTGCGAACGTGTCAGTTAAAAGAGAAACTTGACATTTTAGTTTTCTGTGAAAGAAAACTGTTGTGCCGGCTTTGTCCGTCCGTCCGCACTTTTGTCTGTCCGCACTTTTTTTGTCCGCCCCCAGATCTTAAACACTACTGAGACTAGAGGGCTGCGAATTGGTATGTTGATCATCCACCCTCCAATCATCAGACATACCAAATTGCAGCCCTCTAGCCTCAGTAGTATTTATTTTATTTAAGGTTAGAGTTAGCCATACTTGTTATTTATTGTCTCCTGGTATACAAGTGATTGTTAATGATTTTCCTTTTGTTTATTTGACGTGCGATGGTAACGGACGGGTTTTAAAAGACTAAGAGCATTGATCATTTTCTGTTTTTATTCTGTGAAGGTCATAATGATTCCTGCAGACTAGGTAGAAATTTTCTCTTGTTTATTTTCATGTATGATCAACTACAAAGCAAAACAAACTGTACATGCATACGTCTCTGTCACCTTTGTTCATACCTAAGTTGACATATGTTTAAGTCTTTGTCAGACTATTTGCGAACATACAAATTCCCTGTGGACATAAATCATTCCCAAGGTATTGTGATTTGATTTCACTGGGTTATATGTGATTTAATATCTGAAAGACACATGGATACACACATGTATATATGTATATATTATATATATAAATAAACATACACATATATATATACATATATATATATATATATATATATATATATATATATATATATATATATATATATATATATACTGCAGGCACACACACCTGTATATATATATATATAAATATATATATATATATATATATATATATATATATATATATATATATATATATATAATATATATATATATTACATATATGTATATACACATACATATATATATGTATATATATAGTGTGTATATATATATATATATATATATATATATATATATATATATATATATATATATACATATACTGTATGTATGTATATATATATATGTGTGCGTATGTGTGGGTGGGTGTGCATAATGTCGTGTGTAATCGGCGAATGTATTTACGCTGGTGAGACGCTCAGCCTTCACAATACAATACAAGACGTTGTTCTATTTCCGGGGCGCAGTGGATGATTTCTCGACCTCTAATAGGCAGCTTACTTCGTCTGCGTCTGTAAACTGGTATGACGATAGCACCTTGGTTTGCACGGGATTCGAAAGAACCTTCTATCTTACCTTGGTTTAAGGGATTCGCAGTTCCTATGACTGTCAGTTTGTGCACAACACCGGGATCTCAATTTCTGAAAGGTTGTTTATCCCCCGTAGCGGGGTAGGTATAGTCCCGTCAGTGCACCTCATGCGTTGCACTGTAGGCTTTGCTTAAGGTTCTTTGCACCGTCCCTTCGGCCCCTAGCTGCAACCTCTTTCATTCCCTTCACTGTACCTCCGTTTATATTATCTTCCATCTTACTTTCCACCCTCTCCTAAAAATTGATTTATAGTGCAACTGCGAGGTTTTCCTCCTGTTACAC
>JANJGK010000011.1:7202070-7252209 GCA_039081455.1 Macrobrachium rosenbergii | reverse complement strand
GATAACCTTTCGTAAACCGAAGCGTTTAACTTCGTCTCTGCTTTTTTTTTCGAAGCGCTATTAAGAATTTTGAATCTTGCATGGCGCTCTTCCGTTCTAAACTGACCAGACAACTATATATATATATATATATATATATATATATATATATATATATATATATATAGTATATATATATATATATATATATATATATAACCTTTCGTAAACCGGAGCGTTGAACTTCGTCTCTGCTTTTTTTTCGAAGCGCTATTAAGAATTTTGAATCTTGCAAGGCGCTCTTCCGTTCTAAACTGACCAGACAACTAGATATATATATATATATATATATAATATATACTATATATATATATATATATATATATACTATATATATATATATATATATATATATAAAACCTTTCGTAAACCAATGCGTTGAACTTCGTCTCTGCTTTTGTTTTTATTTATTTTTCTGGGCAAACCTTTCAGTCGCGCCATAGCTGGACCAGAGCGATACCCCTGGTGCGACGGGATGCGGGTGTCGCAGGCCATCCGTATTTGCTTCAATTTGCTCTTGTTCAGATTCCCTCTTGCTCTCAGAGATACATTTTATTCATTGAAAAGGTCAGTAGCTAATACCGTTCTGACATTGGAATGATTTAGAAAGGTAAGGTATTGACCTCATTAACTCTTCTGTTTCTTCACCGGCTCTGCGGGAATATATCTAAATTGATTGCAAGCAGAAAGACGACGCTATTAGTAGTTCTGAGGAAAAGGAAATAACGTGCAAATCTCTGTGAGTGTATACTTTTAACTAACAGGACTCCACTACTCTTTACAGAGAGCGGTAAGATGGGGAGATTCTACTGTATTGCATTTTTTATTTATTTTGATATTCATTAGGGAAGATACGTATGGACAATAGAGATGACTGTTTTTAAAAGGTGGAACTTTATTTTTCACCGGCAAGTCTCATAAGAATATATAAAAGAAGGTTTTAGGTTTTGAAGTTTATTGCCAAAAAATTATACTGTTTTTGGATTCACACCACCATAATGTGTCAGAAGAGAAAATGCCCGTAATTTAAACTTTTCGCTCGAATTAGGATGGTTCAGCGTTGTCTCCTTTCATTGGTTAGGAAAAGACGACCCCCTGAGCGTGAACCAGACTTTCAAGTATGTAATGAGGTTAATAGAAAAATACCCCCCGTAGGGGGTTAGTGCCGCCAGTGCGCCTCATGCGGTGCAATGTAGGCATACTTAAGGTTCTTTGCAGCGTTCCTTCGGTCCCCAGCTGCAACCCTTTTCGTCCCTTTTACTGTACCTCCTTTCATATTCTCTTTCTTCCATCTTACTTTCCTAACAACTGGTTCATAGTGCATCTGCGAGGTTTCCTTCCTGTTACACCTTTCCAACTTTTACTGTCAATTTCCGTTTCAGCTCTGAATGACCTCATTGGTTCTAGTGCTTGGCCTTTGGCCTAAATTCTATATTCAGTTTCAATCAGTTCAATAGAAAAACATTGAACCATGCTGTATGGATCGCTCCTCTGGAGCTATGTTTTTATTCTGTTATTTTAGAATTAAAGAAAAGCTTGCCTCTCGTCCAGACTTCACTCCAGCAGCACGTTGAACAGATTATCCGCAAACTGTTTTGTTCAGCAATTGTGTTCTTCCGCAGCCGCTGTATTTGTTGGGCTGTCGGATTAGAAGTGTTTTTCTGAATCCGAAATCCCTCGACTATTCTGCCGTTACAATTGCAGTGTTTACGATTTCATTACATTCCCGAGAGAGCTCGTAAAGGCAACTCACTGGTGAAACGATACGCAATAGTCTCAAATATATTTCTTTATGCTTTATACGATTCCATATGACAATTCGCGAGTTGGTGGTATATTTTTTGTAGGTTGTGAAAGGAAGAGATGTGGTTCTCATTACTTTGGCTCATTAGACTAGTAATATCATGTTGAAATTCATCAGCTACAGTGACAATACTCAAGCTTTCAGTACTGAATGGACGGTGAAATTGTCAAAGACATTTACGAAACTTCACCCTAACAGGAATTAATGTCAAAACGTGCGGACAAGGAATATTACATGGTAGGACCATGCTAATCGACTTCGCTCTCTCTGCATATTTTCTGTGCATGGGTCAGTCAACTGTTGATGATCGCATAAAGAAATTATGCAATAGATTACTGCCGTGTACCATCGTGCTCTGTATTCTCAGTACAGTACGTTACAAGCATAGGCTAGTCTTTTCGATTTTTTTATAATGAAAATACGGTAATAACGCCACTTTGCTGACTAATATTGAAAATCACTATCTCAGATTCCCTTCTTCCGGGCTTAGATCTGTGGCTAGAGGCTAGTTTAACTGGCATATAGGAGAGTCCATGTTGACGTTTTTCCAGAACCTCATAACTGACTTTGATTCTGAATAGAAAGCGAGCTTTTTAACCTTGAAAACTAGGTCAAGATCAACCGTGCTTAAGTGGTCAGATTATTGGGAAAATCCATTTAATAATCATGGGAATAAGGCATGGAAAGTGATATTGTTAATTAGAAAATGAGCCAAATGTTTGCGACACTCACGGAAGCGACACTTCGCCTTATGAAATGAGAAATATCAATATTTCCGATATAATCATATGAAAAGGGAAATTTAAATTTTTAATTCAAGATGAGGTAGAGGATGAGAGTAAGGTGAAGGATTGAATAATGAAACATTTACAGCGTATTTGAATATACAGTAAAGTAAGAGTAATTGCAAAATGGAGGTAAGCTGCACTGCCCGTTTCAAGTTAGTTTCCGCTCTGCTGATTAGGCGTGTTTGTTGGGGCACGAAGCTGCTGAAATCATTGTGCAAACATATTTATTCATGAACTAACATGCTTTATAAAAATGGTGCAAAAATTAACACCTAGTTGTTGTAAGAAGGCGCTTCTTTCTAGGGAAAGCACCAAAAACGGCAAGCATAAAAAACATATTGTTTTGTAGATCATCGTGTCTTATACGTGGCATCAGACGTGTCCTGATGTATAACGAAATATTTACAGTTGATGAGATGACCAGGAAGAGAGGAATGATATATCATTTCCGTGAATATCTATTGGAATTATTAGGAAGTTGTCGAACTCGCCAGAGGAATAGTTGTCGAAAACGCATGTTAATCAGCGAACTAGTGGATTTGGCCATTAATCGTGCACCGAAACCGCTCTGGCCTATGCTTCCCGAAAGTTTGGGAAAGGTATACAATAGTTAGCTTGTTTACGCTTGAATAATTCATGGATTATTTTGCTCTCATCCATTGCTGCTGCGGTTAGCGATGTGTTGTTTGACTGATTTAGGCGTACAGTATCGTATTGGCCAGTTGGCGATTTTGGAATAGGGAAAGAAACCAGTGCTCTGAGGTCAGGCAGTTTTTCAGTGCAAAAATTCTGGGTTTCACTGAATTTTGAATTTCTCTCCGCCTTTTAGTTTAAAAATACTGGGGTCACACTTTGCATTTTAAGTTTCTTACGTTAATCGAACTTTTATTTTTTACGGTTAGAGAGTTTTGTTGTTCCTAACGTCAAGAACGAAGCAATTCTTTATTAAGCTGTGAAACAGACGTTTTACTGTTTCAGCAGCGATTTGCATCAGGTGATGGTAATCGGTTTGGCTCAGATTTAGTAAATCATCTTATGGTAATACGCGTTTGAAACTGTCGTCATATTTCGTTTTTGCTTAAAAGTTTTGATGAGTGAATAGGAAAAATCTCACTTTAGAGACCAGAAGTCACATCAACGGAATGTCCCTACCAGGTTCATAATACGAATGCACAGCACACCAGAGAAGCGCACCCCGAATTCCCTTATATATGTGTATATATATATATATATATATATATATATATATATAATAGTACTATATATAAATATATATATATATATATAGTATATATATATATATATATATATATATATATATATATACTATATATATATATATATAATATATTATATGTATATATACTAGTATGCATATATATATATACATATATACATACATACATACATACATATATATATATATATATATATATATATATATATAGTATATATATATATATATATGTGTGTGTGTGTGTGTGTGTGTGTGTGTGTGTGTGCGTTTGTGAGTGTGAGTTTTATATATATAAGCATATGCAATGATAAAGAAAGGTAGGACTGGTACTTTTTTCTTTTGACAAACACACTTGACTGAATGTGTATATACAGGTATATATATATATGTATATATATATACATATAGTATATATATATATATATATATATATATATATAATATATATATATATATATATATATATATATATATATATATATATAGTATATATATATATATTTAACACCCTTAAAAATACCGTTGGAATAAAAACAAGGTAAACATGGTTATTGGGAGTATTAATGACTTTTATCATTAACGCTTTGTAATGTAAGAATGAAATGGAAACTAATACTTGTGTTAATCTTCAGTTATTGAACTCGGAAGAAACTTTAGGACATCGGAAACGTTACAGGATTTACCTTACAAAAAAATGTATATATATATATATATATATATATATATATATATATATATATATATATATAATATATATATATATATATATATATATATATATATATATATATAAAGATATAGTTAGGCTGGGAGTTCCTATTTCTTTTTAAGAAACCGGAAATCATCAGTTGGTAATGAAGAGGCCTATTTTGGTCATGGAAAATGTTCATGGACTCTGTTTCGTTCATATTTTCTTTCAAGTTCATGAAAGTCTCTCTCTCTCTCTCTCTCTCTCTCTCTCTCTCTCTCTCTCTCTCTCTCTCTCTCTCTCTCTCTCTCTTTTGTAAGTGACTTTTCTTTAGCAGAATGTTCTCTATTGTTGATGAAAAATGATGAAAAACGATTGTCGACATTTAGATATGTTCCAGGTCTGCCTTCGGCACTGGAAATTGTACATTTGTCACTGCGGACAGGCCTTGTTTTCAAGTAAATAAGTATTTTTTGAGCTAGAACCTTTTGTCATTCTGAATAGGAGCTTATAATGCTGTACAGCCTCTTCAAAAATTGTCGATGGAGGAACAATTTATTTCCAAAGCCCTTTTCACGTCTGTGTTCATATGTAGGCTACATTATTTTCAGTTTCAGATAAATGGTAAACTTTGACCTTATCCGTTCTACTTTGAATAACTTCTTTCATAGTTGATATATATATATATATATATATATATATTATATATATATATATATATATATATTATATATATATATATATATATATATATATATATATATATATATATATATATATATATATATATATATATATATATATAGTATATATATATATATATATATATATTTTTTTTTTTTATCTAAAACAGGGTGGAATCAAGAGGGCATTAGGGATAGGTTAGCCTTTGAGACTTTAATTTAATTCTTTTAATGGCTTAATAAAGCAAGATAACGAATGCTTGGTGATAATAATAAAGATTTTTAGCTTTAGATTATACTGCAGAATTTAAGAGTCGAGTTAATTATTTACATAAAAAGAAATGAAAGGGAACATAACTACGATCACCTTGCAGTGTGAAATGAGAAACACATTATTTGTAACCCATCCACAGTGATACATTTTTGCTCTCTGTTTATACGAACGATTTCAAGACTCGACTTTTCTACGAGGCCCACGCTGCATAATGAGAGAGAGAGTCAAGCGCCCGGAAACGGGAAACAAAGCAACTGTAAATGACTGATTTCCAGAGAGCCTAAATCTCATTAGAATATCAAATTAACTTGATCGATCAGCGGGAGGGGTGAACAGTCAAGCGAGACAAAAGAGTGTGATTACGAGGGGATTTTTCTCCCCATCATCGCGATATTATGGTCTGAAAGTGCCATCATGACGCGGATTTCCCGACCTGGAATGACCTTACAGCCCATTAGCGAACTGAGAAATCAACTCCTATCATTTTTGCTTATAGGCTGGCAGTCCAATGGTGAAGTTTTGGATTTGGCGAGGTGACTGGCCGAGTTTTGCACTTTCTTTTAGGCGCTCATTCGCTTTTTATCGTCCTGGTGTGATATGCTCACTCGAGATGTATTTATCGTAATGATATTCATTATGTTTCTGGTTTTGGAATTTCTCCAGAGCAGGGTATGTATAGATCGGCTTCTGAAAAGAGGGAATACTTTGAAAGGGTCGAGGAAAATATAGAGCAAGAGATTGTTTGGAATCTGCCGTCTGCAAATATACAGAGAAAACGTTGGTATTCTGAGGTGTGTTGAGTGTTTCGTCGTAAATCAGTTCCATAGCTTCGCAAGTAGTACCAAAAAAAAGCGTCTTATGTCCGATCCAAAGGTGATCCACAGAAGAGGTTAAGGTCGGATCGTCTTTCGAAGTAATGTCCTTGAATTTATTCCTGTTGGGAGAAGAAGTAAATGAACAAGCTTTACGAATACGATGTCAATATTCTGAAAGGCTTTAGTAAGAGGTAAAGAGAATGGCTCGTGACCCCAGGTAAGTTCTTTATTATTTTCGAAAACTGGCAATTTGAGCTCTATAATTTCTCCATCAGAATATCTATAGAGGAGACGTTTTGATTGTCTGTCGTTAAACAAGTGAATAGAATGGAAAGATAAGGAAAATATAGGCAGAAACTCGTGTGTGGCATTATTGATCATTGACTGCATTATTGCACTCCCTGGTCAGATATATTGGGACGGTCGATGAGTAAAAGAACAGGAAGAAACGGGTGACACCAAACCTTTCGTAATGCTTGTAGAAATAACCGAGGGAAAAGACTTCGGGTTTTCAACAATTGGTGACTTAACAAGATAATCATTTTGTTAATATTTTGTTCATCGTTACAAATTCTGCAATGTGATTCGTTGTGAATGTTACAGTTACCTATTAAGTTTCGTTGAATTTCAAAAACCATCTTTGTCCGATTTCGGAATCATACTTTGTGCTTATTTTCAACAGAATGATGTATTGTCGCATCAGGTGATATTTGCGTATAGTACAGACTTATTAAACCACGTATTCTGAGAAAGACCATTCAAAAATATGGCCTGATGCGATAATTAAAAAGTTTTCTCTATTGGAAACCAATTTTTTTCAATCAGTTAAGGTCCCTACTAATAGAGCTCAACTGTTAAATGCATTCCTGATCTCCAGCTGTGCGCGACGCACTTTATATTGCTTTTACTGGTATTAACCTACTTATTAGCATATGAGCTCATGGCCTTTGACCAATTCCATAGATATTACACTGGAAGTGATATTGCATACTAGGTTTGTGAGTGCGCTTTAACGAAAGCTAATATTAATCTATAAAAGTATTCTGTTGTTATGTCATATTTTAGGGGGGGAGGGAATTTTCATGTCATCTAGAACTGTTGTACCGTAAGATTCATAATTGCATATACCGTGTAATACGTGTATTTTTTTAGATTTGAATTGAAAACGCAAAAGCAGTATTCATAAGTCATTAGGCATCGTTGCTGTATTCATTAGCCTTCGTGTAAACTTTCTTTATTCTTGTATTTGAAGTGGGTTTCAAAGATGATATGTCAATATTTAACGAATTTTATGCGTGTAAAAGTAGATTTACATATGGAAAACCAAATTGTGTATTTTTGAAAAAGCTGTAAAATGTGATTAACATTGAAAGTCTGACCGATGCATTGTACGCGATGTTTTCCTATAAATTTTAGGAATTAAGCTTATTCTGCGTTGTTTAAACATTTTAGTTTCTCTCTCTCTCTCTCTCTCTCTCTCTCTCTCTCTCTCTCTCTCTCTCTCTCTCTCTCTCTCTCTCTCTCTGGATTTGGTAGTCCCCAAGTTTCAAAACTAAAAAGGCTGAAAGTTCTCGACGTAACAGAAACTTTTCAGGATGAATTTATATGGGATGGCATCGTGGGAATTCTGTCTTGATGCTTAGATTGACATTCAAGTTGTAGAGTTTTGGAGAGGCGTAGAAATAAATCTTAATTGTAACAACGCCCTAAACGTATGTTGGTATAACAAGTCTCAAGAAAGTCATTTCATAAACGTATGCTGGTATAACAAGTCAAGAAAGCTTTTCATAAAAGTATGTAAGTATAAACAATTCAAGGTCATTTCATAAAAGTATGTAGGTATAACAAGTCAAGAAGGTCATTTCATAAAAGTATGTAGGTATAACAGCTCAAGGTCATTTCATAAAAGTATTTAGGTATAACAAGTCAAGAAGGTCATTTCATAAAAGTATGTAGGTATAACAAATCAAGAAGGTCATTTCATAAAAGTATGTAGGTATAACAAGTCAAGAAGGTCGTTTCATAAAAGTATGTAGGTATAACAATTCAAGAAGGTCATTTCATAAAAGTATGTAGGTATAACAATTCAAGAAGGTCATTTCATAAAAGTATGTAGGTATAACAAGTCAAGAAGGTCATTTCATAAAAGTATGTAGGCATAACAGTTCAAGAAGGTCATTTCATAAAAGTATGTAGGCATAATAATTCAAGAAGGTCATTTCATAAAAGTATGTAGGTATAACATGAAGTCAAGAAGGTAATTTCATAAAAGTATGTAGGTATAACAAGTCAGCAGGGTCATTTCATAAAAGTATGTAGGTATAACAAGTCAAGAGAGTCATTTCATAAAAGTATGTAGGTATAACAATTCAAGAAGGTCATTTCAAAAAAGTATGTAAGTAAAACAATTCAAGAAGGTCATTTCAAAAAAGTATGTAGGTATAACAAGTCAATACAGCCATTTCATAAACACATTTAGCTATAACAAATCAAGAAAGTCATTTCATTACAGCACTAACCATTCCCTTTGCCAGAGGTGAGGCCGATCGAGGAAAGCGATAATTGGCAGGACTGGGAACTCCCGAGTTATCAGAATAAAAGCAAAAATAGTGTTGACAACAGTCGCCTTTGCAGAGAATGCATGAGGATTTAATACTGGCTTCCTCCGGTAATCAGAAAAACGAAAAGGCTCTGTCGTTTAGATTTATAAACGTAAAAGTATTTCGCTGGATGAAAAGAGTGTGTTTTTCCTCTCCTCTTTATATTATATATATATATATATATATATATATATATATATATATATATATATATATATATATATATATATATATATATGTATATATATCTTATATATCGCGGACTGAAAACACCTGTAGAATTACCACCTAACGAAAATGTTTAAACCCGAATTTTGAAGCGCATGTTTTGTGGAATGAAGACGCGAAAAGGATTACGGTTTGAAAAAGATAAAATTTTATTAAATCTGGCGTCCTTTGAAGCACCGAACCTCAGTGATACGTAAGTTCATACCCGAGATCAAACAATATGATATTCCTCTATTCCTCTGAGCAAGAATTCCGTTTGACCCCTTTGTAGTCATTCTTTTTATTTTGACGATGTGTTCTTTGCGGCCATGGAAGAAGCTCATTGCTTTATTTGTGTTCACTTTATGGGGTTTTCAAGAAAATCGATACGCCGATGGGAATATAAGAGGTTGACTGGAGATCTTTAGTTCCACGTGTGAGCATAGCCGATTGATATTTCGAAATGGTGCCTTCCATTTTTGGGTATTGTATAATGATATGAAGCCCATTTATTATTATTATTATTATTATTATTATTATTATTATTATTATTATTATTATTATTATTATTATTATATGAAGCCCAATTATTATTAATATATATATATATATATATATATATATATATATATATATATATATATATATATATATATATATATATATATATATATATATATATGTAATGTAGAGAGAGAGAGAGAGAGAGAGAGAGAGAGAGAGAGAGAGAGAGAGAGATTACTATTGGCATTGTTGTTATATGAAGCCCAGTTATTATTTCATATATATATATATATATATATATATATATATATATATATATATATATATATATATATATATATATATATATATATATATATATATATATATATATATATATATAGAGAGAGAGAGAGAGAGAGAGAGAGAGAGAGAGAGAGAGAGAGAGAGAATGATTGTTATGGTCATTATTGTTATTATTATTATTATTATTATTATTATTATTATTATTAAACTTTCTTTGCTGTCGTTTGAAACCAGTGTTATGCTTCAAGTGACTGTTTAGTTTCAGAAAGAAAAATAAAACTTATATTACCGACTTTGTATATTCGTAGATGGGCAAATAATAATTGTTTTCTTAAGTGTATTTTATCTGTTAAATGTAAAGGAAGGGGTTTCCGATTTTTTCTTCGGGAGGGGGTTGGGGGGGGGACGGATGTGGGCTTGTGGCTGGTTAGAGGCTGTACGTAAGATTAACTGAGAATCGCTCTGTTGCAGATTTATCCCAGATTTTTCCACTACGGAAGTATGTGTTTGCTTTGTTTGAAGTTGCACATGCTTATATTTCTATTTTCCTGAGGTGGAGGGGGAAAGGTTTGAAGCTTCATAGGCCTCGGGATTTATGAATTCATAGGCATGTAAAGAGTTTAGAATAGATCAGCTAGGCGTTAAAAATTTGTTTATATGCTCTGTTTTTGTGAAATTTGTATTAACCCCGTCCTATCTTTTTCTCTCCCTGTTCCAACTTCGTGTGCGTCTTTGTGTGTAAATCCGTAAGAAATTGTGATTAATTCAGAAAAGAAATATACTTGATATGCCGGTAAAATACCAGACAGAAAAGGAAAACGGCTTTCGGAACGCTTTGTTAGTTAACTGACCCCGTTAAAAAAAAATGAAATTGACTTTTCAACTACTGATAGCTTGTTTGCATTGGATGTCACAGGTGAATGTATATTTTAGTGTTTTATCTGTTCAAACACACGCTGACGCACCCACACACACACAAACACTCACACACACACATACGTACATCTACACATACACAGAAACACACGCGCGCGCGCACACAGACGAGGAGGCTGTGGAAGGCATTGTTAATTGTTTCAATTAGAGGAATGTCATATTCACCAGATATTTTGGCTTTGACCCGGGTAGTAATTGAACTGAGGATGGAACGGTGTTCATAGTGTTGATTGACTGTTTAATCGAGAATAAACTGGCTTTGCAATATCTATTGTTATTTACTTCAGTCTTCCTGCGGAAAAGCTTAATACTGATCATTTTTGGAGGCTTTTGATAAATTTGAGAGCAAACGTTTCTGAGCTAAATATATAGGGGCTTCTTTACTTTAGTTGCGAAATAAAAAGAAACTTTTAATAAAAAGCGTGAGTGTAACCTTGTACTGTACAATTTTCAGCTTTACCTCTTCAGGGCAAACACATTGGTTGAAATGTCATTAGTTTAAATGGGCCTCTTGATAACCACATGTTTCCATAAATTACGCATGCTTTTTCAACCTGGTAAATACTGGAATGAGTATCGATAATTAAACAAATGCTAAGCTTGGATTCCTGGTTTTTTTTTTTTTGTTAACAATCACCATTTGATTTCTGTTTACTTTCTTGGCGTAATCAAGTTTTCCTGGTGGCCCAATAAGTTTTCTTGATGCCCTAGTAAGCTTTCTTGATGCCCTAGTAAACTTTCTTGATGCCCTAGTAAGGTTTATTGATGCCGCAGTAAGCTTTCTTGATACCCAGTAAGCTTTCCTGATGCCCCAATAAGCTTTCTTGATGCCCTAATAAGCTTTCTTGATGCCCCAATAAGCTTTCTTGATGCCCCAATAAGCTTTCTTGATGCCCTAATAAGCTTTCTTGATGCCCTGGTAAGCTTTCTTGATGCTCCAACAAATTTAGATTATATGGTTCTGTTTCCTGTATTGAAACATGAAATGTTTTGTGAATGTAACGTTACATTCACATTATCATGTCAAGTGCCTCGTGTCTTGCGCCACGCAAGTTACTGGAAACAATACATTTTCCATCAAAACTGAGCATACGCATAAACACTTCTCTGTTTATTATTACTGAACGTGTCAGTTCGTTGTTTTTTCTCCCGTCTGCTTATCGTATGTAAGTGTTATGGTTTCATGTTTTCATCTGTTGGCTAGGTATTCTCGTTGTGACATCTTTGAGTATGATTTTCTTCAGGGTCAGTACTGTATCGTATTAAAGAACTGGTCAGTCCGTTATAATAGGTCGGTCATTCTTCAGAGGATATCGTGGCACCTAAATGCAATGCTGCCCACGCTCGTGTCTTCCTTTGACGTAAAGCGCTGGTACTTGAAGGTAGATCCTGTCTGACGTTGGCAGGCTGTTTATTGACCAGTGAATTTGCAAATGTCCGTTTCTTGTAAATACAGTAATATATAAATAAGTAAATATATATATATATATATATATATATATATATATATATATATATATATATATATATATATATATATGTATGTATGTAAATATATATATATATATATATATATATATATATATATATATATATATATATATATATATATATATATATATATATATATATTCATATGTGAGATGACATTATTAGTTTGATTTTAGAACACTGACTAAAGTGTGAAGAATTATATATATTTTTGGAGATATTCTAATTTATTGTTTAATTAAATTTGCTAAAATTTAAGCAGGCGTCAGCAAGGGCTGTCGGCAGTTAATTATCCTGAAGTAGAATTTTTCAAATTTTTAGTTTAATTAAATTTGCTAAGATTTAAGCAGGCGTCAGCAAGGGCTATCGGCGGTTAATTTTCCTGAAGGAGAATTTTTAAAGTAGCAGGGCCTGCATTAAAGTTAACCTTTGCGCTGCCTTTTAGGTTTTTCGTAGGGTAGGCAGAATAAGAAATATTCAATAGCGTTCCATAGCTTAATCTTACTTAATTTGGCCCATCAAAACTTGTTCATTTTTAATGGCCTTATCATGTCAAGAAAATGGATGTATTTCTGTTGACTGATTCTTTTTATGGAATCTCCTCATCTTAGATTTAAATGATTAGATTGTTCTTGTGGGAACTTTTTGGGAGCTTGTTTCTTATTGTTTCACAGTATTTTGTCACTAAATATTTGTAGTCTTCAACTATTTCGACTGCACTACCAGTACCATTAACGAGGAACAACTTCCACAGAAACTGCAACAGTTACGTGTGACTTGACTTTTAAATATGGTGTTTTTCTTCTATGGTGATCTTTCAAACACCCATTGTGGTGTCTTTGGAATTTACAACCTATTTCTCAATGAAGTGAGAATACTCATTAGCTGCTGGAATTATGAATGAACGCTGATTAATAAGTACAGTATTTACAACAAAGTAAATGATTAGTTACGTTTCATATAGCAAGAGAAATGATTCATGAAACAAACGAGAGAAGGAGAGAGTAGTTTATTTTGGATGTTAGGAGAATTTATAAGATTAAGGAGAAGTACCCTTGCTCTGCCCACTTTAATTTTTTTTCCTCCTTTGCAAAACTTTGCCATCTTAATTAATTCTCTGTTTATTACCCATTTGTATATCCACAGGGCAGTTTATCTTTTCAGGGAGATCAAAACCTGGACGTCCTTTGAACATTTCCCATAAGTAGAGTCTTCACACATTAGGTCTCCTTTTGGGTGGATTAAGAAGTGGTCTAGTTCATGGTCATGAAACATTATGCCTTCATGGGAGCAACGGGCGTTCTCAAGACTATTATTAATCTTTGAATGGGTGTCAAGACTAGTGTTCATCTTTGACGTGAACTTCTCGCCTGACATGCTTTGCCCAGCAGGCGTGGAAACAGTGCAGAGCTAGGTGCGCCAGTGAAGCCAAAAAATTATGTTTGGCCTCCAAGGTTGGGAAATTGTTACTGCCCCGAGAATCACTTTCCTCCATTCACATGGGTCGGGGGATGACCAAGTATAATTTACTGGTGAATTTCTTCATCATTATTGCTGCAACTATAGGGTTTCAAATGTCAGCTATATACTAGTTTATTGGTGAAGAAGGGTGCTCACCCAGGATTACGTATTGGTTAAAGGAGTGCAAAGATTGATGTGGGACACGCATAAAAGGCTATCAACTTTCAAAACAGGCTGCAATACAGAAGGAGAGAGGGAAAGTAAATACACTGAAGACATTTCGTAGTGAAGAATGTGATTGTTACACACATGCAGAATTTGAATGGTGGTACTCTTTTAGGGCTTATAGCAAAGACTAATTCTAGACGCCCAGTGACCGATTGAATAGTTGAAATTCTTTGATGAAAAAGACTACTAAATATGGCCATTTTCCAAGCAAGCTAGAACGATGGAAGGAAATCTGGCAAAATAACAGTTCAAATAATTCTTAATTAGCGTATGGGCATCATCATACCTTTTATTCCTACTGGTATTATTATTATTATTATTATTATTATTATTATTATTATTATTATTATTATTATTATTATTATTATTATTACTACAATAGATACTGAAACATGGGTTGTAAATCCGTTGATTTTCTTGATGGTACTTTCTCGGGTGTATTTCTTTTTTTCTTTTTCTGGCGTATATTTGTGGTATTATTATTATTATTATTATTATTATTATTATTATTATTATTATTATTATTATTATTATTATTATTATGAGCAGTAGCATTAGTAGGCCTACTAAATTTCTTTATAAAACCTTTTGATTTACAACTATTACAATCATTATTATGAAACGGTTAAATGCACTCTGCAAAAATGCAGCGACAGAAGCAACTGCAGCAGTTGCTGTGAAACAGCAACAGCAGCAGTAATCACCGGCGAAGAAATATTGAAATTTGTCGCTCAAACAGCTAAATCGCGGGGATTTACTTTTTCTTGCCGGTTGAATATTTTTGTTCTGTGCAGGTTAATCCTCCCAATCTCTTTTCAATTTCCTTTCAAACGTTTCATTCCCATGGAATACATTTCCGTCGGGTATTTGTGCACTTGGGTTTTTCCAGCTGTATTTTCGTTTGCATATCTAGATGAAGGCACTAATATGTACAGTAGATGGTGTTGGATTGTTATTTTTTTTAATTGTCAGCATGTATGTATGTGTATATGTATTATATTTTATACTGTATGTATGTATTTTTATACTAATATATATATATATATATATATATATATATATATATATATATATATATATATATATATATATATATATATATATATAGCATTGGATTATTATTCTTTTACACCTGCTTCTTTTTTATGATTAGTTGCTTTACTCAAACATGCACACACTAATATATATATATATATATATATATATATATATATATATATATATATATATATATATATATATATATATATATATATATATATATATATAGTGTGTGTGTGTCTACATTCGCACTGAGTTCAGACGCAATGTAATATCTTGTAAGCGACGGTAGAACAGTTTAAAGATGGGGCATTGCATATGTGGGCATGTTAATATCTCTTTTGCAGTGGCTGCATTATTTTATCGAAGTTATGGAAAGGAATGGTAATACTGCAGCTTCAAGTTACAAGGACACAGACATCATAGATTTGTCACCACAGCGTCTATTGCATGTGCTACTCTTAGGTATATCATTATTAGAAACAAGTAAAAAATGCGCCGAAGTTTCTTCGGCGCAGTGGAGTTTTCTGCACAGCGTATAATCAAGGCCACCGAAAATAGATCTATCTTCCGGTGGTCTCGGTATAATGCTGTATGAGCCGCGGACCATGAAACTTTAACCACGGCCCGGTGGTGGCTTGTTTCATATCGTTGCCAAATTGTTAGAGGTCTGTAATTTGGTATGTTTGATGATTGGAAGATGGATGATCAGCATACCAATTTGCAGCCCTCTAGCCTCAGTAGTTTTTAAGATGTGAGGGCGGAAAGAAAAAGTGCGGACAGACAAAAGTGAGGACGGACAGACAAAGCCGGCGCAATAGTTTTCTTTGACAGAAAACTAAAAAGTTCAGAATTAGAGA
The DNA here is from genome assembly GCA_039081455.1 of Macrobrachium rosenbergii. Classification (NCBI taxonomy): domain Eukaryota; kingdom Metazoa; phylum Arthropoda; class Malacostraca; order Decapoda; family Palaemonidae; genus Macrobrachium; species Macrobrachium rosenbergii. The sequence continues at coordinate 7,236,268 of JANJGK010000011.1, read as the reverse complement.
AACATTTCTGATGACTCCGAATTTATATTAGCAGCATCCGTCGTGTATCTATAAGAGCTCGTTTGAAAACGGGAAAAACGGGATGGAAAACAGTAGCCATACTTTTACGGAATACTGTTCCTTGATATCAGAAACAAATACACGTATGGGGGAGATCCCTTGCGTAAGTGCGACAGAAGTCGATCGTGACATATATACTGAAACTGGAAAGAGAGCCATTACCGAAAGGCTTGTTGCATTTCCGGAATCCATCAATTTCATTTTTCGCCTGTGTTTGAGTGGTGATGTTGCCTGGGCTTTTGTTATTTCTGTATCTATATCTATAGAGATGATGATGATGATGATGATGGGAAGAACGATGTGAAATTCAGTATCTGCAGGTAATGATGAGAATAATGATGTGAGATTCAGTATCTGCAGGCAGTGATGAGAGTAATGATGTGAAAGAGAGTAATGATGTGAGATTCAGTATCTGCAGGTAATAATGTGAATAATGAGGTGAAATCGAGTGTCTGCAGGTAATGATGTGAATAATGATGTGAAATTGAGCATCTACTGGTAATGATGAGAATAACGATGTGAGATTGAGTATCTGCAGGTAATGATAAGAATAATGATGTGAGATTCAGTGTCTGCAGGTAATGTCGAGAATAATGATGTGAAATTGAATATCTGCTGGTAATGATGAGAATAACGATGTGAAATTGAGTATCTGCAAGCAATGATGAGAATAATGGTGTGAGATTTAGTATCGTTACTTTCAAATTCTAACATTTTAAGAGGAAAATTATTCATAATTAGAGATGGAAAAGGTGCATCCCATCATTTCCAGATTTATGTAAAAAAAAACTTGAATTATTAAAAACTTCCCATTAAGCCTTAACAAACAACGCACATCTAAAATCTGTATGGAAAGGCGATGAGGTTTTCATGTCACTGAATGAGTGACTAAACCCACCGTAGTCTCGTGTGCAAGTTGTTGTTTGATGAGGTAAATAGACTCCTGGCAGAAACTGCACGAGGGAAGTTCTACTCATTCATCACCACAGTAACCTTGACAGAATAGAGTTGGCTGTAATGGCTCGCTGAATCTTGCCAACGTGACGTCTTAGGTAATATGGTTTATGTACTATTCCCTTTTATAATACTGTTTTACATTCAGGATTTTGGCTCCAGGTTTGCGTGCAGCTTGACTGTTGAATGTAAGAGTAAAGTAAGAGTAATTTATATGATATATATGTATATATATATATATATATATATATATATATATATATATATATATATATATATATATATATATATATATATATATATATATATATATATATACTGTGTATATATATATGCATATATATCAATATTTATATATATATATATATATATATATATATATATATCTATTATAAATATATAAATATAAACATCTATATATACATAATATTATATCAATAGTATATATGTATATATGTATAAGTATATATATTATAAATATATAAATATAAACATATATATATATATATATATATATATATATATATATATATATATATATATATACATATATATGCATGTGTATTTATATATATATATATATATATATATATATATATATATATATATATATGATAGATATACATATGCATATATATTTGTAATATATACACACACATATACGTATATATATATATATATATATATATATATATATATATATATATATATATATATATATATATATATATATATATATATATATATATATATATTATATATATATATACACACACACTGTATATGTGCGTATGTATGAGTATATGCAAAATGTTTCCGGAGCTTTGAAACCCTCGTATTTTTCTAATATTTTCTGTTTAATACGTTACAGTATTGATTTGTCCTTCCTTAGAAAATACGGCTACATCAATTACTTTATTCCTAGAAAAGACTTTAAAAAGGTTTTTTTTCCTTGCATGCTGCTCTTGCATACTGCAATCCATTTTCAGATCAGTGATGATACAGCCATTTATAAAAAAAATTTTCAGCCACAGGAAATTCGTCACCATTTTATTTTCATCATATAATCGCTTTGTTTGCTTCCAGTTTACTTCATAAATTTTCCCCTTCGTGACTGTCGTGTGTAGCTTTATCGCACACACATTTTAGGATTTTTTTTCTATTTTCTAAAAATAATTATAGTATGTAATAACATGATCAGCAAACGAATGTTCTAAACGTGTTAATATTTATCTTCGAAGTTTTCCCTCATGCCACAAATTGGTACTTATGAGAACATATTTTCCTTCAAAATAGCTATAATAATTTCGAGTAGCCAAAATGAAACAGCTGGAAGAAGAGCGAAAATGTGTGAGAGAACATCATTATAATGCATAATTTCAGAGAAACGCCCAAGATTGCATGGAGGAGGGCGTGCACTGTACCTTACAGGATTTTCTAAGGAATTGTGGTTGCAGTAAAGTCCTGTATTCGGATCACGCGAGTCTGTAAAGCCGTTTAGAGGAAATTTTGAAAAATGAGTAAGTTACAAGGTGCCACACTTCACGTTCCACTAAACCGTATATTTGTATAATCTATAAAAAATAAATCCGGGTGACTGCAGATATAAACAAGTAAAATATGCGCCGAAGTTTCTTCTGCGCAATCGAGTTTTCTGTACAGCCTATAATGCTGTATGAAGCTTTCAGCCACGGCCCATGAAACTCTTAGCTGCGGACCGTGAAACTCAGCCACGGTCCTGTGGTGGCCTCAGCAACGGCCCATGAAACTCTTAGCCGCGTCCCTTGAAACTCAGCCACGGTCCGGTGGTAGCCTGTGTTGTTGGTACGTGTATCTGTGCCGAAGTACGATTATGGCTAAGTGTGACCTTAAATAAAATAAAAACTACTGAGGCTAGAGGGCTGCGATTTGGTATGTTTGATGATTGGAGGGTGGATAATCAACATACCGATTTGCAGCCCTCTAGCCTCAGTAGTTTTTAAGATCTGAGGGCGGACAGAAAAAGTGCGGATGGACAGACAAAGCCATCTCAATGATTTTCTTTTAAAGAAAACTAAAAGTAAATTGGGTTAACGCAGATATAAAAATTTTGTGAGTATCAGTCTTTGCAAAAACACCTACTGAAGAAAACTTGAAAGGGATTCAGTATTTTTTTTATAATGATTCCCTTAGAGAATTTTTTTTTCCAGTAATTCAGTAATATCATGAGTTATTCTGAGAACTGATTAGTAATATGGGATACCTGTATTTTAGTCGGTAAAAAAATCTTTACATAAATATTTTAGATATTAGAGATATCTTCTCTAATAGGTGAGGGATGATGACATTTCATCATCACAATTATATATCAATTAAAGCATTTGCGTCCTTACCCTATGATTGTGAAGTGCAATCTGAATATAAAGAATTTTATGGAAAGTTATGAGTTACATGCAACTGACGAAAAGAGGAAGAACGGGATTAATAAAAGTTTTATTTATTTATTTTTAAAGTTTAAAATGGCTGCCTGGACATTATTCAGGTACTAGCCATAGTCAGCCCCCTAAAAATGCTACTTTCACTCTTGGATTTATAAACTGTTCTTGGTGCGAGGCAGGTTGAATCAGGTGAAACTTAAACCATCCTTAAGCCGACGTTATTGGAAGATCAATAATAAAAAGAAAAATAAAGGTGCTGAGTAATCAGAATGGTTAGGACTGGAATCATGAACAGGTATGGCGTTAAATTCTTCCATAATCATTTGTAGTAAATATGACAGAATGATTTTTAGAACGTGGCAATGGCCATTAAAGAATGCGAATTTTATTAAAGTTATGAAGAAAAGAGACTTCAGGGGATCTAGAGCCTAAACTAGTGAACACAGGGATGCTTACAAAATAATTGCTGAGATAGTAATCAAAATCCCTTGTAAGGACGAAGTACTTAATTCGTCAACACTTTTTTGTTTCCTTAATATGGTTTTAAGATGCAAAGCAGAAAAGGTAGCTACGATATCCATGACACATATATACTTTATATGTTATTCGGTTGCATTTGAATGTTTATGCCCTGCAGATTACTCTTAATTTATTTCTGACAACTGAGAGAAAGTAATTTTACTGACCACTGAGAGAAAGTAATTTTACTGACAACTGAGAGAAAGTAATTTTACTGACAACTGAGAGAAAGTAATTTTACTGACAACTGAGAGAAAGTAATTTTACTGACACCTAAGAGAAAGTAATTTTACTGACAACTGAGAGAAAGTAATTTTACTGACAACTGAGAGAAAGCAATATCCTCTTTAAAATGAGTGTGGTCTATGCCCCTTAGCCTTATCACAAACATGTAAAGTTTTCTGTTTATTTTGAAAGATACTGTGGGTAGCTGAGGTAAATTGCTGTCATTGGTTAAGATAATTTCGATTTTGTCATGTTATTTATTATTACGATTCACTTTTTATGACGCTGACTTTGTTTTTAAAACATACTAAATCTGACGTGAACTGGGTTGATGATAGGGAAGGTTTCCACGGGATCCTTCATCCTGTCTCATTGATTTCATTTTCTTAAAAAAATACATATTGAATTAATTTTCCTCTTTTTTAGGAGAAATATATTTTAATATTTACCTTTCCCAAGAGGGTTATGTTTGTTCCGTTTCGTGTTTTGTCTGTTTGTGGCTGGCGAAAAGTGATTACGTATTGGTATATATAGGAATGTAAGTTTTTGGGCAGAAAAGACCCTTATTTTGGGTTTGACCGGTCATTTCACATCAGATGTTCAGGGAATAAGAAACCGAAACACTGCGCACTGTTACTGTAGAGATTGGTGGCTGAATTTAGCAATAATTCAGCAGAGGAAGTCTGAATGGAGGTTGTTTCGATCTAGTCAACTTGAAGTTTCTGATCACTGAAAATATTCACATAGTTCTACGCCCTGGTTGCTGTTTTTTCTGCGTTGATAGATATACATTCACGAATATTAATTGACTGGTGAACCAGGTTAGTGTGCTGCATACGTAGGCATAAGCTCCATCACCATCCATACTACATCCCCCTTCCTATTTGGAGGAGGGGTGGGGTTGTGGCAGTCACTGTCACGTATTTGAATAGGTTGGAGTGTCGTAGGTCCCCCTTCTTGCCACCCCACCCCCTTCCTATCTGGAGGAGGGGTTGTGTTGCGGCAGTCACTGTCATGTCTGTGAACAGGTTGGAGTGTCGTAAGTCCCCCTACTTAACCCCTCCCCCTCCCTATTTGGAGGAGGGGTGGGGTTGTGTCGGTCACTCATGTCTTTGAATGTTGTAGGTCCCCCTTCTTCCCCCCTCCCCGTTCCTTTTTGGAGGAGGGGTGGGGTTGCGGCAGTCACTATCTTGTGTTTGAATAGGTTGAAGTGCCTAAGTCCCCCTTCTTTCCCCATCCCTCTTTCTATTTGGATGAGGAGTGGGGTTGTGGCAGTCACTGTCATGTATTTGAGCAGGTTGGAGTGTCGTAGGTCCCCCTTCTTTCCACCCCTCCCCCTGCCATTGGGGGAGGGGTGGGGTTGCGGCAGTCACTGTCACGTCTTTGAACAGGTTGGAGTGTCGTTTGCAATAGTATATTTCTCTCCATCATTTCGTTTATATCCCAGCGAATGGAATATAAATTCAAGTAGTCACGGATGATTTATTTTCTGTTTATATTATGCATAAAAACAGAGAGTTATTTTTATAAATCCATCACATTTTTACGTAATATTTTCTGTCACTGGTGTTAACTGTACCGTGCCATTTGCAGACGAAAAATATAGCAAGTATTCTTTTATTCGGAATGGTTTTAAAGAACATTTTGATGAGTATACTTGGTTCAGAATCGTGTTATGTATCGTGTGTATACAAACACATACACGCACGTGAATATATATATATATATATATATATATATATATATATATATATATATATATATATATATGTAAACTTTGTGTTTTAATAGAATTACTAACAGGACCTCATTGAACTGTTAATCCTGGAAAGCTTGTAACTTTTATTGAATAAATATCTCCTCTAGATAACGTCCAGTTTCAGTGAGGTCCTGTTAATAATATATATATATACTATATATATATATATATATATATATATATATATATATATATATATATATATATATATATATATATATATATATATATATATGTAGATGTATATAATATATAAATATATTTACACACACACACACACACACACACACACATATATATATATATATACAGTATATATATATATATATATATATATATATATATATATATATATATATATATATATATATATATATATATATATATATATATATATATATATATATATATATATATATTACTGTGGGTAAATATACACGGCTAATTGTTATAGACCTGCTGAGTCTCCTTTTAACTGTGTCTTCCCTGGAAACTCATGATAGGTTTTGTGCAGTTTCTTGACTAATTGTGGCCTTTTAATTCCCACCACCAGGTGAATATTAATAATTCCAAACAATGTCAGTAACATAATTATCACGACCACGAAGGTTTAAAAGACTGTCGTTTTTATGAAGGAGGTTTGTTACTCAGTTCACTGGGTAAAGCTTTGTTAGCATTTGTTCGGTGCGAATCAGAGCGGATTGTTGTTTGAAAGGACCTTTTTTTGATTATTGGCGTGGAATGAAGTTTATACAAGTCAAATCTTAATTTTTTAACTGATGAACATTCATTGGTCACAAAAATGTAGTCACCCCCCTGGCGAAAGGAATAATTTTTAAGTCATTTTCTCATTTATGGTCCTTCCCTCTCCCGTTCCCCCCCCCCCCCCCAAAAAAAAAAAAACTTTTCATGAGCACTTACCTAGTTTTGGCTATTTTTTTCAATCCCTGTTATTTATTCAACAACGCTTGAAGTTGCTCGTTAATCTAATCAAAGCCACGAACGACTCTCACATGAGATTTCAGTTTTAAAGTTTTTTATAACTTCAGAACGGGTACATGGGAGTCAAGCTCGAATACCAGTGCAGTGGTTGGGAAAAATTTTCTATTATAATTTCTATACTAAAATGTCCACAAATCGTATATAGTAACATATACATGTAATACTCTGGCACAGCTCAGGTACTGTGAGTACAGTATAATTTTTCTTCGTCTCATGGGAATTTCATAAGACAGTCTTGCGGTTGTGTTCTCAGTTTGATATTGAAGGTTAGGCGGCACTTAAGTCACTACTCCCTTTTTTTTTTGTTTTGTTTTGCAACCGATTACCCAGGCACACATTACAATAAAATAGGAGCAGAAAGCACGATAGCGTCACAATATGCAATCGTTTCTGATGGTGAGTGAATGTCACACCAGTGTGCTTACCAGCATGCTAAATAGAGATGTATTTTCTTATATATATATATATATATATATATATATATATATATATATATATATATATATATATATATATATATATATATATATATATATATATGTATATATATATATATATATATATATATATATATATATATATATATATATATATATATATATATATATATGATTAAAAAGCCACAATAATATAATTGATAAATTGTATATTTTAGGACACAAAAATATACAAAAAAGGGGATAAAAACGAGGGAGCTTTCGACCGTTTGAGCAACGGTCCTCTTCAGCCAGTTGCGCAAACGGTCGAAAGCTCCCTCGTTTTTATCCCCTTTTTTGTATATTTTTGTGTCTTAAAATATACAATTTATCAATTATATTATTGTGGCTTTTTAATCATTATTTTCGATCACAATATAGTGATGCTCCACAGTTATATATATATATATATATATATATATATATATATATATATATATATATATATATATATATATATATATATACTCTGCGTTTAACCTTCACTCTCAACTTGTGAAGTATATATATACATATATACATTCATACACACATACTTGACAAGCTGAGAGTAAAGGTTAAACGCAGAGTATTGACATAACATTTTATGGCATCTTCTCAGGGATAACTAATGAAACGATTTCGTTAGATTACAAAGAAACAACAGCAATTACATGAGATGAATAAAACTAGGCAGATAATCTACTTTAGACATCATTTTCTAAAAACCTATTCACCAGTTATTCACAAAGCAAGAAACATGCTAGACTGTTGTTAAGAGGTTCTTTGCAGTTTTTCTTTGTGATACAGGATTCTAAAGCATTATGCTTCGCAATAATCTTACGGCAAATAATTTCTCTTGCGTCTTTCCAATTAAATGCGTGATTGCGCTCATTCACCCGTTGAAAGAGGCTGCTGACTGTTTCTTTCATACTGTTGCATTGTATTCGCGCTGTTTTAATGATGTCGCGAGTTGCACTGCATCCAGTACTCTTATTGCAGCGCTGCAAGGAATGTCATTGTCACATCTATGTATTTGTTTGTGAGATTTGTTACCCAACGTGTTTGACTGTGGATATTTAAAGTTGACGTCACCGGAAGGTGTACATTTTCCGGACGTTTGAAGAAGGGTCGAACTAAAAGTTTTATTCAGATTTTCAGCTTTACTGATGACAATAAGTATATTTCCTGCCATTTGAAATTTCTGTCTAGAAAATGATATATATATATATATATATATATATATATATATATATATATATATATATATATATATATATATATATATATATATATATATATATATACTCGTATATGTGTGTGTATCATATATACAATGCAAAATAATATATATATATATATATATATATATATATATATATATATATATATATATATATATAAAATAATGTATTTATATATATTATATATATAATATAATACATGTATGGTCTGTATGATTGTGGATATATACTTGTGCATATGTATATTTGTAAATGAATGTGTGAATATATGTGTAGGGTGTGTATACTTGCAGACAAACATGTACCTGGCCATTTGAATTCATCGAAAAATTGGAAACAGTATAAAGTAAATACAAAGTAAACACTTTTAACAGTGTGGAAAGCAAGAACATTACAAAAGAAAGAATAAAAACATACGGATGTAATTAACTTTCCTGTTTCAAGACCTTGTTACAAATTCATATAAATTTAAGACTACACCATTGTATTTGATGCTAGAAATACCGTAACAGGGACATGGAAATCCATCCAGTTTTATTGATAAGCCCGTAATATAACTATAAAAACAGGTCGAATAAGCATTTATCCTTTAATAATAGTCAGAATTTTTTCTTTTTTAATCTTGTGAATGTCTGCGAAAGCAATGAAGGAATCATTCTGAATCAGGACGTAAGAACATAAAAATCGTCTATGATTGACGTGAAGGAGATTAAATTAGAAAGAAAAAATAACATACAACATTACATAGAATTTTCATCTCAATAAGACTGACGATTACAAAGGTTCCTTGTAAAGGAACGTTTCTGCTTTGCCACCAGTTTACACCATTATTATTATTATTATTATTATTTTTTTTTATTTATTTTTTTTTTAGGGGGGGGGGGGCGTTGGGTGGGCTATCACAGTCATCCTATTCGACTGGGTGGTTTTTATTGTGTGGGATTCCGGGTAGCATCCTGCCAAATTAGGAGTCCATCACTTTTCTCACTATGTACCCTGTTTCTAATAGCACGCTCTTCTGCATGAGTTCTGGAGCTACTTCGGCATCTAGTTTTTCCAGATTGCTTCTCAGGGATCTTGTGATTGTGCCTGGGGCTCCTATGAGTATGGGTGCAATTTCCACTGGCATATCCCATATCCTTCTTATTTCTATATTTATTATTATCATCATTATTATTATTATTATTATTATTATTATTATTATTATTATTATTATTATTATTATTATTATTATTATTATTATTATTATTATTCGGAAGGGCCTATGCAACCTGCCAGTCCTCTACTAGCTCCCGTTGGAGAATGACAGAAGAGTCTGTCGAAACGTCGCGGCAACAAGCGTATTAGCAACTGTATAAGTTATAATATTCTAACCGTATAGAATATATAAAAAACAGAATCCAGATTTTTTACTTTTCCTCCATGAAATGACAAATATAGGCCAGCTGTTAGCACGCACCTTCAGTGAAGAGAAGTCCGCAATAAGGAAAATAGAAAAAGTCTTCTACAAAATAAATGCAGCTGAAGCAGCAATAATATTCAATAAAACCAGTTTAAAAGAGGGTCTGCTGCCAAATTATATTATTATTATTATTATTATTATTATTATTATTATTATTATTATTATTATTATTATTATTATTATTATTATTATTATTATTATTCAGAAGATGAACCCTCTTCATATGGAACAAGCCCACAGGGGCCAGTGACTTGAAATTCAAGCTTCCAAAGAATATGGCGTTCATTATTATTATTATTATTATTATTATTATTATTATTATTATTATTATTATTATTATTATTATTATTATTATTCAAACGATGAACCCTCTTCATATGGAACAAGCCCACAGGGGCCAGTGACTTGAAATTCAAGCTTCCAAAGAATATGGCGTTCATTATTATTATTATTATTATTATTATTATTATTATTATTATTATTATTATTATTATTATTATTATTATTCAGAAGATGAACCCAGTTCATATGGAACAAGCCCACAGGGGCTGGTGGCATGAAATTCAAGCTTCCAAAGATATGGTGTACATTATTATTATTATTATTATTATTATTATTATTATTATTATTATTATTATTATTATTATTATTATTATTATTATTATTATTATTATTCAGAAGATGAACCCAGTTCGTATGGAACAAGCCCACAGGGGCCGGTGCCTTGAAATTCAAGCTTCCAAAGAATATGGTGTACATTATTATTATTATTATTATTATTATTATTATTATTATTATTATTATTCAGAAGATGATCCCTATTCATAAAGAACAAGCCCACATGGGCCAGTGCCTTGAAATTCAAGCTTCCAAAGAATATGGTGTACATTATTATTATTATTATTATTATTATTATTATTATTATTATTATTATTATTATTATTATTATTATTATTCAGAGGATGATCCCTATTCATAAAGAACAAGCCCACAGGGGCAGTGACCTGAAATTCAAGCTTCCAAAGAATATGGTGCTCATTGGAAAGAAGTAACAGAAGGTAATGGCAGGTACAGGAAGAAGGGATCCATGACGGCTGCAGTGGAGTGAAAACCACTGATATGCGCGAACTGTTGCACTGTATTGCAGAGCATTCGGTAAATAACTCTTTTAGCACAGAAGTGATGCCGCTACACCTTTAAAGGTCATGCTTTCAAACCTGTGGCACAGAAAGCCCTTTCTGCGAAATAAGGTATTCAAAGGGCAATGGCCAGGCTCTCTATGCTAACGCTGCCTTATATAGCCACGAACAAAAGTGAAACGCTCTTAATTGCAGCTTGGTTGAAGAGTGGGTTGGCTGATGTGTCTGTTCAACAATATGCTCGTATTACGCCATTAGGGAGGCAATTGAAACTAGAGAGGAAGAGAAAATCATCTCTATTTAAAACAGAACTATTTCTCAGTAATATTCAGGATTTATGCACCGCATGATTTTGTCTTATATATGTAAACAGTTGAATAATTATACGGGTGTGAAAATAAGTAATAAATTTTTGCGAGTTGGGAAGGCAGAGTAATCAGTATAATAAGTATATTACGATTATTACCATCATATATATATATATATATATATATATATATATATATATATATATATATATATATACATATATATATATATATATATATATATATATATATATATATATATATATATATATATATATATATATATATATATATACATATATATATATATATATATACATACATATATATATATATATATATATATATATATATATATATATATATATATATATATATATATATATATATATATATATATATATATATATATATATATATATATATATATATATATTGAACATGGGTTCCCTATGTATAGGATATGTTGTGCATTTTACTCTGCTAACATAGAAAAACAGTTTCTAACCCACTATTGACTCTAAACCTCAACCTTCTTCTTTTTTAAAATCTTGGAAAAGATGGTAAATGTTCATGGCGTGTTACATAGAGGCTAGCCACTATTTCTCGCCAGTCAAACATGGTTCTAGAAATATCGGTTTTACTACAGGTGTGTTAATCCGCATCGATTCATCTGTATGTGAGACATTTGCATCGAGCAGTGTAATATGTAGGTCATACAGTACCATGTGGCTTCATGGTTTTCTTTTTTACCATTATGATTGTTATTCGAGAGTACAGCTAACCATTTTAGTTAAAGCAGTTTTGAAAGTTCAAGATTTTAATTCCAAGGAAGAGAACAGAATCGAGTTTGAGGTACCAAAGACTTCTTGTTCCCAAACTGCAATGCTCCCTAACTGCTCTTGGAAAAGGTATACATTTTTTGAAAAGATATACATTTTTTGAAAAGGTATACATTTTTCGAAAAGGTATACATTTTTTGAAAAGATATACATTTTTTGAAAAGGTATACATTTTTCGATAAGGTATACATTTTTTGAAAAGGTATACGTTTTTTTTTAAAAGGTTTACATTTTTTGAAAAAGTATACTTTTTTGAAAAGGTATACATTTTTTGAAAAGGCATACTTTTTTGAAAATGTGTAAATTTTTTGAAAAGGTATACATTTTTTGAAAAAGTATAAATTTTTTGGAAAGGTATACATTTTTGAAAAGCATACATTTTTTGAAAAGATAAACATTTTTCGAAAAGGTATACATTTTTTGAAAAGGTATACACTTTTTGAAAAGTTATAAATTTTTTTAAAAGGCATACATTTTTTGAAAAGGCATACATTTTTTGAAAAGGCATACATATTTTGAAAAGGCATACATTTTTTGAAAAGGCATACATTTTTTGTTATGCTACTGAGACCAGTCCTAAATTCTACTACCCAGTCTCTCAGAGCAAAAGAATTTAGGAAATCAGTATAGAAGACCGTGATGATTTTCAGATATTAACTGCCGTAAATTTCGGATTCCAAGGAAAAGGGGGAGATGCTTTTAAAGAAAGCAAGGCTCCTTCCCTTTTTAGAACGGGCATCAATACATGGAAAGACTGTGACTGCAGATACTGACGTTTCCAAATCTGATGCTGGCGTTGGATTTGCTGCTGTTTACCCAGGTACCAAGCACAAGGCTCTTTATGTAACTTGGCATCAGTTGTTTCAGCCGAATTATTTGTAATAATAGTCATATTAAAAGAAACTGTATCTCGTTACAAGAAACATTTATAATCTTAAGTGATTTCCGGAGTGTACTGTAATTTCAGGGGAGGGTTTGATACCAAACACTCATTTGTGTATGATATTTTAGATTTGATACTTTTAGTTAATCCTCATTGTATTAAGGTTACATCCACCGGACACTAGCTCCTACAAGCGTGAGTGGCAACAAAGTGGCAAACAGCCCTGCAAAGTGTAATGGCATAAAATGCCATAAAAAGAACAACCCCAGGGGATGGAAAACTGAAGATTATTGTGTGGTATCCTTAACTGCGTGGCACTTGATGACTAAGTGTCCCTGCTGTTTCCTTTCCAAGGTCTTTAACAGGAGTATCTTCTCTTTCTGGTTCTTGGATAGTTTTCAGTGTTGTTGTTGAAGGAGTCCATTCAAGTATATGATTTATGCATTCAGCTCCTTTTTTGGAAATGATGTCCAAAACTCACATCTACTCCTTGCTGTCTTTTGATAGTAATTGGTTCTTCAGTTAAGGTATTTAAAGAAAATGGAAACTAGCTTTAGAGCAAAATATCTGCTCCAGTCATTTTTTTTGTTTCCTGAAAAGAAAGCTATTGTGGTGGCTTTGTCTGTCCGTCCACACTTTTTTCTGTCCGCACTTTTTCTGTCCGGCCTCAAATCTTAAAAACTACTGAGGCTAGAGGGCTGAAAATCGGCATGTTGATCATCCACCCGCCAATCATCAAACGTACCAAATTGCATCCCTTTAGCCTCAGTAGTTTTTATTTTATTTAAGGTTAAAGTTAGCCATAATCGTGCGTCTGGCAACGATGCCAAGCCACCACCGGGTCGTGGTTAAAGTTTCATGGGCCGCGGCTCATACAGCATTATACCGAGACCACCGAAAGGTAGATCTGTTTGCGGTGACCTTGATTACACGCTGTACAGAAAGCTCGATTACGCCGAAGAAACTTCGGCACATTTTTCATCCAGCAAATGAGTACAGTAATTTTATCTTTTCTTAGTAACTGGGTCCCTCCCATTGAGTAATAGGCCATTGCGCTATTTCAGTTCATTTTTTTTACAGTGACATTGAACTATAAATTTTTTCTCGTGATATTGAACTGCCATTTTCATGAATGACACGCACGCCCTGACTGAAGATTCAAGTATCTCTCTCTCTCTCTCTCTCTCTCTCTCTCTCTCTCTCTCTCTCTCTCTCTCTCTCTTCTGCTCAGATACACACACACACACACACACACACACACACACACACACACACACACACACACACACACACCACTATTTCATTGTCAATATTTTCTTTCCTTAATTTTAGATCCTTTTTCAGCGTAGGCGGAATTTCTTTACAAGAGCACTTCACTTGAAAGCATCCTCTATCATAGATTACACACACACACACACACACACACACACACATATATATATATATATATATATATATATATATATATATATATATATATATATATATATATATATATTTGAATGTTTTTTGACAGAGTAATAAGTTTTCTAAAGTTTCCGATATGAATAACACTTACAGGTAAAATCAGTGAAAGCCAATGAATAATTTGTGAATCTAATATTTAGTGCTTTTTTCCCTCTCGCTAGGTGGCAGGAATATAATACCCAGTGGTCTCCAAAGGCTACAAGCTGACGCTCTCATTGATAGTTTGGAAGAAACGGAGAAATAGTTTGAGGTAAGTCATTGCTTGTGTGTCACTTCCTACGTTGCCTGGATTATTTATTGACCGTGAAGTCGGAAGAATAGGAAAATAACATTTATACATCCCAATATCACTTCTTATGTTCTGAGAACCTTTTTAAATTTATGATGGATTTCAAAGTTTGACCGCATCGTTTCATTGTCAGAATACACTGACGTTGAAGAAACCATTGGTGGATAAAACGAGAACGTAACTTTTTTTTTCTTTTATTTACTCACTGCTTTGTAATTCTAAGAGCACAAACAAGCATAACTCATTGCTTTGTATTTCTAAGAGCACAAATAAGCATTGCTCATTGCTTTGTATTTCTAAGAGCACAAATAAGCATTGCTCATTGCTTTGTAGCTCTAAGAGTACAAACAACCATTACTCATTGCTGTGCAGTTCTAAGTGCACAAATAAGCATTTCTGTTGCTTTGTAGTTCTAAGAGCACAAACAAGCATTACTTATTACTTTGTAGTTCCAAGAGCACAAGCAAGCATTACTCACTGCTTCGTAATTCCAAGAGAACAAGCAAGAGTTACTCATTGCTTTGTAATTCCAAGAGCACAAACAAGCATTACTCATTGCTTTGTGGTTCCAAGAGCACAAACAGGCGTTACTTATTGCTTTGTAATTCTAAGAGCACAAATAGGCAATACTCAATGCTTTGTAATTCCAAGAGCACAAACAAGCATTACTCCTTGCTTTGTAATTCTAAGAGCACAAACAGGCAATACTCAGTGCTTTGTAATTCCAAAAGCACAAACAAGCATTACCAAATGTTTTGTAATTCTAAGTGCACAAACAGGCATTGCTCAATGCTTTGTAATTCCAAGAGTACCTACACGCATTACTCATTGCTTTGTGGTTCTAAGAGCACAAACAGGCATTACTCAATGCTTTGTAATTCTAAGAGTACAAACAAGCATTACTCAATGCTTTGTAATTCTAAGAGCATAAACAAGCGTGCCTTAGCTCGACGGAAGGCGAAAAATGGTGAGCAGTGATGTAGAAAATATATTATTACCATAATATATCTCAGGGAGTGTGTGGTCTTTAGAAAAGTTGGGTGATCGATCAGGAAAATAAGGATGTGATTTTGGCGTCAGATAAGGTTGCGTAACTTTTGGATGAATAGAAGTAGCTGCGTAAACTACTTTATTTTTTTTGGAGTAGTATTTACTATGTGAGAACGTGAGCATGTGTTGTGGATGATCATACCGTTTTATTGTAATGTATGCGTATTCAAGGAAATCGATAATCGTTATATAAATGTGTCTAGTAGGTATTTTATTACAGCTAAACTTTCTTTCCATCGTCCTTTACACTTCTGTCTTTTTGTTATAAGATTGGGTGAGAACCGTTCCAGTGCATCTTGTAACGGTATTAGTTTATATCCGGTATATTTCTCTACTTATAAAACAATAATAGATAATTTCACGTGGGTGTTTGTCGATTTTGTTTTTGATCTCTCTCTCTCTCTCTCTCTCTCTCTCTCTCTCTCTCTCTCTCTCTCTCTCTCTCTCTCTCTCTCTCTCTCTCTCGTTTCTACAGATACTATTTACTACTCATAGACGTCCCCTTAACACCCAGTTACCCGCCCTCATTTACTTCAGATTTTTTTTTCGGCCAAGCTTTGGTGTTTTCTACTTTCTTATGGTTTCCCTGCCTCAAATAATCCTTAGTCTTATAGGTGGCAGGTCTATTCCTTTTATATTTAAGCCACAAAAAAGTATGTTGCTCTTCCATTGTCCTTTGCTCTCTATACCAAAAATACTGTGTTGCCATTGTCCTTTGCTTTCTATACCCAAAAATACTGTTGCCATTGTCCTTTGCTCTCTATACCAAAAATACTGTTGCCATTGTCCTTTGCTCTCCATACCAAAAATACTGTGTTGCCATTGTCCTTTGCTCTCTATACCAAAAATACTGTTGCCATTGTCCTTTGCTCTCTATACCAAAAATACTGTGTTGCCATTGTCCTTTGCTCTCTATACCAAAAATACTGTGTTGCCACTGTCCTCTGCTCTCTATACCAAAAATACTGTGTTGCCATTGTCCTTTGCTCTCTATACCAAAAATACTGTTGCCATTGTCCTTTGCTCTCTATACCAAAAATACTGTGTTGCCATTGTCCTTTGCTCTCTATACCAAAAATACTGTGTTGCCATTGTCCTTTGCTCTCTATACCAAAAATACTGTGTTGCCATTGTCCTTTGCTCTCTATACCAAAAATACTGTGTTGCCATTGTCCTTTGCTCTCTATACCAAAAATACTGTTGCCATTGTCCTTTGCTCTCTATACCAAAAATACTGTGTTGCCATTGTCCTTTGCTCTCTATACCAAAAATACTGTTGCCATTGTCCTTTGCTTTCTATACCAAAAATACTGTTGCCATTGTCCTTTGCTCTCTATACCAAAAATACTGTGTTGCCATTGTCCTTTGCTCTCTATACCCAAAATACTGTGTTACCATTGTCCTTTGCTCTCTATACCAAAAATACTGTGTTGCCATTGTCCTTTGCTCTCTATACCAAAAATACTGTGTTGCCATTGTCCTTTGCTCTCTATACCCAAAAATACTGTTGCCATTGTCCTTTGCTCTCTATACCAAAAATACTGTTACCATTGTCCTTTGCTCTCTATACCAAAAATACTGTTACCATTGTCCTTTGCTCTCTATACCAAAAATACTGTGTTGCCATTGTCCTTTCCTCTCTATACCCAAAAATACTGTGTTGCCATTGTCCTTTGCTCTCTGTACCAAAAATACTGTGTTACCATTGTCCTTTGCTCTCTATACCCAAAAATACCGTGTTGCCATTGTCCTTTGCTCTCTATACCAAAAAAACTGTGTTGCCATTGTCCTTTGCTCTCTGTACCAAAAATACTGTGTTACCATTGTCCTTTGCTCTCTATACCAAAAATACTGTGTTTCCATTGTCCTTTGCTCTCTATACCAAAAATACTGTTGCCATTGTCCTTTGCTCTCTATACCAAAAATACTGTTACCATTGTCCTTTGCTCTCTATACCAAAAATACTGTTACCATTGTCCTTTGCTCTCTATACCAAAAATACTGTGTTGCCATTGTCCTTTCCTCTCTATACCCAAAAATACTGTGTTGCCATTGTCCTTTGCTCTCTGTACCAAAAATACTGTGTTACCATTGTCCTTTGCTCTCTATACCCAAAAATACTGTGTTGCCATTGTCCTTTGCTCTCTATACCAAAATACTGTGTTGCCATTGTCCTTTGCTCTCTGTACCAAAAATACTGTGTTGCCATTGTCCTTTGCTCTCTATACCAAAAATACTGTGTTGCCATTGTCCTTTGCTCTCTGTACCAAAAATACTGTGTTGCCATTGTCCTTTGCTCTATATACCCAAAAATACTGTGTTGCCATTGTCCTTTGCTCTCTATACCAAAAATACTGTTGCCATTGTCCTTTGCTCTCTATACCAAAAATACTGTGTTGCCATTGTCCTTTGCTCTCTATACCAAAAATACTGTGTTGCCATTGTCCTTTGCCATTGTCCTTTGCTCTCTATACCAAAAATACTGTGTTGCCATTGTCCTTTGCTCTCTATACCCAATAATACTGTGTTGTCACTGTCCTTTGCTCTCTATACCAAAAATACTGTGTTGCCATTGTCCTTTGCTCTCTATACTAAAAATACTGTGTTGCCATTGTCCTTTGCTCTCTATACCAAAAATACTGTGTTGTCATTGTCCTTTGCCCTCTATACCAAAAATACTGTGTTGCCACTGTCCTTTGCTCTCTATACCAAAAATACTGTGTTGCCATTGTCCTTTGCTCTCTATACCAAAAATACTGTGTTGCCATTGTCCTTTGCTCTCTATACCAAAAATACTGTGTTGCCATTGTCCTTTGCTCTCTATACCAAAAATACTGTGTTGCCATTGTCCTTTGCTCTCTATACCAAAAATACTGTGTTGCCACTGTCCTTTGCTCTCTATACCAAAAATACTGTGTTGCCATTGTCCTTTGCTCTCTATACCAAATATACTGTGTTGCCATTGTCCTTTGCTCTCTATACCAAAAATACTGTGTTGCCATTGTCCTTTGCTCTCTATACCAAAAATACTGTGTTGCCACTGTCCTTTGCTCTCTATACCAAAAATACTGTGTTGCCATTGTCCTTTGCTCTCTATACCAAAAATACTGTGTTGCCACTGTCCTTTGCTCTCTATACCAAAAATACTGTGTTGCCATTGTCCTTTGCTCTCTATACCAAAAATACTGTGTTGCCATTGTCCTTTGCTCTCTATACCAAAAATACTGTGTTGCCATTGTCCTTTGAACTCTCTATACCAAAAATACTGTTGCCATTGTCCTTTGCTCTCTGTACCAAAAATACTGTGTTGCCACTGTCCTTTGCTCTCTATACCAAAATACTGTGTTGTCATTGTCCTTTGCTCTCTATACCAAAAGTACTGTGTTGCCATTGTCCTTTGCTCTCTATACCAAAAATACTGTGTTGCCATTGTCCTTTGCTCTCTATACCAAAAATACTGTGTTGCCATTGTCCTTTGCTCTCTGTACCAAAAAATACTGCGTTGCCATCGTCCTTTCCTCTCTATACCAAAAATACTGTGTTGTTGTCATATGACTTATGAAGGGTTGAATCGAGGTTTTATTTTTGAGGTTGGGGTGGGTGGGGGGGAACTGTAGTGTGGCAAGAAATGGTGTTCATACGTAATTAGGGCCTTCTTGTGTAATCCTATGATATATCTACTATATACCAAGCTGTAGCACGTGACTTTTAAGATGACTGAGATTTCGAAAGTCAACGAGAATCCTAAGAATTTAGATTACGAGAGTACGCAGCTGTATGTATTTAATTTTCTGCGCACTCACGTATGGAAATGAGTTATTGATTTAGTTCATTTTCATTTACTCCAGTGGGTTTTCCTTACCCAATGACCTTTTGTGTAAATTTTTAGTACCATTATACCATGTACAATGAATTTTGAGTTAAAACATCGAAAGTGTCAGCGACATTCATTCAAACAAGTTTTTCTGTTTTGTTTTGTTTTGTTTTGCCTTGTCGGTAATTTAAGGGAACTGGCTTGGAAATGAAATGTAAACTGCAGCCGCTTCCTGTCGTAAAATATCTCGAAATAAGCCGAAAGCTTCACAAACTTCCTGCACAATTCTTTATGTTGATTTTAATTCTTATTCATATCTGAATCAAGGATTCTAAAAGTAAACCTTTGCATGAAGGCGGTGTTGAATTCCGTAAAACTGATCTAGTAATAGATGGCGAGTTAGGACTGATTTATTGTGGGGATGTTTAGGGGATTCTGCATCGAAAAACCATACTCTTGGGCTTAGTTTCCATGCAAAACTATTAGAGGGGAATTATATGGAGTGCCTTTGAAATCGGGCTTACAGGCAATTAATTCTTAAACACGGTGAAATACTCAGCGAAATATGTGTTCTTCCACCATGGCTGGTGGAAGAGCACATATTTTGACGTACTAAGAACAGGGTTTTATGGAAATGAAGAAATTTCATAGCCTCCTATGCAAAATGGTAATTCTCTTTATTCATGTATTACGGCGTTGCCTTTACAAAGAGATTCATAGCCTTAATGAGCAGGTTTTGCCAAAATCATATGGATATAATTTATATCTTGGTTTAACTTTATATAATTTTGCCTTGCAGTTCGCATTCCTTTCAGTGTCCATGTCAGCATTGTAAATATTTACCTTTACGCAATAAGTTTCGGTTATTTTCCATTGCATTTTATGGTCGTTGAATTATTTGCAAAGTCCACCTCCGAAATCATTTAACAATAGATTGTTGTGAAGGTTTCAGGTACGGGCGTTCATTTCCAAGCTCTCCACCCCCCACCCTGTTTTTTTTTCAAGTATTTATCCCTCTATTTGTGTTTCCTTTACACAGAAAGACGAAGGGTTTCGTTTCGTTAGGGAAGGGAATGTATGTATGGGAGATTTCAGTGTTGCCCGAATTTCACAGGAACCGATGCCGGCTGCCTTTATTCAAATTTGTCAGTTAATTTTCTTAGAAATACTGAAATGACTGACGAATATATGTTACTTTTCTAAAAGGATATGTCCCTAATTATTGAAGGACCCCTGCGTTCTCTCTCTCTCTCTCTCTCTCTCTCTCTCTCTCTCTCTCTCTCTCAAGAAATAGGGAAGAACTTATGCAACTGGAATAGATGGAGTGTCATTTGATCGTAAGTTTAGTATAGATAAAGTTTCTTTGAACAAAATCACACCAGACAAAATCTGCTCCAGAGGCCTCAGAGCGTACTGTCCAGCACAGGCCCTTGTCATTGTAACAGTCACATATAAAATTAATGTATCGCTTTGGTATTGGTGTATGTAATATCCCTGTGAACTAGCTTGGTGACAGTATCTTTGATAGTAAGAAAGCAATCGTTATTTGCGTAAGATTTAATATTAACCAGTAGTACACGATGTTTAGCTACCCTGCTGGTTTTACATGTTTATAAGTATTATGTAGGCTGTACGGAAGCACTTCCCTCCCCTCAGTTATCAAGTGCAACTGCTTTGTCGCATCTTGAAACAAAGACGGTGCTCTCGTCGCCTTTTCTTTCTCTTCCATGGTTTAATCGGCTTGTCTCCATCATGCCATTCTGTTCTTCCGTCTTTCATCTCCGTCGTTGTTGTCGTTTAGTTTGATCAGGTGAAAGTATTTACACAATGCGAGCTTACCACTCGGAGGAAAAGCTACTTAACTGATGGAAAAATGTCAGGGCTTCGTACGCATGCGCATATCATTTTCTTGAAATGGTGAAATAAATTACGTGTGAAAAACGACGTTGTTTTCGGTGCATATGTCTTACTGAATGGAATGATGAGCCTCAAGGGACGTCAATTTTTCATTCGAATTGAGCTTCTTCTTTAAAGAAATTAAACACCACGTTTTCCAGTTACTGATTCAAACAAACGTCCATAAAAAAGAAAATATAAAAAGAAGAAGATATTCTGTCTTTATCGCTAAACAATTACTACAGCAGTTACTACGATTCATGGTTAGACTCTGAAAACTACATATCGTTGTTAATGCAGCTGTTTTAGGTTGTTTATTCAAATATCCCCTTGTTAGAAAATAGAAAAGCGTTAACGTCATGCAACCTGTTTTTTTTTTTTTTTTTTGCGTAACACGCTCCAAGTAGCCGTGTGTCATATATATAATTTAACGAGAAATTTGCAGTTGTGGAATACAAGGAAAGAAGAGCTCGTCTCTCTCTCTCTCATGATCAGTGAAACTCATCGCAATATGTATTATATTTCGCGTCCTTGTTTGTCTTTCAGGACACAGGGAAGGATACGCGAAATGCGACGAAAAATTAAGCAGGCGTCCATAAATTGAACGAGCTCATGTTATCAAGCGCTGTCCATCAGTGAAGTACAGAATATTGGAAGTGCTGTGGAGAGAGAGAGAGAGAGAGAGAGAGAGAGAGAGAGAGAGAGAGAGAGAGAGAGAGAGAGAGGAGCATTTTCTTTGGGTGCTTTTGTGTGGCAATTTGAAAGAATTTTTTTTCCCCTGTATAGAGGAAGACACGTATGATAATTTTAAGGTGGAATCAATTATTGAATCATTTGTCATGTAGACTTGTGTTCGAAAGTTGGTGTTCATATAGTTTGTGACCGATAGAGTTCTGCGTAATAATAATGACGTGATAAAAAAAAAGGATATTTAGATGTGTTTTGTTGGCAAGTTATCGAAGTAGAGAATGTCTTAAAGATTATTTTGGTCCTTCATCCTTCATACTAATTCTTTCATTTGATGACATGTATATGTATATATAAACAGTACATAAATATACATATATATATATATATATATATATATATATATATATATATATATATATATATATATATATATATATATATATATATATATATATATATATATATATATATATATATATATATATACTTTCAAAGATCTCGAAGACTTGTTACCAAGGAAGTTGTAAAACACATTTTTTTTGACATCCGACATTACCAGCTGACTTGACCACTACAATAATTATCTGACCTCCAGCACGTCAAAATATCTGTATAACATTAGAGTACCAGATATTAAAAGCTGAGAAAGAATTAACGATACATTATTAAAAATTGAATAATTTTAATGTAAAAAGAAGAAATTAAATCTGTTGAGCCTTATCGGATTTTGAGACTCACAAAGGGGCGGGGGGCAACATCCTAATACCTGGCTAAATATCTGACTCCATCACAAACAGAATCTTTAAAAGCAAAGCAAAACTCTCAGAAATTGCTTGGAAGTCCAGATCTCATTTGAATAATAAATGAACCTGAACAAGCAAGGGAAGGGTTTGAATCGTTGTGAGAGGACAAGGGAGACTCCCCCCCCCCCAACCCCCACAACCCCGTTGGTCTGATATTATTGGCGAAGAGTCCTGGGATGATGATTTCCCGACCCATAATGACCTTGCATCCATTAGCACTCGGGCAAATTAACGTCAATCAAAATTTGCATACGGTCAGCTGTCGAGTGGCGACTTCCGGATTTGAATTGAGTGGGTAGGCACACGTTATCGTCTGGCACTTTCATAAGCTCTGTAATCAGTGTTTCATACAGAAATCTCTTGTATTGTACTGTAGGTAGCCTGGCGTTCTGCTTCTCCAGCAGAGGCCGGGAGAGAACGAAGCCTGTGGTTGCGTTTCTTTGTACAACGCCGGAAACGCCGTCGTTTTTCAGAGGTGGGAACGCAGGGCAATCCGAGTTCGCTGTTTCTCTTAGACGTGAAATTGAAGGCAGAAGGTTGATGATATCCACGAGTCCTTTTTCCCAACTCTGAAAGAGTGCTGCCTGGATGATGATAAATGCATGACCACCTTTTGTCTCGAATTCACGTTGCTGATGAAGAACACCCGACAAAAACGGACTCGAGTTCCTTCAGCGTCTCACATATTTTATCCATCTCTCTCTCTCTCTCTCTCTCTCTCTCTCTCTCTCTCTCTCTCTCTCTCTCTCTCTCTCTCTGTAAATCTAGAAGGGAAAGAACATTTTATTGCATAAGGAGAACTCGAATTTTAATTAAAGGCAAGAACTGCCAAACATTTTTTGTTTCATCTTGTTTGGAAGGATTTTATAAAATTCATTTCATATTCATTTAAGGGGTTTCGTATTCAAATGGTAATGACACTCTTTTATTACATATCTGGTAGTCAGCCGATTTTAATGGATCGCAGGTAGGGTGGAGGAGGGTAAGTTCATCCCCAAAGTGCTTATAACCATTATGTCTAAGGGAAAAATGAAATGCGTGTATACACACACACACACACACACACACACACACACACACACACACACATATATATATATATATATATATATATATATATATATATATATATATATATATATATATATATTTCTTTTTCTATATCAATATACACATACACACATATATATAAATATATACACTTACACATATGTGTATGTATGTACGCATAAATTTTTGTCACAAAAACCGTGACTTTTTTTTACATTAATAAGTTTGTTAGCCCAAATATCGTTTCATGTCCAATTTACTATACCTCTGGAATAGGTTACGCCCAAGAGGAATTATAATTAATAAGTGCTTAGTCACCACTGCGATTCGAACTGCTGCCTGGTAGAGAAACAACGGAAGACAGGGACTTTTGACCACTGAGCCATCAAGAGAGGCTGTAAGTTGACTTCGACTTTTAAACGTACGCAGTGATTGGAATCCCAGTGGTATATATATATATATATATATATATATATATATATATATATATATATATATATATATATATATATAAAGTGAAATAAATTCCGATTCAGGCAAGGATATAGAAGTTTCACTGTCTCCCTTCCCCTGCAAAGAAAGGAGAAAAGAAAATGCTAAAGTACTATATTACATCATCAAAACATTAAGGATTGCACTGCAACATATTAAGAACTAAAGGTGTACCAATCTGCAGTGCTTATAATAGTCTACGTTTATCTGAAACTCACTGTTTTTGAAGACTGAATGCAAATATTTACTCCTTTTTTAAAGATTAGTGAAGTATGAATGTTAATAGATTTCCTTTGACAAAACAACAAAGCAAAAAGGATAATCATAGGCAAGGTTAAGAATGACCCGTTTTCTTAAAATTTGACAAAACTTACTTTTTAAAAGAAAGATATGTTTATTTAAGACATCAGATTTCCGTGGGCGTTCTGGCAGGCTAACTTGAATTCAGGCATCAGAGGTTATGGTATTCGCCTCAACAACAAGTCAGTCGGTCGAGTGACAGCTGCTGAACTAATGTGTGGCGACGGCTGGCGATTTCAGTGATATTCTTTTCCTGATAATCTGGTAGGTGCTCCACGCTTTGGAAAAAGAAGCTCATCACTGGTTTGAATAAAAAGCAGTTGGCGACCCGTTTTCCAGCGGGATCACTTCTGGGGGCTGGATTTATGGCAGAGCTGTTAGTCCTGATCGGGACCGAGGCTTCCCTTACAAATCAGTGCGATGGTCACACTTTTACACACAAGCAGGTATTCATGCGCATGGACATAGCATTGGGAGGTTTTGGCCTTCTTCATCGAATTAGTCTAAGGTTTTAGAGTGTTCCTGCGACTCCTCCAGGAAATAAATGGTTAAACGAGAATGGGTCATGAGAAATAACGTGGATGTGTTTTTGTAACAGGCAAATGAGGTCACGGAGAATTTGAATGCTATAACTGAAAAAGAGGTATAAATGGACAAGACATAGGTTGATGCCTCGAGAATTTTGTCGCCAATTCACGCATAAGTCCATGTACTCTTAAGTGTTAGAGGGCAAAGGCAACTTGATACCCACAGCCTTTGCAAATTAGTGACATACCTATCACAAATAATCATTTGTTTCAGTTTAGTATCTCCCTGTCGTGGCGATGGGTTGGTTTCGATTTAAAGTACAAACTCTGCAGTCGACAGGAATGCGTAAGAAGTTGAGTCAAAATCGCTTTAAGGCTGAATGGATAAGTCACTGTCATCCCTGTAATAAACCCAAAAGGCATAAAGCACACACACATATGCACACACACACACACTCACAGACACACACACGTATATAAATTATATATATATATATATATATATATATATATATATATATATATATATATATATATATATATATATATATATATATATATATATATATAGACATACACACACATATATATACAGTATATATATTCTGCAACTTATGTCTTGCCTGTGCTTTATCTCCAACAAAACTTTACTCATCTTCAACCTTATTTTTCGTAGTCCTCATTGTAGTAGGCCATCTCCATATTCCGTCCATCATTATAGAACTATATGTAAAACTTTTATTGCAAGTATACTTATAAATGTATATATTGTACATACATACTATATATATACATATATATAGGTACACATATGTGTGTATATACAGTATATACACACATATAAATATATATACATACACACATATATATACACAATAACTGAGAATGACAACTGATAAATTCTCCTTCTCTCTCTCTCTCTCTCTCTCTCTCTCTCTCTCTCTCTCTCTCTCTCTCTCTCTCTCTCTCTCTCCTGTTAAGATAGTTGCTTCAATTACAATGCCTAACATTTTTGGCATTTTATATTTCACCCTCTCTCACCCCACATTTCTACCGGGGCTGAACTTTGACCTAAGGGGCATCGGGAGTGTCACTATTCATCTCAGCGACCTCAAAAACTATTGATTAGACAATATTTGTCGTTTTCGGTTATTTTTATGTCACCCCCTTCCCACTCCCATTCCCTTTGGTGCCAACGATGTCTTACCCCCAAAGTATTCTTTCCAGATAGTAAGTCATATGTATACCGAAATGAGGTATGATAAACCCATAGAGTTTATTTTGTTATTAAGTCTATGGGCAGAACCAGCCCTCTTTGAAGGAAGTCCTTCCTACCCGCACCCGCTTGGCTACCCCCCGGTGCCCTTTGGTGCTAGTGATGCCTTACCCCCACAGTATTCTTTTCCAGATAGTAAGTCGTATATATACCCAGTTTGGTTGAAATTGCTTGGTGCATTGCAGTTACGCTGGAACACACACACGGATACATACATGCATCCATTTATATATATATATATATATATATATATATATATATATATATATATATATATATATATATATATATATATATATATATATATATATATATATATATATATATATATGTGTGTGTGTGTGTGTGTGTGTGTGTGTGTGTTGTACATATAGAGTATGTATGTATGTATGTATGTATGTATGTATGTATATATATATGTATATTTGCTTTGAAAGTTTTCCGTATGAAAGCGTTCTTCAATCTAGTTTCTTAGTATCCAAAATGTTTAGGTTGTTTTCATGGATCTAGGTTGGATATTTTTACAGTATTTTTTGCCCGAGACTATTATTAATTTTTTCCACCACGCTGACTTCTGTGCACTGATGATATACCCCGCTGTTTCCAATATTTGCATCAAATTGGTCATGTAAGACCTCCAAAAGTATTTTCGCACATAAAGTCATTTCCCGTATAGCTCTGAGTAATGCCATAAATATATTCTCTTTAATACTGTAGCATTTTCACAAATCTTTACCGAAGTATTGCACGTGAAGTCATATTTGCATGTTTTACAGTGACGCTCTAACTTTCCAGAACGTCAACAACTAATGACAGCAAGTAATGTAATGACATCGCTCGTGAAACGTCCCACTTTTCCTCGCAGCTTCGTCAGATATTTACAGGAAACTTGACGTCGGCATCTGCCCTTTAATGATGGCCTAACTTTCCGAATAACTGCTGAGGATTTTAATAAAGGCTTCGAAAACAGCATATCTAGCTTAATGACGATCCTCCTTCACTAATCAACCGTGCCAGACTTGACACTGAGTTCGTCGATAATGTGCTCTATTTTATTTGTTGACAGTGGATGTAAGCAGCAGCATGAAATTAACTTGAATTGATGTATGTTTACAGTAGTTATTCATATGTGTACTTGTCAAATGTAGTTCTCTCGGTTCTCACCAGTCTCTATTCAAAAGTAACGTATATATATATATATATATATATATATATATATATATATATATATATATATATATATATATATATATATGTGTGTGTGTGTGTGTGTGTGTGTGTGTGTGTGTGTGTGTATGTATATAATATATATATATATATATATATATATATATATATATATATATATATATATATTTATTTATATATATATTATATATACTGTATGTATGTATATACACACACACATATATATATGTATATATGAGGCTATCAGCCGAGAAACATGCCAAGCGCCATCCTGGGTCAAAGTATTTTTTAATTTAATTTATTATATTTTAAAAATGGCACTTGGCATGTTTCTCGACTGACAAGCTCATATATACACATATATATATGTACAGTATGTATATATGTATGTATGTTTGTATGTACGTATGTACAGTATGTATTTATGCATATTATTTCTGACATATCCAACTGCTCTTCATTCGTCATCTTTAATCTCTTGCGAAGTATTACGTATGCTGACGACGTGGATGTTTTTATGAGTTTCCACAGCTCCAGAATAAGAGACTTAAATTTCATAGGTCTTATTATTGTCGACTACCCTTATCTTTCATGGCGATTGTTCAAGTTGAACGTGTAGTTATACAGAGTCTATATTCCTCACCTCTAGCTTCGTTTTGGTTACGACAGGGCGTGTTAAAACGTTTTTATATTCTGATTTTAGTAAGCATGTGCTAGGACCTATTCGTCTGTGGTCATTTCATACTTGATCGGGATTTTTTTTTATTTTGTCGAGGCCATAATACCTTTGTCCGCACATCGACTTGTTACATCGCTTAAGATAGAAAGACCAAGTAAAGCACTGCAGTATGTGAATGTCCGTAAAACCTAATTATTTTAGATGGATTTAACGGGGCTCCTTTTCGGGCATTTCTTTCCCTATAATTTTGTAATTATTTCTTGATACTTCAAATCGTGTCCCACGTAAGGTGGATAGGTGTCGTCAGTGCACCTCATGCGGTGCACTGTAGGCATTACTTAAGGTCCTTTGCAGCGTCCCTTCGGTCCCTTAGCTCCAACCCCTTTCATTCCTTTCTCCGTACCTCCGTTCATGTTCTGTTTCTTCCGTCTTACTTTTAACCGTCTCTTAACGAGGTTTTCCTCCTGTTACACCTTTAAAACCTTTTTACTCTCAGTTTCCCATTTCAGAGCTGAAATGACCTCGTTTGTCCCAGCGCTTGGCCTTCGACCCAGATTTAATATCCCATTCCATTCCATTTAAATAATTCCTACGAAACAAATCTATTTTTAGACTCTGCAGGTTATGCTGGGGCAAAATAGGCAATTTTATGTAATAATAACTGGTAATGTTGGAAAAGGTGTATTAAGAAACTTTATAGAGTATTCTAATCATCCTTACAGTGTTTGGTTACAAAATCCTACGGAAATGATGCATATAATTTTATTTAAGTTTCCTATTCTCGGAATAGTAAATTTTGAGACTAGGACGAGCAATCATGAATATGTTTGCTTTTAACATGTTTATTTTACTGCCAGTTTCTGTTGCAATGAAAAAAGAAAATATAAAATTGAAACCAGTAGTTCTCTCCAGAAATTATTAAAAAGTAAAATTATGAAAATGAATCGTTTAATAAGATAAAAATTGCCATTAAGATACGATTCAGTTGGAAAAATATGACAGCTTCTTTTGAAAAATTACACTGCATATCTCAAGCTGTGCAGTACAGACGTTTTCATGTGAAACTGATGTATCAACAGTTACATTATTAAAACTAAAAATCGCTTCTGCCGTTGATAATAGAATCTATAGGTATTCAAAGCGAAGAACAAACGGCCTATTGTGGTAGCAGTTCTCCCTAACTCTCTGCCTCTCTCTTGCTAAAAATGCTTAGCACCGAAGAGACTGCTAGATTTGGCCCAACAGCTTCTTGTATTGTACTACACTTCACAAGTTTAGTATTCTGCTTTGACGAGATGCATACTTCAGAAATGTTACTTAGAAAAGGATTGTTTTTCGCTCAAATAATTCTAACTATCTTGTGGTATTCATCCAGAATCCGTATTATGCAGTATGAATGACAATTGAATAGGAAATTTCATCAGTGGCATTCATCCAGAATACGTATTATGTAGTATGAATGGCAATTAAGTAGGAAATTTCGTCAGTATTGCATTTACTGGCACCTTAGACAAGTGGTGTGTATCTGGTACATAAGAGAAAGACAAAAATGATTACTTCAACCAATCGAATGGAACGTTCACTACTTGCGGACCAGCACAATCCATCAGCAATGTCCGTTTGACTTCTGCGATCCACTTACTGTCGTTTTACTTACTGTTCAGATCTTGTTTTAGTGGGCAACTAATGCCTATTGCACCCTCTCTCGTTTTAGGTTTCTGTTAAAGAAAACTATTATGACGGCTTTGTCTGTCCGCCCTCAGATCTTGAAAACTACTGACGCTAGAGGGCTGCAAATTGGTATGTTAATCATCCACCCTCCAATCATCAAACGTACCAAACTGAAATCCTCTAGCCTCAGCAGTTTTTTTTTATTTTATTCAAGGTTAAGATTAGTCCTGGATCGTGCGTCTGGCAGTGCTTTCCGGAAGCGTGCGACACACCTTCACTTGACCGCATCAGGGGAGCAACTGAGCTTTGACCGGTGGTGTCTGATAGCTTTATACAGTATTATACGCTGTACAAAAAACTCGATTGCGCCGAAGAAACTTCGGCTCACTTTTACTTTTTTATTTTTATTTATTTATTTTTTAAAGCGTGTCGTCAAAAACAAAGAGATAATTTTAGGCTAAGATCCCGAGGGCGTTCAGCTTAATATGGGTGGAATGTGTATCAAATAAGTATGTTGTTTATGTCGCGTGAGTTTTGCCTAATAGTTCTGATGTCTTTGTGAACATTTATGGCAAACTAATCGAAGTTATGTTTTTGTACGTATGAATTTTTTTTGTCAGATTACTTGTTTTGTTTGCTTTAATTTTTATGTGTAAATTTAAAAAAAAAAGTTCTAGTTATTAAAGCATGTAAGGTCATTACAAGATATACATAAAACTATATCTCATATAAGTAGCTCAGACCTCTCTCTCTCTCTCTCTCTCTCTCTCTCTCTCTCTCTCTCTCTCTCTCTCTCTCTCTCTCTCTCTCTCTCTCTCTCATTGTCCTTCATTTGACACGAAATTTCTCGTTATCTGGCCTGGCCCTTGTTGTGAATAAGTTGAAGGTTACCTTGGATAATGGCAGTTCAGTCATTATGACATCGCGGTACGCCTTGTCACTGTCATGGAAAGTCTTGACTTATTCCACCAAGTTCGTAATAGCTTCTCGTTGAGTCGTGTAAGCATCGCACCGGTATTCCGCGTTCCGTAAGGATTTCTAACCACTTTCATATATATGTAAATATATATATATATATATATATATATATATATATATATATATATATATATATATATATATATATATATATACGAGTATATATATATATATATATATATATATATATATATATATATATATATATATATATATATATATATATATATATATATATATATATACGAGTATATATATATATATATATATATATATATATATATATATATATATATATATATATATATATATATATATATATATATGAATAGTAATATTCGTGGCAAACAACAGAACATATTTCGAGTGTCTAACCAGTGGCATTATACAAAGCAAGAACTGTTGCAAATTGCAGAACAGATTTCGAAAGTGTGGAAAAGTCCTATAACTTTTCTACCTTTCTATATGATTGTTATAATAAAAACTCGAACATTGCCATTTTTGAAGTCAGCCGTCATTGAAAACGCCAAGGTATACCCAGCCATAAACCGTTTTAGGTTATGGGTATTAAAAATTATAGAAAGGAAGGAAGTCATTAGGAAATAGAAGATAAATGTGTATGTAAAGTATAAATAATATATATGCTGTACACTACTAATACACACACACACACACATGTGTATATATATATATATATATATATATATGTGTGTGTGTGTGTGTGTGTGTGTGTGTGTGTGTGTGTATGTATATATTATATATATATACTGTATATATGTACATAATATGTATTTGTCGAAAATGAATAGATGTATATACAGTATCTATCTATCTATCTATCTATCTATCTATCTATCTATCTATCTATCTATCTATCTATCTATCTATCTATCTATATATATATATATATATATATATATATATATATATATATATATATATATATATATATATATATATGTATTTACATTTATATGTATGTGTGTGTCTGTGTACATATATAACGCGTATCGTCATGGTTAACGAGTGCATATTAGCCTCCTGAAAATAACCCTCAAAATTGTGCTGAAAGCAAGACGTATATTTTAGGTAGTATAGCCTCTCTCTGTGAGGAGATGCGTGCAAGAGGATTTCATGGAGATTCTGATACGGCCTTAACATCCGTTGCAGCGGTATAACTAGTCAATGACCTCCCTAAGTACTCAGAGGGCCTCCAGATTTGATATTCCCATAGTGGAGCGTTTCTGGTGGGTTATGTGTTTACCTGTTTCACAATGCCTGCATACATATATGCTCCTGTATATGTAGGAGCGACTGAATCGGCGGGGAAAGGCATAAAAAGATTCTTCTCAAACTGATATGAGTGATAAGAAGAATGCATGAATTTTAACAGTGATGAGCAGTTTGGTTACGGATTAATGTCCGGAAGGGAAAGGATTCCTGACTGAAATGTTGCTCGTCTGTGGGCGAGTAAGTCAGGTTTCCCTTTTCTTCTCTGGGGGTCGCTTGAATTCTGCTCGAACGAATTGCTGCTGTTAAGGACATTGACCTTTTTTCTGTGCCTTAGATAAATGTTTTTTCAGTTGCAATGATCCGACCCTCTTTGCCCAGTCTTTTTTTCTGCCTTCTATTTTTAATCGTTATAATTATTCTAAATTCTCATCGCGTCGGTTATCAATGCTGTAATTGAAATGATTAACGGTAATCTTCGTATTTCGTAAGTTTTAGCCTCTCTTGAGGTAGGAAATTATCTTTATCCTTGCATCATAATATTTGCCTTTTTACAGAGTTTATAATGTCACTGACTTTTAATGTCTCACATAATAAGAGTGAATATTCCCCGTTCCCCCTCACAAAAAAAAAGGTTGCCTGCA
The DNA here is from genome assembly GCA_039081455.1 of Macrobrachium rosenbergii. Taxonomy (NCBI): domain Eukaryota; kingdom Metazoa; phylum Arthropoda; class Malacostraca; order Decapoda; family Palaemonidae; genus Macrobrachium; species Macrobrachium rosenbergii. Next base: position 7,202,955 of record JANJGK010000011.1, on the reverse strand, counting down.
TTATGGATAATTCATATCCTAGTTGCTTTCAAATGTATGTTTATTTACAGAGATGGAGGAAACATTTGGCTTGGTGGCGAAGAGTAGCACATTGGAAAGAACACAATTGATTCTTTTTTGTATTATTTATGTAAAATTCTGAACAGATTCCGTATATGTGCTTGTAACAAGTAAGCTTTTATTTGCCATGGTAATTAATTGCTTATTTCTTCTTTCTCCTGTTTTATTCACACTTTTACTCATACTACGATATTTTTGGCATCAGTAACGGTGAGTGACTGTTGATATTGAATATGTCTGATTTTTACCACCACCACATTGACTTGAATAACAAAAGAAAGTTAAAAGGTGTTAACAGAAACATTGTCCTCAGACACTCAAGATTACAGAAAAATACCTTGAAAAAAGAAAAGAAAAGGCCAGATTTGTAGCAAAAGCAAAGCTTCCCACGCTCCTCTTCATCATAGTATTACGCGTATTCATTTTTATACGAATATTTTTCATATGACCATAATCTGAAAGAGTATTGCGGTGATTACAATTTATCCCGGCAAAACACAAAAGAATTTCACAATTTTAGCAACAAACAGGTCATATTTCATACATACTCCCGTTATCAGCATCTGATTTTAAGCCCGACGTAATATTGGCCATTTCAGCGTGATCACATTTTTCGAGTCCCAAATTGTGTTTTTCGTACAATATTCTGTCAAAAGTTTATTTTCGAAAATTTTCCAATATGGGAAAATATATTTTTCCTTTTTTTTGGGGGGGCCGGAAGAATTTCACGGGATGAAATTGTCCTTTCACAGTCATCCAACATCCAAACAGTTTTCGATGGTATGTTGGATCATCCATCTTATCGCCCGGCTCGGGTCATGTTTT
>JANJGK010000011.1:7177070-7192070 GCA_039081455.1 Macrobrachium rosenbergii | reverse complement strand
CAAGTATTTATGCGGCCTTCAGCTTCCGTTGCTACTGATAAGGTTGTTTCCTCTGAAATACGGCGCGGGAATAGGTAGCGCACTCTAACTGCTCTACATCTGGAAACGGGCCCGTTCCGAAAAGTCACGGTGATGGAGGAGAGAATCGAGACTACAGGTCGCAACCTAGGGACGATACGAACAGTTCCGGCTGGGGGTTGGGGGTGCATGGCCCCGGGTTGGATGACGACAAGTCTAAACATATATACTGTATTACCTGTAGACCATTGTTGCCTCAGACAGAAGAAAATATACTGTAAATATATGTGAAGAACTGTATTGAGACTATGCGAGACCATAAAGTTACATGCCCGAAGGATTTTTATAGGATGAAATCTGTAAATAGTATGAGGTAAGGCTAAAGGAGTTGCACAGCTGATTGAGAAGATACAAGGGAAGAAAAAATCGAGGCAGCTGATGTTGAACGAACGCTGCAAAATACTTTGAATAGTTCCCAGTTTGCTCTCAAGGTGCACTTCTGTACCTACAAATGGGTTTCAACAAGAGCAAAAAAATAATGGACGCCAAACGCCAAAACTGAAAGAGAATTATAATCATTATATTTGAGGGTTAACAGTCTCATTAATGTATAGAAGTGCTTTCCATATGATAGGAAGAGACTCCCAAGTGATGTTAAGTCTTTCCCCCAACCATTTATGATTGTTTGACTTGCAGTTGTTCATGCTAAACTAACGCATAACATTCTGTGCAGTTACTGATGATTTATGTGTATAGGAGTTTTAGCCCAGGAGCAATAGGTCAAAATTGGGGGGTTTTGGGAAATAATTAGATAAAAGCTGAAACTTTGCACAGGTATAGAGAATTGTGACCTGAACAACATATTAAAAGTCCCACTGTCTCCCACGCTTGCGTTAGCCGCCATTTTGGAAAATGGCCGCCATATTGGATTTCCTTAAAATTCCAATATCTCGAAAAATATCAATTTTATCAAAAAACACCACTCAATAAAAGTTGTTCAGAATTGATTGTTTTATAGCACTCACTAGATTAATTTAAAAAAATGAAAAAATCTATATGAAAAAAATATAAAAAATATTGAAATTAAAGTATTGAATTTATTTTCAAAGACAATTTCTACAGAACTGGTGTCCTATATGACAAGATGCTTCTAAACAAAAGTTATAGAACAAACCTTCTTCTTTTGAAACATATATACAAGTTTATACTTATATTCATAAATAAAAAAGTTATGGAAGAAAATATATAGAAAACTGAAATGTCAAATTTTCACGTACAGAATCAAACATTTTTTTTTTTAATTAAGAAGTGTTGATTTGCAATCATTCTGATAAATTATTGAACAATGTTTTAATAGGCATCATTATTCATTTCCTAATAGTGAAATTTACAATGGCAGTGAAAGGATCTCGTGCCTTTTTTTTTTTAGAATAGAGAAGGATGCCTGATATATTAATGAGGTTTCAGACAAATACCTTGTGTAGGATTAATAATACATACACTTTGGTTATACTTACATGTACAATAACAATAAATACGAAAGAAAATATTTCAACTGAGAGATTGTTCATTAATACAAATATAAGCTCTCAAACACAAAAAAATATAACAGCAGGTTTGCATAAAGTAATTGTGGGACAAGTATGTCATATAGGGTACTCTTGAAAGTAAATATGGATTGAATTATATCTGAATAGAACACACTCAGAGCTCAAACATTCTTGATGTTAAGTTTTCTTTCATCTCATGAGCGTCTTCTTCAACATCCTCCTCAAATGGTAGTGAATTTTCACATCCAACACCACGACACTGTCCACAGATGGATGAGCATGATAAACCAGCCCTACGACATTCACATTGATGGCGGCAACCTTTGCGACAGTTACAGCTGACTAAATTTAACAAGTCATCTGGAGCTGGAGGTTTCATTGGAGGGATGGGTTTCAGCCCATTTTTGGAACTCTCCCATCCCCATTCGACTGGAGAGAGATGGTTATCATGCCAATGCTGTACTTGGTAGAACACCCTAAACGAGTGCAAGCGAGCTGCATCACTTGTTGGTGGCAATGTTGATAACTGAAACTCAGATTTAAGTGACATCTTTGCAACTGTTCTCTAGTATGCATGCAAACGATACCTGTCCAATGTTTGAAATTTCTCCACTCCGTACATAGAAAGTAGGAAAGCTTCGCCAGCTTTGGCCACTTCATCTTTAGATGCTTCTCGGTTATCAAATACAGACACTGTATTGCATATGTCTTGGCTCTTCTTCAAAATATCAAAGGACTTTTTCTTTCCCTTCCCACATAAAGCTGATGTGTCACAGCCTGTAACAGCATGGAGGAACAGCAGATGTTGACGAAGATGTCCCAAGTTAGATATAAGTTTCCTAATATCATAGATCTTGTTGGGGTTGTGTACTTTACCAGGTTTAATAAAAAGTATTTTTGTGGATGATTTAGAAAGAGATACTAGAAGTACTAGTAAGTCTGTGTCGTCACCCACCACTGCTACATTATGTCCACTATTTTCTAATGACCAAGAAGTTTGAACAATAGACTTATCTGCATCTTCCTTGGCAACTATAACTGTAATGCCAGCACGCTGCATGTGGTCCTTCAGTTTACTGATCAGCAGTGTCTTGTTACGCTTATTACACAGGAAATCTGCTTGCGGTAACGTTGAGTAACATTCCTCATTGACTTCAACTTCTATAGAACAATGCTTGGGTGCCCTACGATTTTGCTCTTGAGATTTGGTTGTTGGTGTCACTGGGTAGCCATCAAAAACAACTGTTGCATTTTTGCTATAATGATTGATTACATAACCTGTGTAGGCTTGAAAAATATCCCGATACATAGCTGGCCTTGGCCACACAACTTTATGAAGAAGATGACCACCATCCACAACATACTGGTATTCATCTGAAACTAACCCTTCCCAAGGTCCATATGATTCCAATTTAGTCACTAAGGCTGCTTTGTGCCCTTTTCTCATTGAGATGTCGTCAAAGAGTGAAGGAGGTTTAGGGGCCAATTCATAAGTCATATAATTAGCAAGTTGGTCATCATTTTTCAAAACACATATTATTCTGCTGAAAAGCTGTTGGGAGTTCACTGCAACAACATCCTCACGAACTTTCAGTCCATTCCTCATGACTGATATTGACCGTACTGCGTTCTTTCTTTTTAAGTGTATAGTTGAGAATTTCTTGCCATCCATATCATGTATTTCTTTTAAGCCAATTGATTTTGCTGTGTCACAGTTCACTAAATCATCAGCAATTATTCCTGTTCCCAAGGATACTAACCCACTAAAAGTTTCTTGAAATGGAGAGTGAGATCGTAGCCAGTTCTGCAATATTTGTAAGTGCTTCTCATCATTAAACTGTCGTGATTCTCTCAATTCAACATGCTCTTCAGTTGTTGCAGATGAAACACCAGTGAATTTCTCCACAGCATCACAAACTTGTGCACTTGCTGGCATTGCTTTTATCCACTGGGCTAAAGTGCTCTCGGTAATACCCCTGCCATGTGTAAGTCCCCCAGAAGATTTAAATCCCTTCATCAGATACTGCTCAATTATCATATCACTCCATGTCCCTGACCAATAATGATTGCTGCGACGCACCGTGAAGAATCCATCAATTGTAAGTTTCTCATATTCCTTCTTTGCCATTGTATTGGAAAGTTCATGCATTTGCTGCAAATAGATCTGTGCAGCTTTGGCATAATGTAGATGCCCTGCAGCATGGAAATGTGGAAGCATCTCTCGTACACAATACAGGTGCAAATCCCACTGTCCTGTGCGTTCAGCTCTCAGAAAGAGCTTAATTAGGGATACTTGCTCATGATATTGCAACCAAAGTCTTGCAGTGCGACTCAAGTCCTCCTTTTGATTGATGTTGTTTATCAGCTTAGTATTAATGTCTGTTAAGATTTCATTATTTAGTACGTCTTCAACATCAACTTCATGGGTCAAGAAGGAGTGGAATATCTCCAGGATTACACTACATTCTTCATCATTCATATTGACATCATCTAGAAGAATTCTTGTAAGAGCAGCCTGTGTAAGAAAGTGAGCTCGAATGGCACGGTAATATGTGTGTCCAGAAAGCATGTGTCTTACAGAAATTTCTGAATATATTGTGACCCACAATTCTTCCAGTCCACTTCCACGCATGATGGTGCCTATTGCTCCCATGAAGGACATGAGGAGATGGAACCCACCCAAACGCACAACTACTTTTGACAATGGGCTTTCTTCGCCAACTGCACCAACTATTTCAACTGCTTTCATATAGAGGGGCTGGTCAAAAGTTACTACACAGTGAGTTTGATTCTGGGACTTAGTACCCTCAACAGCATGTAACAGTGCTGTGTATATAGTTGATAGATTCCCTGGGTTCAAGTTGATGAAGGGGAGTGCAAGTATGTGAGTAGTTTCAAAATGACCATCTCTCATTGCTGCTTGCATGTAGCCATTCCAGCCTGGTATTTTACTTGTACTCAAGTAGCTTCCACATACCCATAAGGTATCTAACTGTCGAGCATGTTTTACAGTTACTGGTTGATATGTATCGCATGAGATAGATGCCTTTGCTATTATATTTTGCATACCTGACATGTTTGTAGGTTTTCTATATGTCTTTATTGGAATTGTTCCCCCAGCATTACTTGAACTACTTACATCCACAATTCTCTGAACTGCAGTACTGGTTAATACTGCACTGGCAGGCGTTACACATTTCACACCACCCATGCTGTGAAACGTTCCCAACCCATCAAGAGTGCGGATGTTAAAATCTGCATTATCAAATATATATTGAAGAAAACCATCGTTTCTTATATTTACAGATGCAGTTCTAACTACTGAGTTGGCATAACGTAGAGTTTCTTTATATGTCGTAGTTACTCCTAGCTTTGCAAGAATATCAATAAGCTGGCGAGAAGCAAATCGCCTATGTAGAAAAACAGATAAAGATATTTGAAGGGACGACAAGAATGACCTTGGTCGTACTGCAGATATTATTGCATGCTGTATGCTTAAGCACTTTTGCTCATTTTCCTTATGCTCATCTCGTCGCTTTGATTTTGTTACTTCATCAACAAAGTCTCGGAGAGTATCTGGCACCTGCTGTATTGATGAATTAGTAATGTCTTCACAAACTGGATATACAGAATTGTCATACGCACGTACACGTATATCTTCACGTATGATAGCAGCAGCTGTTAATACAATTCGACGTCTCTCATCCTGAATATTACTCTCTCTGTTTTTATACCATGAATCTCCTAAGGATCTACTATTGACTGCTTCACTGAATGAAAAAATATCCTTACCTTTACACTTACTAATAACAGTGATGCTATCTCCATATCTGTCAAGCAGCTTTTGTTTCAATCTCTTAAGTGTGTATACAGTCTCTGTTGTATCAGCAGCCTCCACCATCATCCTATGCAGTTCTTGCAGTGAGTATTGGCACTCATTGCTATCATTTATAATATCGCACAATTTATCAAAAGCTAGCAGTGAACCTACCTGGCATGGTCTTCCAACTGTTTTATAAGAACAGGACGCACCTCTGTCACAGGTATTCTTGCAAAAATCATTGTAACACTTCCGATGATACTTAGACTCAGCAGCTACTAAGTCAATAACACTATCAATCCGACTAAGTACTAAATAACTAAGTTTATCATTGCGTTCCTTTGCTTTTTCCTGTACTGTTTCCTGTAGTACCATTGTCGTAACTTCATGTATGGACCTACGATACTTCCTTGGGTTCTTTTGCTCTGCTATTTTATCAGCTGTTTCTCCACAGAATAAGCATTGCAGTTTGATGTAAAATTGGGTTAATTCTGATCGCAGACAAGGAACTTTATTGGGTGGTTCTTCTAAGTCCTTACTTGGAGCAGGTCATCGAGTGTACGACTTACGGCAGTTGACATGTACTTGTAAATAAGTGTTTTTCTTAAACTGTTCATGCAACCCATCCTCTCGGGCCAAACTGGCTGTTATCAAGGTCTGCAGTCCTCTAGTCACCTCTACACTTGGAGATTCTTTCAAGGGAAACCCACATATCAGACAATCCATCATTTCTCTTAGTACCTGGAAGAAGAAAATATAGGTTAAGGTCTAGCGTTTCTCTTCGTTTATGTCTTGTAACTTCTTTAGTTTTTAAAATAGACATAGACTTGTATATACCGTTTAAAAGAAAAAAAGTTTGTTCTACAACTTTTGTTTCGAAGCATTTTTCCAAGGAAAATGTTGAAAATAAAATTATGAATGAAATTACATTATTATTTTTCCTGCACATAAATTTACTTATTTTTGTAAAATAACACAATGATTCCTATAGAAAAACCAATTCTAAACAACTTTTATTGAGTGGTGTTTTTTTATAAAAGTAATATTTTTTGAGATATTTCAATTTTAAGGAAATTCCAATATGGCGGCCATTTTCCAATATGGCGGCTAACGCAAGCGCGGGAGACAGTGGGACTTTTCATATGTTGTTCAGGTCACAATTGTCTATACTTCTGCAAAGTTTCAGCTCTTATCTAATTATTTCCACTCAAAACCCTAAAAGTCCTGGGCTATTTATAAAAGTTACTGAAAATGTCCACGAGTCTATTTTTCATATCCATAGACATTTTCGAAATGAATCCGAAGAAAGAGACCCGCAAGATGTATTATTAGTTCTGTAGTGTGAAACCCTGAAAACACGACCTGGAGAATAATTGGGTCGTTAGGCTCGTTGGAAAATGACGCAATTGCAGAGACTGACGGTTTGCTTGTTTTGCCCGAGATGGTTCTCTTAACGAACGAGACGAGACAGGTTGTTAGGAAACGAGGCGAAGGAAGGAAGGAAGGAAGAAAAGGGGAGCAGGAAAAGGGGGCAGAAAGGGGAAGGAATGTAGGCGTGAAGACGAGAGCCCCAAGGAAAAAAAGAAGAAGAAGAAGAAGCAGCAGCAGCCATGCAACCTAGCGTGCAAAAATAGAAGAAAGTCGATGACAAGGAAGAGGGTGAAAGAAAGGGGAGAAGGCGACGACATGTTGAACGGAGAATAAGAAAACTATGCTAATTTCAGCGAGACAATATAAAGAAATCGGGAGAGGAGAAAAGAAAAATAGAAGAAAAGGTTCGGTAAGAGGCTAAATATAGGGATGGAATGAAAGGAAGGAAGAGGAGGAGGAGGAGTAGGAGGAGGAGGAGAGGACGGCACCGTTAATAGAAAAGGATGAAGAGGAGGAGCAGAAAGAGGCTGTGGAGGTGTAGAGATATTCCCCTGGAATTCTCTCTTTTTCTTTTGTCTGTCGAGTAAATCCGGGAAGGTGATAGGATTTTCCAGGCGACTGAATGGAATGGATGAAATGTAAGACAGTAAAGGATTTTTTTTTTCTCCCCGAAAGAAATAAGTGTGTACACGTATATATGCCAGGAAGGGTAAGTGCTCCCTGGAGAGAGAGAGAGAGAGAGAGAGAGAGAGAGAGAGAGAGAGAGAGAGAGAGAGAGAGAGAGAGAGAGAGATGATATCTGTAGTCATTCTTTTATATTAATCTCTTACAGTTTTTTTCCTTCATAATGATTAGCCTCAAGGACTGGTAATTAATATTATTCAGAAGATAAACCCCTATTTATGGGGAAAAGGCCTACAGAGGGTTCACATTCGAGCTTCCAGAGAATATGGTATTACACAAGATGATAAGAAACACAGAAAGAAGAGATCGGTTATTAAAAAAAAGGAAGAAAGATCAATAAGTAAATTAATATCTAAATAGGTAAAAAACATAAAAAAAATATGAAAATACCAGGTGAATGTTTTAGGGTAGTAATACACCGCATACTCGCTTGAACTTTTGAAAGAGTTACGAGAACAAACGGTTATAATAAATCTTCGGAATATTTCGTTTCTTGCTGAATATATTCACTGGGCATGAAAATTTTCCAGGTTAAAACTTCCATCATATTTATTGGTATTCTGAGAATTTCTGTACTCTTCCCTTTTGACCGCAGGAAACTCCGTTATTCTTATATATTCAATTCATTGATGCCTTTGAACTCTCATTCGCTGCGTCGTCCATTATGTTCTACTGTCTGTCCTTTAGAATATTTTACGAGTGGTTACATAACTATTCATACCAAGGTAAGTGAGTAAAAGAATATTTTTAGAATGGTTACGTAACTATTCACACTAAATTAAGTGAGTTAAAGAATTTCCTTGTAACTCTGTGTGTACGGTAATTGCATATATTAAACGTATTTTTCATGCAATCATTAGGAATTTCTACGCATCCAAAGTCAAGATTACACACCACAAGTCAACAAGAATACCCTGAAGAGCGGACTTAGAGGAATGAATCTTTTCCACGAAGGGCTGAGGTTGTTTGGCAATTACATGAAACGATTTTTTCCCCGTGTTAATCTCCGCTTCCTCCTCTTGTCTGTATATTCACGGCTGATCACTTCATTGTGCCATTCATTCTAGATCGGGTTCTCTCCCACATTATGTCGGAGATGAATACATTAGATTAATTGCAAATGGTTGCTGCAAATTCTAAACGTTAATACGAATATGTAGCACAATCTTCGCAACACCTGCTAATGTCAGCAGGTGTTTCGATGAAGACTGGCCTTGGGCGAGTGACAACAAAGTTAAGAAGAACAGAGCCTTTGGCTACCGAGTTGAACGATTAGTGGGAAAAGTATGTCGGTACGTATCAATTAACTGACCTTATTCCGTAGGGTGGCGTTACAACAGCTATGTTTTTAGAAGTCGGAGATCTCTGTATCATCGAGAGTAACTACCGAATTATTAATGTAGCAAATAGAAATAAATGATTATGTAGGAGTCGAAATGAAACGGCTTGAAATGTAAATAAGGTTTCTGATGAGATGCAAAGCTATTGATTTTAGCCTATCCATAAGGGCATCGAAAAGAGGTCATCTTTAAGGTGTAGGGGGTTAGTACTTCTCTCTCTCAAAGAGTCACCTTCTCGAGATGATGCGTCGATGAATACCGCCTGGAAAAATTTGATATGCTTCGTATACTTTATATGCTTCATACGCGAGCTGAAGTGTGCTTCATGTATTAATGGTTAGACGAACTTAACTTCCAAATTCTGGAGCAAGACAGGGTACTGGAATGAGACCGGGAGATGCGATGGCAATTTGTTCTGAGAGCACTGAGCCTTACTTGATGTCATCTTTCCTCATTCTTAACGAAAAGCTTCCGGCAGGATTAAGAACTGATATTAAAGTAAGGTCGAGAAAAGGTAAACGGCTTTGAGAGATTTAAAGGCGTGGTGAAAGGAAGATGCAGAATCGAAGAACAAGAATATTCTTCATTGCACTGATTACTTTGATGATTAAGAATATGCCTTGATTATCTGGACACGTGTAGATACTGAAGAGACTGGTATGGTTAGTGTAAGTGCGTTTATGTAAATGAAAATGTGGAAGTTCAAACATATACAAAAATAACGGAGTTTTGATTCTTAAAGTGAAAAAGCTGTGTCAGCGAGGAAGTCTGAGATATGAACAGCTTTTAGTGCGCGCTATAACGCACGCACGAGATGAATGGGGCTCTTAGTTCTAACGGCTATAGAGGCATTGTTTCAATATTCGAAGATTGAATGAGGCATTGCTTGCCGAGATGTCCATGTTCTATTGGATGAATTGATTCTTTAGATGAAGAGAGGTGCGTGTGTCTACTCTACCTGTACGTAGTAGCTGTCTTTTATTGACTGATTTATTTTTTTGCCGAATAAAGAAAGTTAAATGAAGATTCAGTCTGTCACTAAAGTGAATTTCTCCTCCTGAGAGAATTCCAGTCATGAAATGAACGTATTTCAGGCAAACTGATGCCTAAGGAAACACGGGAGTTTTATCCTTCTATCCCGTTTTATTCTTTATGCATCCAAAGCCAACTTTGACGCAAGGAATTGATTAAAAAAGACACTTGTACGTCCTCTGATAAAAGGGCTGAGCCTTTTCCCAATAACAGGTAACGGGATGCTGTAACCTAGGCCACCAAGTAGCCATTAGGTAGTTAATTACCTATTGCGTTCCTTAGATGTTGTGCATTTGTCTTGAGGTCGTCTCGAGCCTGCTTAATTAATTTGTTTGTTTTCCTTGCTGGCTGTTCCCACTCTTGTGTGTTTGTTGGCGCGCATATCTTATTGATTGTATGTATTTGTATCATTGGTTTGCCAGTTTTGTGGGGATAACTGTGGGTATTACAGTGACGAATTTGTTAGGAATTTTTCATCAAAAATTGTTTGATCTGCATAAGAGCAATCACTTGCATATGCTCTATGTTTATATATATATATATATATATATATATATATATATATACATATGAGTAATATATATATATATATATATATATATATATATATATATATATATATATATATATATATACACGTATATCTGTAGCTACATTATATGTATCTATCTATCTATCTATCTATCTATCTATCTATCTATCTATCTATCTATTTATCTATCTATATATATATATATATATATATATATATATATATATATATATATATATATATATATATATATATATATACATATATTATACTCACACACACACACACACACACACACGCACACTACGTGCACTTTTATTGTAGAGGCTGGAAGGTGGATTGCAAAAGGCAATTTTCCTTTCAGTTAACAAGTAATATATTTGGTGCTGAGATTGCTAGACCCTTGTCTTTCTACACCATGCAATAAGCCACTATAAATGACCACAACCACGAACGAAAATAGCTTTAGGTTCTTAAATGGTTCCGCCATGCATAGGACCACTATTTTGTTAGGTTCAACACACACACACACATATATATATGTGTGTATATATAAGTGAAATTATATATACATATATAATTTCACTTCAAGCCAGTTCTAGTAGCTATTATCAATCAATCAATCAACCACTTGAAGGTGGTGCATCCAGAAGATGTTAGCCTTCTGTTCCCCAGTTAACCTATTTGTTACGTTGCTGGCACCGTGGCCTTTGTCAGTCTTGGTTTCGACCCACCACTTTTGACCAACTCTTAGCCACCTCTCCGAGGCTTAGGTGAAAAGTGGTGCACTGAATTAACAAAACATTCCCCATCTGACTGTCTTCTCCAGTGCCATCTTTATCACCGCAAAAAAAGTACATTCTAGGTCTTCTGTTATCACATGATGATAAATTCATCTCCACATTCACCAAGTGAATGGTATGGCACCCTAATTAGACTTGCTGACTTTCCTGTACAGCGAGGTCTCATTAGCAGCTCCCAAAGGAGTTTTGGCAGAAACAAGGACGTTAAGTCACTGCAAATTGTCTGACGAAAAACAATCAGCTCTCGTGGGGAAGAATGATACGTCAAGATTCTTCGTATATATTTTGTAATGAGAGGAAGGTGTAGTATTTGTTGCGGTATTCGACTCACTGCTAATGAACTTTCTTTGCTGGTATACGAAACGGCATTTAAGTATGAAAGTGGTAATAAATGTATTGGAGTCTCTCTCTTTTTTTTTTTTTTCTTTTTGAGGTCACCCTCTGTTAGTGGCAACGGCTCAATATAAATAAAAGCATGTGTTTGTTTGTGAGTGCCCACGTGAGCGTGAGCGCGAGAGGGTGCCTTTTTATATCCATGCACGCACACATTATAGCTATATATATATATATATATATATATATATATATATATATATATATATATATATATGTTTAATAATTTATTTATATAACAGTGAGCGAGAGCGAGACAGAGAATTATATAACAGTGAGCGAGAGCGAGACAGAGAAAACGCAGTAAGAGATATTTTTCAAATCATCTCCTAACTTCGGGGCAAAAGATGAAAACCTTTTTGAAAAGAAAGTATACAAATCAACACCAACGATGATTGATAACATATTTGCTGTAACTTTAGTGGTGGTTGCTACTCGAGTGAATCTCAGGATTCTCCAGTGATGACGACGGTGATGATGATGATAATTGCAAATTCATTTCCTTCACTTTTGCAAATGAATTAAACTATTATTTGTTTTAGCATACCATCCTGCCCCTTCCGTCTTTTATTGTTGGGTATTTCGAAGTCTGCACCCCCTTCCTCCCTTTACATTGAAATACCCGTCTCCCTCTCACCCTTTATCTCTTCTTTGCCATACCTCTTATCCTACGTGTTTTCATCTTTCATTCATGGTTAGTCCACATGTAATATAATAACGTTTCATGCGTTCTTTGGGATCTGTATATCAGTGGTAACTCACTTATTATTCGTAATTAGCCCAATCTCTCTCTCTCTCTCTCTCTCTCTCTCTCTCTCTCTCTCTCTCTCTCTCTCTCAGAAAAAGTTCGGACAGAATAAAGTGCGGACGGACAGGCAAAGCCGGCGCAATAGTTTTCTTTTGCAGAAAACTAAAAGTGAACCGGGATTCCTGTATACTTACTGAGGGCTTAATTTTCAACAAACTGCGAATAAACTTATATTTGAAACGAAGCTGTGGTTCTTTGGTTTACAGTTACTGACCTACTTTTTATCAAACTTTCTGGCACATTTCAGTCAGTTAGTAATAACATTACCGAATGATGTTAACTCATAAAAAAAAAAAAATAAAACTCTTGGGAGTACGCCAAGTTCATGTACCGGGATGCGATCCCACGCGTATCGTGTTTCATGGAAGTTAATGTAGGAATTGTATTTTGACAGTGCACAGAAAAGTAGCATCTTGTGCTTGGGTCGATTATTAGTTATAGAATTATTACTGTCCTTTCATCTAAACAATCTCAACCATCTTACCATCCTCAACTGTGTACGGTCTGTACCGGTGGCTCTTAACCGTTTTATTACCACGCCCTCTCTAAGAGTTGGTCCTTCCCTACACGTCCCCCTTGCATCTATGAGTAAAGTTCCCTCCCAGATTTAAAGGAAAATAAAAAAAAAGAGAAAGAGAAGGAGTTTCGAGGGATAGGGAGGGAGGTCAATAATTACAAAACATGGTAAGCCCAACGAGTCTAACCAGAGTAGACGACTATAGGGAACTAACGTTATAAGGCGATAGGTTTGATTTTTTCATAAACTTCTGAATATTAGTTCCTCACTCTTGTTAAGAGAATAACGAATTTAGTTAGATAATTTGTAGATTTTCCTGGGGCTCGCGCTCCCCTGGAAATTGCTGACGCCCCCAGGTTAAGAACCACGGTCTATACCACTTTCAAGTCAGTATACCCGACGACTCCATAGCCTTTTGAAAAGCAATTTTTAATAGCCACAAATCAGTCGATCAATTATGCTAACTGAACGTCGAGGAAAACATTTACTCAGCCTAGGATATTTTCATTTTCATTGAGATACCCACTGTGGTGGGTAAAGGCTCATTTTTTACCATTTTGTCCCATATTTTACCTGTCTCATTATACAGAACTATATTGTTGCGGCTCTTTTGAACATGGCAGTGGGCAAGTTAGTTTTTCGTCATTTATATACACATATATATGTGTATGTATGTATATACACAGTGTATATTATATATATATATATATATATATATATATATATATATATATATATATATATATATATATATATATATATATATATATATATATATATATATATATATATATATATATATATATATATATTAAATACGGTATATCATATATAATATATACATACTGTACATTCATATGTGAAATATAGTGTTTGGTTGTGTATACGCTCATGTGTAGCATTGATAGTTTGAGAATACCCGGCTTATTATTATATGAACAAAGTTAAACGTAACAACTGCATTTTTCAAAGGCTTATTCCTAACTGGATATTGCTCTCAAAAAGAAAAAAAAACAGAAAACGAGAAACCTTATGAGAGTAATACAAAGAATTTATTTATAAACACCACACAAAAGATACCGGTAATCTATTCAACCCTCGATGGCATCGAGAATAATAAGCTCATTCACCATTCAGCTTCTGGGCCCTGAAGAGAAAGAAAATCGAATAAATATCCATAAGAGAGTGAGGCCCTCTTAAGTGGCCAGTGAAGAATGTCTCCGAATAACATACACACAAACCCATTCATCTACGACCCCACCAAACAATTACCTTTTAATCTATTCTGGTCTCCTCGAATAACCCCAAGGTAAAGGGAATAAAGAAAAAACAAAATAAAAGGGAATATTGTGGGAGACGGGACATAGACGGTTTAAGGTGTCCTTTCGGTGGCTATCAGTATCCCCGTCCGTCCTTAGTCCGCTGAGGTTATGAATGGGAAACGTGATCCTTTACATCCTTCGAAACACTTAATCCACTGAGGGATCGGGCCTCAATGCCCTTTTGCCCCCCATTCACCTTCCTTGCCCTGATCGGGTGGTGGTGGGCTTTGGGTGGCGTATTTTGTCCCACTTGTTTCTGTGAGGGCGTGGGTTCAACAGGCAGAAAGGGGTGCAGTTGGGGTGGCCCGATCATAATTCTGGGAGGGCCAGGAAAGTTTTCCACGTGTGGCCCTGCATACTGATTATGGGTGGTCTTGTCAAATCTTCTTAGTTCCTCGTGGGACGAGTCGGTAGAGTTCTCGGCTAGCACTCTGCTAGTCCCGAGTTCGAGTCTCCGGCCGGCCAATGAAGAATTAGAGGAATTTATTTCTGGTGATAGAAATTCATTTCTCGCTATAATGTGGTTCGGATTCCACAGTAGGCTGTAGATCCTGTTGCTAGGTAACCAGTTGGTTCTTAGCCACGTAAAATAAGTCTCATCTTTCGGGCCAGCCCTAGGAGAGCCGTTTATCAGCTCAGTGATCTGGTTAAACTAAGGTATACTTTAACTTTTTGTCAAATCTTCACTTGAAACTTCATAGTTGGGTTGATGAATGATCATTTTTCTTAGCCCAAATATTCCTGTTACTAAACTGCAGGCATTCAGTAATGGTCTCAGTCCCCACCTCTATCATTAGAGACTACATTAAC
>JANJGK010000011.1:7152070-7174570 GCA_039081455.1 Macrobrachium rosenbergii | reverse complement strand
CTCTCTCTCTCTCTCTCTCTCTCTCTCTCTCTCTCTCTCTCTCTCTCTCTCCAGTCTAATCTTGATTCATGATTGAAATGTACGTTGACGGAGGAGCTGAGGGAACAATCTCTCCTTCAGCAAAATTGATCTAACGATCTTGCAGAATCCCTAAAAGAGAGAGAGAGAGAGAGAGAGAGAGAGAGAGAGAGAGAGAGAGAGAGGCGGGGGGGGGGGGAGGGGAATCTTTTGCAACACAGGCGAGGTCATTAGAGTTGAGAAATACGCGTTACAGCCAGCTTAGGCGTCGAAGTCCCAATTTATTGCTCAATCTTAAGCCTTTTGTTCGTCTGGACAATTGATTTTACAGCCGTGGCGGAGGCAAAGTGAATACTCACTTTGATCAGTCCGTCGGTAGTGGTATGATAACAATGCAGCTGAATAGGTGTTCCTAATTGCCTGATGACGGCGCCATTGTCTGTCCGTTCCGGATAACATGAAAACGATATGGGCCCATCAGACTTTGGGCGTCTCTTCAACATTATAACATCCTCGGTTAATGTGTGTTTAGTGGCGAGACAAAAGATGCCGTTGTTAGGCAGATAACGGGTTAGCTTCAGTCACATAGGCATTGTCGTTGGCGTTTCAGTATCCAAAGGATATTGGCTTTGTTCAAGCAACTGCAGAAATATATATACATATATATATATATATATATATATATATATATATATATATATATATATATATATATATACGAGTATATATATATATATAAATATAAATATATATATATATATATATATATATATATATATATATATATATATATATATATATATATATATATATATATATATATATATATAGCATGTGTGCCTCTGTTGACTCAAGTCTTTGGGTTTTCACCAAGTTTTAGAATTGTATGGGGATGACATTCTTATCTCCCTAGAAATAAATCGTTGTGAGATTTGCAAGCTTAACACTCCTTAGAGCCAACGGCTGTAGGGCATGCATATACACTGTATATATATACTGTATATATATATATATATATATATATATATATATATATATATATATATATATATATATATATATATATATATATATATCCTATATAGTATAGACACACACGAGTTTATGCAAATAGTTTGGGGAATGAGAGAAAAAGTCGTTTTGAGCAGAAAATGTCCTGTAAAGATATGCATTTTAAGGCTTCGTTTGTCGGTAAGGGGAATTTTAAAATAACCATTTATCATTAGCACTGCTCTAGGGCGAGTAAGATGGCGTACTGGACGTCGGAGCAGCCAGGGATATGGTGTGGCGACGGGGGCGGGGGGGGGGGGGGCCGCTCAAAGAATGGGAATGGAGCAATTGGGTCGATGTGAATAAAATAGCTCCCGATCAGATGTGTTATTTAGGTATTAAAAATAAAAATGTACGCATCATTGAGACACTTTCTTTCCCTACCAGTGGTATTCATTGATAGCGATAAAAAAAAGAAAAAGAAAAGCAAGTCTAAGTGAATATCCTCTGCATCAAAAGTGGACTTATTCGTTAGAAATCTATCAAAGATTTGAAATGTATTTTTTAAAAATCTCTCCCTCTCCGTCAAAAGTACCCATCAGACACCAGTCATAGGCGTAGGCCTAGTCATGACTCCTGATTCAACAATTCCGTGACAGAGCCCGCTAAAATTCAGCAGTCACAAGTAAATGTTGCCATGCAACATTATCACTACCTACTTGATACGTAAACATTGTAAAATCATGCGGTAGCGCTGTAAGCTGATTATGAAAATGAGATCACTTGCAAGAAAAAGAATCATAATTAAATGACTAGCAATCCACTTACTTCATTCACTTCACCCCTCCTCACACATCAAAGGCTACTCCGACCTGAAAGCAGTGCTAATGATGAACGGTTATTTTAAAATTCCCCTCGCCGACAGGCGAAGCCTCAAAATGCAGGTCTTTATAGGACATTTTCTGCTCAGAATGACTTTTTCTTTCATTTCCCAGAATATTTGTATAAAGATCGTGTTACACCCTGTATACATGTGTTCGTGTATACATACGTGTATATATAATATATATATGCACACACGCATATATATACATATATATATATATATATATATATATATATATATATATATATATATATATATATATATATATATATATATATATATATCACAAACAAACATACACGTGAATAAATAAATATGTACATATACTCGTATATATACTGTACACGCACATATACTCGCACACAAGCACACTTGTATATACAGTATATATATATATATATATATATATATATATATATATATATATATATATATATATATATATATATATATATATATATATATACTGTATACACACATGTATATATATACATATATATGTGTGTGTGTGTGTGTGTGTGGGTGGGGGTGTGTTTGTACTCGTTTGTACTTTCCCGAATTAGGAAAAAAAATCATTCCTGGCATCGTTGGAGTAGGTGGGGGATCCTGGTAGCCTCTATTGGCCTCCCACATCTCTGTTCTTGGATTTGTCACTTCTGTTAGCCGATTCACTTTTCATCGTATATTTTCTGTTAGCCCATTCACTTTTCATCGTACATTTTCTGTTAGCTCATTCACTTTTCATCGTACATTTTCTGTTAGCCCATTAACTTATTTTCTGTTAGCCCATTCACTTTCCATCGTACATTTTCTGTTAGCCCACTAACTTATTTTCTGTTAGTCCATTCACTTTCCATCGTACATTTTCTGTTAGCCCATTAACTTATTTTCTGTTAGTCCATCACTTTCTATCATACATTTTCTGTTAGCCCATTAACTTATTTTCTGTTAGCCCATCATTTTCTATCGTACATTTTCTGTTAGTCCATTCGCTTTTCATCATACATTCTTTCTTACTGAAACTGCCACACAAAATCGGTGGACGGTAAAGTGATTTTAAATTGCTATAGTTCCAAGAAAAGAAATTAGTTGTAATTATTCTATAATGTTAATATGTTGCATTACAGAAACAAAACATGTAAAATAAAAAAAAAACTGAAATACGAACTGGTGGTAAATAAGCTCCTAGCATATCCTTTAATAGGATTATTTTAGACTTTTGAATTATAGACGGAAGGTGGATAAATGTTCCTCATAATGGATGTACTGTAATAATAATAATAATAATAATAATAATAATAATAATAATAATAATAATAATAATAATAATAATATTTTTATATGGTTTCCCTACTCATATAAATTTAATTCGAAGAGTTTTCCCATCCACTTACAAAGTCCTTTCATAATGCCAGCACACTCAGTTTACCTATTTACCTGTGATGTGGAAAAGAGCAACATATCCTCTTAATAAAACAATTTCCAAGAAGTTCATATTCATCCGTCATTTCTGTTTTAAAGTAACTCGTAGAACACTTCCTTTATGAACTGAGAATTTCATGTTACGAGGGAATTACTGCCAAGAAATAAAACAGATGTATTGTATAATCATTGTATCAAATATTCTATGGTTTATCTGAGGCATGTACGAATGTATTTTGATTTTGAATTATTGCAGTATTAGATATTATTTTGGCTTTAAGAGTACATCATCATTTATGCAATCCTCTCTCTCTCTCTCTCTATTTTGGCTTTAAGAGTACATCATCATTTATGCAATCCTCTCTCTCTCTCTCTCTCTCTCTCTCTCTCTCTCTCTCTCTCTCTCTCTCTCTCTCTCTCTCTCTCTCTCTCTCTCTCTCCCCCCCCCATAGGAGCGCGCTCACAGAAGTCGAAGGAGATATTGATATATTATATATACATTAGCAGACGTGTACAAACTCACATCTCTGTTTTTGTTGTTACTGTAGACTTTTTTTTTTTTTCACCCCTTAGGGATAAATATATTCATCATTAAGGCTTCTCTCTGTGGTGTGCGCGCTTTCAGTTGGCAAATGTCGGAGCGATATTCCTTCCTCGGCTCCGGTTCACATATCTAAAGCTGCGAGTTGCGTTAGGCGCTTCATTTAAATATCTGTTTTTTTTCCTCGTTAAAATAGCGAGCAAACTTGAGTGTTAAGAGAAAATGGCCAATTACCAGCGTATATACGCTTGTGATCAAATATGCATAGTGGTGTTTTTCCCGCGGTAATTGCAGACTCCCTCCTGAAACTAGCGTCGTGGCAAAGGCTGAGAAAATGAGCCAAGTGGTAAGAAATGCCTTTTCTTTTTTTATTAGATGTTAATGCTAGATAAACCCAGGTACAGTTCAGACTTCTCGGCGAAATGGTAGTGGTGACAGCCTAATGAACTCGGACGAAATCGAAAAACACCGTTGTTTTCTAATTCCTTATTCCTGAAGAAGTGTAGTTTTATGAATGTATTCGGTTTCACATTACACCCAAAAATAGAGGCGTGTAAACGTAGCTGGTGTATTTTTTCGGATATATTGAACGCAAATGATGTGTTTTTGTTTTGAGCTGATACATATGGTTTCGAAGAAACGGCGCGATGCAAGTGGAAATGTTGACTGTACAGAAAATTGTCGTAAAATTTTTTCTTATTAGAAAATTTATTTTTTTAATGTTAATCACATAGAATGTCTTATGACATTTATGATATAGTTTCGCGCAGTTTCAAAAAGCGTCGTTTCCCAGCTTTTAATTTGTCTGATATGGAATGAATGGGGCTGTGGACGGGATAACAAAAGTGATTCGAAAATTCCGTGGTACTTCTGCTAAAGATAGTAAAAATTTCAAGTATGGTAGATTTTATCTGGAACTGCAAAATGTCAGCAAGACACGAATATGCAAGAAATTCAGCATGGGTGAACCAGGGTTGTGTTAGAATTGTAAGCCTACACACCCGAGCCTACGATGGGAATAATACACGCACGCATACACCTGCTCGTCATCCCACATCTGCGCGCGTGCGCAGACACATTCACGCATATGTTAAACGTACCATTACACAGGGAACGAGAAAAGTTCGGCATTTGTTGGGCGCGACATGAAACAGGAAACGAGTAAAGTTCACTGTCGCTGAATATGACGTGAAATAAGTAAAGGTCGCTGTCGTTAAGCGGCGTCATGACATGAAAAGAAAATGAGGCCTTTTCGAAACCATGGCTCGTCAGCAGATTGATAAACGGAAGATTTTTATTTTTCGTTGTCCCTGTAGAGAGGGATAGTGCCGTCAGTGCACCTCACGTGGTGCACTGTAAGGCATTACTTAAGGGGGTCTTTGCAGCGTCCCTTCGGACCCTAGCTGCAACCTCTCTCATTTCTTATACTGTACCTCCGTTCATATTGTCTTTCTTCCATCTGACCCTCTCTAAAAAAAAATTTCCCAGTGCAACTGCGAAGCTTTCCTCCTGTTACGCCTTTCAAACCTTCTAACTGTCAATTTTCCCTATTCAGAGCCGACTGACCTCATAGGTCCCAGCGCTTGGCATTTGGCCTAAATTCTTTATTTTATTCTACTCTTATTTTTATTGTTTCGTAGCAATTTATAAGCGTAACTTTGTTCTTATGATTTATTCTAGAAACAACCCGTAACAGTGTTGATGTCCACATTGATCAAATATTCGAGTACGTATTTCATATTTATTTCTTTATCACAATTTTATACTTTCGTGAAATTATTAAAACTTTTACTCAATTGAAAGAAGTTGTTGATCACGAAATCATTTTCGTGTCAATACTTGAAACACACACACACCTATCCAAATAAGTCCCCTTTCTGCGACCTGGAACTGTGTTGGTTAAAACTGCAGAATGAATAGAAATAGGATGGTGCAGATGTCGAAATACAGAAAGAGACGACAACTTTTTTATCTTCTTATTTCCCGTCCTCTTCACAGCTCAAATAAGAAATGACAGACTTTTGAGGAGTTTGAAATAGAAGTCTGGCTGAGCTCTTGATAACTGTTTAAAGCCAATCAAACTTTATATAAGTTTTACAGATTGGATGTTAACTGACTTGGACTTTCGTCAGTGCCAGTTGGCAACATTTCGCTTTTAAGGTTTTTCAGCAGTGCTGTCGGTCTCGACAAGAAGGGTACAGTTACATCAATTACATGATGTAATTTTGAATTTTCGTTTGATGAAAGTTCTGATGAATGCAGAGAGTTCGCAGGAAATTGAACTGCAAAGGTTCAAAGGCAAGAGATTGGAATAGTAGTCAGAGGCTAAATATTTTAAATGGTAATTATTACAGATGAATATTGGTTACCGTAAACGAGGATTCATGAAGAGTAGGCAGGGAACAATTAAATAAGGAATATCTAACTTTTTTTTTTTTTAATCCGAAGTCCATGAGAAGTTTAACATGGAGAGCCATAAAGTAGTAAGTCTTTGCAAGCAAAATGAAAAAGAAATATAAGTAACAGCCAAATTAAGATTTGAATTTTTACGATTTTATTAACATACAAAACTAAAATGAAATGATTAATTTCATTTAAAGCTTTTGAGAATAAGTGCAGTTCTTTTATAAATTTTGTATCAGCTGATATAACATGTGTAGTTCCTTTCATTTATTGCGAGAATATTCATATGCAAATGAGTATGTATGAGTTATGCTTTGTTAATCCAGTACATTGGGTTTTATCTTTTTTATTGCCTTGATGTGAAAGATATAATTGAATAAGATTTTTCAGCGTCGATGGTCATGAAAATGGGACGCACGTTTCAGTTTGAA
The DNA here is from genome assembly GCA_039081455.1 of Macrobrachium rosenbergii. NCBI lineage: Eukaryota > Metazoa > Arthropoda > Malacostraca > Decapoda > Palaemonidae > Macrobrachium > Macrobrachium rosenbergii. The sequence continues at coordinate 7,167,879 of JANJGK010000011.1, read as the reverse complement.
ATGAAGTGAACGATAAATGTTACATTTCCCTGCATGAAACAATTGTATAATTATGGAGTCAACAGCGAGATACATTTTGAGTAACACTGAAAAGAGATTAACGTGAAATGTGAACTTTTAACGATTTTCTATATCGGAAATAGATATTTTGAAACCGATAGCTGTATTATTACCCCTTTGATTTAGGGTGAGACTCAACTCCTAGCACATAGAATTTGTCTACAGAAAACTTTCAGAGAACCGGATGTCAAGTCTTCATTTTTGAATGAGTGAAAAGTAACAAGCTGTTATTCATGAAATGAATGATGAACACGAGAGAGAGAGAGAGAGAGAGAGAGAGAGAGAGAGAGAGAGAGAGAGAGAGAGAGAGAGAGAGAGAGTTAATGAATAAGGCATCTGTTAATGGGTAATATTTTTTATACACAGTAATTATTACGTTTGATCTCTGTCGCTGGATTCAGATTTTTTTTTTTTTTCAGCCAAAGCAACCGAGGGTTTTTGTGACTTTCTTTTTCTTTATTTATGGACGAATACCATTTCGGGTGTTGCAGTAAGAAGTTTTGAACACAAACATAGCAATATTTTACGCTGGTTGCGGAAATGTCAGCTACAGTTTGACTGTCAAACACAGTTTGCTTACGAAAGCTTTAGTTGGAGCGGCAATTTTTTCGTCTAAAGACGATCCCTTCAGTCACCGAGGATTTTATTCTTCAGTGGACTGAATCGAGAAAAATGAGAGCTTTTATCCATGCATAGGAACAATGCAATGAATGTGGGCTCCGCGGGGGGGTTAGTGTCACCGGTGCACCTCACGCACTGCACTCTAGGCGGTACTAAGGTTCTTTGCAGTGTCCCTTCTGCTTGTAGTTGCAACCCCTTTCATTCCTATTCCTGTACCTCCGTTCATATCTCTCTTCCGTCTTACTTTCTGACATCTCCTAACAGTAGTTTCATACTGGGGCTGCGAGGTTTTCCTCATGTTACACCTTTCAGTAGTTCCTCATTGGACGGGTGGGCACCGTTCTCAGCTAGCACTCTGCTGGTCCCGCGTTCGATTCTCCGACCGGCCAATGAAGAATTAGAGGAATTTATTTCTGGTGATAGAAATTCATTTCTCGTTATAATGTGGTTCGGATTCCACAATAAGCTGTAGGTCCCGTTGCTAGGTAACCAGTTGGTTCTTAGCCACGTAAAATGAGTCTAATCCTTCGGGCCAGCCCTAGGAGAGCTGTTAATCAGCTCAGTGGTCTGGTTAAACTAAGGCATACTTAACTTTTTTACACCTTTCAAACCTCCTTTACCATCAATTTCACTTTCAGCGCTGAAAGACCTCACAGGTTCCAGCGCCTGGCCTTTGTCCTAAATTTTACACTCCAATTCCAATTCCATTGAATCTGCGAAATCCTGCTGGATCATTTTGACTAAAAGGATGTAAGTATTTTTAAAAAAGGACAGCAAGTCACAAGCAGCTAAGTAAAGGGGCTTAATAGTTGTTCTATAGAAGAAATGTCTGGTATTATGTCGTAAAATCCTGGAACAGAAAGTAAAGCATATATTTTGCTTTCTAGATTGTTAAATGTGTTGGGGAATAATTAACACATTAATGCTGATATGAAGTTCGAATTACAGTACTTGAAATTCAGTGTGGGAATATTAAAGGTTGGGAGTAAAAGAAGAAGAGGAATCCATGATATTTGGAATAAAAGTTGCTGGGCAGTGGAAGAGGTAAAAATGGGCCACATCTGATATCATTATTCGAAATGCTGCTGAAACACCCTTGTATTGAAATAGTGAACGCATAAAGGAAATGACGAAACTGCCAGTCTTTGAGCAAAGTTTTAGATGATTGTCGATTGAACACATCTGGTTTGAATGATATCTGAAGTGATTTTTTTGAATTCCCTATTGACGCGTTAACGGGTATTTTCGGTAGGAATTAACTATGCTGGAAAAAAATATTAGAAAAAAAGTTACTCCTTTAATAGATTGGTTGACTGACAAGGTGATAAACATTGAGGCCTTGAACACCAGACGACATAACTGCATAAGCAGTCTGAAAGTGTCGGATTCGAATAAAGTTTTTTTTGTTTGTTAGACTGGCAAAGTTAGAATGACTAACTGCGTAATAATAATAAACAGTCCTCATAGACATCTCACATTTAAAAAAAAAAAAAAATATGCGCCGAAGCTTCTTCGGCGCAATCGAGTTTTCTGTACGGCGTACAGTATAATGCTGTGTGAAACTTTCAGCCACGGCCCGGTGGTGGCCTGTATTGTTGGCACCTATAGCGGTGCCAGAGGCATGATCACGGATAACTTTAACCTTAAATTAAATAAAAACTAACGAGGCTAGAGGGCTGCAATTTGGTATGTTTGATGATTGGAGGATGGATGGTCGCTATACCAATTTACAGCCCTCTAGCCTCAGTAACGTTTAAGATCTGAGGGCGGACATAAAAAGTGGGGACGGACAGACAAATAGCCATCTCAATAATTTTCTTTTACCGAAAACTAAAAAGATACTCGTGTGTTATAGCTTGGCATGCCAGAGTGTTATGTCCTAACACATTGAGTGCTTGAGTATAATGGTGCTGATGCTTTCCTAAACAATATCATCATGAGTGTCAGTTACCGGTAGGGAGAAATGTGCCATATTGGATATATTTAAGGAGGTGATAGGAGGAAGGCGCCTTCCATATCCTAGATGTGTACGAGATGAATACAGTCCTGCATGAAAATGTGGTCGATGTGCTGCTGATGAGAATTTTGTGGAGGTATATCAAGATGGTGATGATATATGAAATGTTTTTGCATGGGTTTCATCCCTGATTCAGCAGTTTGAAATCAATTCTTTAATGGTCATCTTATTTTTACGACACCTTTCAAAAATAAAGAGCTTATTGGCGAAAATGTACAGCATATATATATATATATATATATATATATATATATATATATATATATATATATATATATATATATATATATATATAAATATACTCATGTGTGTACCTTAATAAAAGCTGGAGTGATGTATGTACGCTTTGCAATATACTTTGTGTTAACAGAGATTTATTCATGCATATGTTTGTTGTTAAAGACTTTTATTCAATGTTACTTGCACCTTAAAATATTCTTTTTCCAAAAAGCTTTAGACTGTAAATAAAGAAACAAATTGAAAGTTTCACTGAACACACACAAGCAAGATTGATGTAGAAGTCTCTATATTAAAGCACTTTTACAATGAAACCGAGTTGGTGTGCTTGCTGATTGACTGTAGTTTGCTTTGTTATTCCTTCCAGGAATGCAATTGATTAACGAATATGATTGTGATTAGGTCTCCATTAGGACCTATTCTGCCCTCTCGGAAGAGAGAGAGAGAGAGAGAGAGAGAGAGAGAGAGAGAGAGAGAGAGAGAGAGAGAGAGAGAGAGAGAGTTGTCAATATCTGAGTTGTCCTTTTATTGATCTGATTTTGTGTCTTTTGCCTCATTCTTCTCTACAGACCTTTAACGAACGGGGAGAATTTTATCGTTATCGCTTTTCTCCGAATGATTAAAGGAAATAATTGCACCAATGCCCCGTAGGGGGTTAAGGCCGTCAGTGCACCTCATGCGGTGCACTGCAGCCATTACTTAAGGTTCTTTGCAGTTTGCCTTTGTCCCCTAGCTGTAACCCCTTTAGTTCCTTTTACTGTACCTCCTTTCATATTCTCTTTCTTCCACCTTACTTTCCACCATCTTCTAACAATTGATTCATTGTGCAACTGCGAGGTTTTCCTCATGTTGCACCTTTAAAACCTCTTACTGTCAATTTCCCTTTCAACTCTGAATGACCTCATAGGTCCCAGTGCTTGGCCCTTGGCCTAAATTCTATATTCAGTTCAATTCAATATTCTAATTGCACCAATGTTAGTGTATATATGGTAGAACATATAACAGTTCCAAGAATGTTTACAGTCTAGGAACGTCGGACTGTCCAGTATGTGTAACCATAAGGTTCCATTAAATCTGAGAAATATTTTACAGAAAAATATTTCGTGAAAATGTCTGTCACATCATGGTAGCATATTCATGATAGCGAACCCCCCGGCGTGGGATAGTGCCGTCAGTGCACCTCATGCGGTGCACTGTAGGCATCACTTAAAGTTCTTTGCAGCGTCCCTTCGGCCTCTAGCTGCAACCCTTTTCCATTCCTATTACTGTACCTCCGTTCATAATCACTTTCTGCTTATTTTATTTAACCATTTCCTAACAATTGATTCATAGTGTAACTGCGAGGGTTTTCCTCCTGTTACACCTTCCAAACCTTTTTATTGTCAATTTCAGTTTCAGCTCTGAATGACCTTATAGGTCCCTGCGTTTGGTCTTAGGCCTAAATTTTATATTCTATTCTATTCTGTGATGGTGAACCGTTCTTTCACGCAGTTTGCGTACATTTTCCGCTTTCAGTTTATACACGTACGTGCAAACCATCCCAGAATCGTGATAGAACGGAAGAGATAGAAAGGGCTTTCTTTAAACCTGGCTTTGATTTATTTCCTTTTGAAAGCCTACGTTGCTCTAATGGATTACTGACAGCAAACCATGTGGAGTGGTGGGACTGTTGTTGTCTCACAGTTCTGTTTTCAGAATTGCGTAAGAGGTACGATTCAATCAAATTTTGAGCACCGGTAGAGCGACAGGATCTGTGATTTCTGATAAAAGTGAACGAATTAGATTATCACATTTGTTGTTTTTGCCCGTTTGGTTAATCGCAATTGAAGTATTCTTTCAGTCGTTCTCACCTCGTATCCATAGTAAGAATTTACGGTTTCAATAATTCTTTGCATTTTCTACTTATAAGCCATTAATGTCAAGCAAAAAAGCACTGAAGTAAGAAGCAGTGAGAGCGTTATATAAGATTAGGTGTAACATTCGCCAGTTTTTGCGTGACATTATAAGGTGTCTGTGCTCATGGGTTACTTTATACAAAGGCTGTATCATATTTGTCAAGAACTCTTCAGTTCCGTGTCGCCTTTGTACCATTGCAAACAACATTTTTCTTCCTTTTTTGTGGAACGAGAGTGATTTTTCACTGCAAAGTGAAAAGTAATATCACGTAGATTTCAAATAGCCCGCGTAGGCGGCCAAGTTTTTGTCATCATGGGATAAAAGCAATGTAAATTGGGAAAAATCACACAGAAGGTAGTGTTACCCAACAAACGAAATGAAAGTAGAGACAGTTTCCATTACTGTACTTACGATAAAATGACACAACTGAAAATGTAGAGAGCAGCGAATAAAAGTTCACTCGATAACGCCTTGCCCCTTTTTCCTCCTTGGCTGTGCCTTGTTGCAGTCGACTGGCTACCAGGTACATAACCAAAACTTTATACAGCGGAGATAAAAGGGGTTTTAAACGACTTTAACTAAATCGTTGCGTTCCAGTCATGGACTGAACTTTGGTTTTCTTGCTAGTTTTAGAGACCTCGGTAAAAAATTCGTACATTTAAGTTTTTTTTTGCAACAGTGATCATTTATAGGTGATTAATTGATTTGTAGAAGTAAACGTCTAAATGAATATATCACTTCAGTATTATCATGGAGGATAAAACATTATTTCATATGTTTGATTTTCTTGCGACACGCAACGACTTCTTTCCTTTTTCTTTTTGAATAGAAGGCTACGTAATCTTACACCCTGAAACACCATCCTTACCTCGCATCATCCTCATCATCATCTTTCGTAAATGAAATCACCCTGGCGAAAACACGTAATATATGTCTTCAGGTCTTTATCTTGCCTATCTTGCCCGTGGACCTCCTCCCCCTCCTCCATAAAGGACAATGAGGAAGCAGAGATGACCGGCGGGGGCAGCCGAAAAAACCCCTTAAGTGAAGACTTAGAATTCCGGTTGGAGGTCCTAATCCTCCTCTAGCGCTCTAGGGAGGATCCGGCAAAAATCATAAGTGCCTCGAAAAGAGCTATTTACATGCGGAAGCTGCTCGGATTTCGACCTAATCTGTGTTTGCAGTTTAGGTAGGGGGCCTTCCTGGCGCGAGCCGCCTTGTGGTATTTTCCTCTTGCCAGCACTCTGTGTGCTTTTGTATAGTTGCTTATTGGTTGTTTTTTAATATTGGTTCTGGACTTTTCCCGCGCAAAAGTAATCCAGGGACGTATTTGTGCGTGCACACACGAACTTTACAGTATATATATATATATATATATATATATATATATATATATATATATATATATATATATATATATATATATATATATATATATATATATATATATATATATAATCCCTGTAAGCCATTTATTCTGACATGGGGCTGAGGAGGGAGGGACGTTTCCAAGAAAAGAAGAGGAAAGGTTCTTTGATGTCATTGTGTTTGAACTGCTGAATCGCGAATGAGAATCGTGGATGAACACTTTATACCTTATACAGAAAACTTCCACAACACTGGCACTTCTTACACTTGCAACAACAACCCCCCCCCCTTGCATGCACCGCCACTAATCTTTATCTGGGCGAATTCTCTCTCCTCCCAGATGTGGATGCCCTACATTCTAGTATAGCCATCAGATCCGTCCATCCATTTCTTTGTCACCTGTACCGCCACCTGCCCAGTACTTATGAAATTTTATACTATCTTCACCAGCCTATCATCCTAATTGTTTTCACTCAGCAGAACCATCTGAAAACATTGTGGTCCATCCTTTCAACAACACTAACCCTTTACCACTCCCACATATCTCCACATTTCTCATCCTTTTAGTTAATATATTAACAATTCATCTTTGCAGCTTGCACCTGCTTTCGCTTACAAAGCGGAGAGCTGTTTCATTCATTCCTTCAGTCACTCTTACCTTGGCTTTCATAGACGCCTACACTTCCTCTCCTTTCTGTGACCTACCTTAGCACTCAGTCTATGAAAACCTTAAACAACCATGAAAACGTAACTCATCCTTGTCCCAGCTCCATTTTTACACTAAACCTGTCACTCCCCGTCTACAGACTGTTATCACATGCCTCATTTCCTTCTGTCGTTCTCAGTGTATGTATATTTATTTAGTATGTTGGAAACTTTTATGTTATGACAATATTATTGAGACTTCAATACAGAATATCGATGACTGGCTGATTTCTTTCTGGTAAAGCGACATAGTCTACATCAGTTTGTAAACCCAGAATATTGATGACTGACCGAATTCTTTCTAGTAAAACGACGTAGTCTACATCAGTTTGTATGCCACTTAGCTTGTTGCTTCCAGTATTGAAAACCCAATATACTTAGCACAGCTCTCCTTCAATCGTGCATAGTTGTAAAGAACTCTCTTCATACTCATTTATTGTCAATCCCTATTGATATTTTGTCGTTGCTCGTGTCTTGAACGTATGATTTTCTTATCATGCTTTCATTAAATTTCATAATTGCCTTCCCCGAAGAAGTTATGTTTTTGTTTTGCTTTGCATGTCGTATAGTCTGTTATGAACAAAATTAGTTTTTATTGATTGACCATTTTCCGTGGAACGATTGATAAGATTTTACCTGGGAAAAGTGTGGGTGTAATCGCGGGAGTCTTTCATCTCTGCAATTCTCGTTGGTTTCGTTCCTGAAGTGTATTAAAAGAAAGCGGCAGCGTCCTACTGTCAGTGAAAGAAAAGGTAAACAATGCCGAATGCCTGGGCAAATTCGTCAGTTACGCCATTGCATCCGTGAAAGAAAACGTCAGTTATTCTGAGTGTATTGGCACAGGTTGGCAATCTCTGCATCACCCTTATAGTTTTATGTTTGCTAATCCACCTTACTCCGCGTACTCGTTTGCGATGTTATTTTTCAAAAACTTACCTTTCCGATTGAATTTTTCCTTCTGCAATTTAAATTTTTGCGTTCCTTGGAATATTTGTTCCAAAACTTGTAGGAGGTTGATTTCCCATGTAGGTTATTTTCTTGTCACTTATTGTAGCTGTATGTGTAGGTTGTTTTTTCCTTCATTTTCTCTTGCGTCTTATCATTATTATATATTTGGTTGTTATCTTTGTGTAGCTTACAGTTGTGATGACTCCTTCACTGTATTAAAATTTATGTATGCTTTCTTTGAATCCCCAGTTTCTTCTTATCATTGTTGTCATGATTCTTTCATAGATGCCGAATCCGAAAGTCCTTGTTGCTTAAGCCTTGCCATTTCGGATTGCCACCCAAGCTTCGGTTTTATTTCATCCTGAAAACTGTTACTCGTGAAATGCTGCCTCCGGAATCAAACATTATCATTGCTCTTGTGTCTGTGTTTGTTTTAGTTTCGTCGGAACTTTTTTTTTATTTAGAGCTATATTTACCTTGCTCTCAGATCCCCTGTCATAAAGATTCAGTTCTTCCATGTTAAGCTTCCTTCCCCTACCATTCATATATCAATAATCATTTTATACGATTTATTTCATTGTCACGATATCCCCGCTAACAAACCTGTAAGGTATATTATTAATATAGGAAGTACTTCCTTGTGCAAGAACTTTTGTATTGTGGCAGCCTATCAGCATAATATCTATACACAGTGAGAGTACTTATAATTCATTTTGTGGACGTGTATCCGTTCTATGGTATTTGTAAAGATTGATTCTTATTTGTCTCCATTCCCGAGTGACAGACGTGTTTTGCTCTTACTTAGTTCCGCGTATGTGTTGGCATAATGTCTCAAAAAGGGCTGAACGGAATTTGATTAAACTTGGCAGATATATTATTCATCAGGTGGTGTTATCATGAAGGTAACCTTCTGGGAGAGATCGGCTCACTGGCGAAGATTTATTGCCATTAAAACCATCCCGAAACTGACCTGTTTTCTCTTAAGAAAAAATCTCCTCGTGGTTCGTGATGGAGATATATGCAAATTTTCTTTAAATCTCATCCCTTGTTCTTGAGATATCCTGCTAACTAAAGCTCAGAGATAAGAATTTTCAGCGGTTTTAAAGCTCTAGAGCCGGCTGCATGTTTGAGTGGCCCAGGCAGAGATGCACTATCTACCAAGTGCTTTTGTTTATGCTTGTTCAAAAATAAAAAGTTGAGATGTTAGGTAGGACTACCAATTGGCTACTCCATTTTTTTTTTTAACCAGACATGTGGCTGCAATGAGTCTCTCTCTCTCTCTCTCTCTCTGAGATGTTCTGATTACCAGTTGGCTAATTCCCCCTCCATTTTTTTTTTCAACCAGACATTTGGCTACAGTGATTCTCTCTCTCTCTCTCATATGATTCATATGTTTGACGTTGCAGTATTGGCTGATACACTTGTAATCTCTCTCTCTCTCTCTCTCTCTCTCTCTCTCTCTCTCTCTCTCTCTCTCTCTCTCTCTCTCTCTCTCTCATATGATTCATATGTTTGACGTTGCAGTATTGGCTGATACACTTGTAATCTCTCTCTCTCTCTCTCTCTCTCTCTCTCTCTCTCTCTCTCTCTCTCTCTCTCTCTCTCTCTCTCTCATATGGTTCATATGTTTGACATTGCAGTATTGGCTGATACACTTGTAATCTCTCTCTCTCTCTCTCTCTCTCTCTCTCTCTCTCTCTCTCTCTCTCTCTCTCTCTCTCTCTCTCTCTCTCTCGTATGGTTCATATGCTTGACATTGCAGTATTAGCTGATATACTTGTAATGGAAATAGAAAAACACGAGGACTTACTTTCTTACTACTCGTGTTATCCGTTCCGTTCCTTATGAACAGACGGGTGTTGGATGTAAGAGCAGGCGGAGGCCTAATGTATGTTGTTAATTACTCGTGTCCGCTGGAAGAATATTGGATTGGATGGACCTCATTCCGTGATTAATAACGTTACCTATCTTCATTGGCTCGGAGTTATTTCCCTTTTCGAAGTATTTTTTGTTTATGGATTTCGAAGGCCGCTCCTTTTTTTGGGGGGGGGGGGGGGTGTTGGGGGGGGGGGATGAGAAACCCCGCCGGCAGGTTATCCAGTTTGTCTGCCCAGATAATTAGAACGGGGATGATTGTATTCCTGTAATCATACTCTGTGTCCCAGCACAAGCGGGTTTGGTTTGGCGTCTACTTGCGTTTCTAATTAAACGGCGCTTCTGTTCCGTCTCGGCATAGTGGTTGGTTGGGATTGGAGACTCGGAAGTGTTTCCTGCTGCTGGCGTCGTTAGTGCCAAACAAAGTTTACTTAGAAGCCCGAGTTGCTTAGTTAAAACAATATTAAGATGAGATCCGAGGAAGCAAATAGCACTGGTTTACCTCTTTCTTCTCTCTTACTTCCCAGTGAGCGCCATATTCTTTGGAAGCTTGAATTTCAAGTCAGTGGCCCCCGCGGGCTTGTTCCATGTAAATAGGGTTCATCACCTGAGTAATAATAATAATAATAATAATAATAATAATAATAATAATAATAATAATAATAATCTGACTTTGGCGTTTTTGATAGAATTCTTGTAAAAGTCAGCTTGCTGGAGACTTGGAAAGAAAAACGTGTTAGTTATAGTAATACCAGGTTTTTAATCACAACCACAACCTGATTAAGTACATGTTTTGGGAGCTTAAATTCACCAGAGCTACTTAACCGTACTTTTGCAATCAGGAAAAGGTACTATACACACTATTTGGACTCATATTGACTTTCACAAGATCCCTCTGATTTGTCATTGGAGATTTGTACATTTTAAAAGCGTAAGGAAATGAATGAAGACATTTTTAGTCTCATGTCAAGTATGAGGCATTAACGGAGTCGGACAGTTCACTTTATACTGACCATCACTGGAATTTCAAGGAACACTATATATTGCTATTGCTTACCTCATTTTTTTTTCAATTTTCTCTGAGTGTTGTTGTGGAGCCATGTCTTGAACTCATTATTCATAGCTAAAGAAATTAATAAAAAAAGGTTTTTAGTTTCCTTTTGAGGAAACTGATGCCTTGGATTCTTATAAGTAATAATCAGGTAATTCTAAGTTAAATACAGGGGATCAAGTTATTTTTTCCTATACCAGCTTAATCAGGTTCATATTTGATAATATACTTACCTTAGGTTATCAGTTTGATTAGTTAAAGGGACAGGGTATGAAGTTCTTGAATATGCTGAAAGTTTTTTTTTATTATTCTTGGGTGAATTTTCAAGGATGTGTAGCTGTTGCGTTTGTTTCCCATCACAAAATTCAACTTGATCCGTCATGTGATTGTCAGTACTGGCTAAAAAGGCGTTTTGTGGATTTCTTTGGAGATTCATTTCTAGGCTTAGTTGTTTTCAGACTGGAATCAGTTCCAGATGTTATCCTAGTGACCTAGTCCCTAGCCGATATCCTTGTGTGACACGAGTCATATTTTGCATTCTTCTCGAAATGCTACAGAAACTTTCTTTTCTCGTAAGAGGGTTTCAGTTGCAGTGAATTTGATGTAGCTGACAGGAAGATGGTGATCCTCAAGCATTATGCCATCGCTCCTTGAAAGTTATGGCATGTGAATTTACATACTGCAAAATTTTCAAATAGAGACTTAGTGGGTGAAGTATTCTGACTGTCCTTGACAGAATATACCTTGCAGCCAAGAAGATTATTCCAAATGCAGGTGTTTGATAGGGTAGTATTCTAACATTCTGACATTAAATAAATACTCATTATCAGACTGCAGTTAATACTTCTTCTTCTTCTTCGTTTTTAACGTGCTTTTTTTCCCATTTTTATATGGGGTAAGCACGATGCCTTCTTTTGAAGGACTTTGATTTGGCGGTGGGGTAGGCCGTAGCCTCGATCGGCTGCCCTGCCTGACATCGCTTAGACCCCGGTAGCGAATATGTACATGTTACCAAATCCCCAGCTCCCTTTCTCCCAGCAGCGAGGAGAACTGGGCGGGTAGGTCGACAGTTCGAGACGTGTGAGGTGTCTGTTATGTTTTTAGAAGATGTTGGAGTGGCTTTGTTTATGTGTGTATTAGTCTGTAACACCCATTTGCTTTCAGCAAACCTACCTGTTGATTACATACGTAATCCCGGGGTGTCTACACGGATAGCAAAGTGTCCGCCTACTCTGACTGGTCGGCTGCGGGGATTGAACCCTCGCCACAGACTTCTATGAAGTCTGAGGTTGCTGCTTCTATTACAGACTTCTATGAAGTCTGAGGTTGCTGCTTCTACCAACCGAGCCATCGAGGCTCCTGCAGTTAATACTTCTACGAGAGCTTATTGATTTTTTTGGGTTCTTAATTTCATTATTCTCTATTAAAAGTAAAAGTTAATTATCAAGTCTGTACCGCTCCCCTATTCCGAGATACAGTGTCCTGAGAAGGATTTGGGGAAATGTTCTCTGCCTTACTAGAATAACCGCCTATGGAACTTTGTGTGGCCATTTGTAAGCTGAGTAATTTAAAAGATTTTATTAAGAGTGCTTGATTGTCTAGGTGTTTAGCAATGCTGGTTTAATGGCATGGCCTTGAAACGAAAGAAAGCGTTTTCTCCGAATTCTAGGATAATCAGTTTAGGGTTCTCGTAGTGCAGTTTGTTTTAAGTTGCTAAATAGAATCTTAGTTATCTTTTAAGGTTTATTTGGTAATGCCTGTATCATACAAAATTTTTTATGAACGAGAGAATTCATTTTGCAATTAAGCGTTGTTTATAGTGGATTAATTTTGTAACTTAATCGAATGTGATAAGTTTTTCTTGTTCGTCTGTTTACTGACAAAGTCATTGGATTCCCTCTCTTTTTTATGATTATTTTTCGAGATCTCTTTATTGTCTGTGAACAAAGATTTTGCTTATGGCTCTTTAATTATTTTAAATTTTGCATATTTTTCCTTAATGTTGATTTTGATTATTCAGTGGACGTTTAATATTTCATTGTCACTATGTGTTGATAATGAAGGCCCTCTCCTTTTTCAAAAATCAATTAATGTAGGAACCAAAAAAGAAAAAATCTGAAAATAGTATGACCTAGCAAATCTACCCCTCCCCTTCTTCCCCAACTCAATCCCCACCCCCTTCCCCTTCCCTTTCCTTGCCTGCTCTTCTTTGTCACCTTGGGAAATGATATGACTCCCTTTAAAAATCTTATTATTTTTCATCCTTCTTAAGCTAGATGGTAATACCCTTTGTCAATTTCGTCGTTAATATCATTTTTGGGATTAAGGAAAGGTTAACTTGCGTGCAGGAGAAAATTAACTTTTTAACTGACGTAATTAGCTTGTTTATGAACGTTATTTGAGTGAAGCAAATGCTGGTGATTTTGCAGAAAAGAAATTACTGATGCCGAATTACGAATTGTAGTTGTAAGAGTTTAGAAATACAGTATTACATAATTTGCGAATAATCCAGCTCAAATCTCTCTCTCTCTCTCTCTCTCTCTCTCTCTCTCTCTCTCTCTCTCTCTCTCTCTCTCTCTCTCTCTCTCTCTGTACAATTCAAGGAATACAGTACTTACATTTGCAGGTGACTGGCGTTTTTTCCTTTCTTCTCTTTGCAAAATCGCTAGATCACGTGGCATTATCAACCATATGTTTGTACGGCTGTAAATCCTTTTGTCTCGCTGTCGTGTTTTTGTTCACTCAGGTATTCTCGTGAAGATGGCAAAATTGAAATGTCTATCACCTAGTTTGCACTTGTCATTATATTGGGTCAAGTTTAAAATGGTCCAGGTTTAGCACTTATTTTTTGAGGTAAATATCAATTTCGTTGCAGAGGTGGATTTCGAGAATTGTGTTGTTTGCTAGTTAAATTTCGCGACATTTTACACAGTCGGCATCCATTTCAGCATGAATTTCGAGATATATATATATATATATATATATATATATATATATATATATATATATATATATATATATGTATATATATATATATATATATATATATATATATATATATATATATATATATATATATATATATATATATATATATATATATATATATATATATATATATATATATATATATATATATATATATATATATATATATATATATATATATATATATATATATATATATACACGCACACACACACACAGTATGCATCAAAAGTTACCCTGTGCTTTTTTGCTATAATCACGTTTGTTGGACTGATGATGAACATGCATTTTCTCATGGTTATGGCTTTTAGAATTTTCTTTCCGTATTAAATAGTATTATATTTTCGTACTGTGGCCCGTGCAAATAGACGTGATATATCCATTACTAAAACACAAAACAAAAACGTATAACCACTTTGGTTCTACCCAGAGTTTTCTGACCATACCCTTTGCTGGTTATTCTCCTAATGGCTAATGTTAATTGAAGGGAATTACGAACAGAATTCAGGGCACTTGAATGTGTGAGTCACAGAGTTATTTAAATAAGGAAAATTAGATTGGTTAAGCGCTAAGGATAGGAAGGAAACCATTATTATAGTGTGGGCTTCCGGAGGTGCCCTCTCCAGGGAGGACTGAAGCATTTGGGGAGGGCGCTGTCATCCATATCAATGCGAGTGTAGGCTAACAGTAACAGTAATTGATTTTGTGAAGCTGCTGCTGGTGCTGTTGCTGCAGCTGCTGCATTTGCTGTATTTGCTGCAACGTGGAATTCCGTGAAGTCTTTAATTAGCATTACCAGTGCAAATCATAATGTTTTGGTGATTATTCGGCCCAAATCATAACGGGCGGCTGAGCCAGAAGTGCTGAAAAGATTATTGCGAATTCCAACTGACGGCAGAGTCTTTGCGTATTCAATATCAATCGCAAAGATTATCGCAATGTTGCGTTCATTTTCCGTTCAGGCATTCCATTCGGGAACAGACACTTTTTCGGCGATTTAAACGGATCTTGCAAGCACTTGGAGTTACGGACAATTTGCTTATACCAGGCTGCCTGTCCTCTCGAGAATGTAATAACCTCCAGCAGAGGAGGAGCAATGTAAGGAAAATGTACGTTTAATACTTTATTTATTGCATCCTTGAGAGTATAGGAAAACATTGGAGAAGAAAGCTTTAGGTGAGAGTTTTATAGTATTATGTTGAATAGACCCTTCTGTTGCTTGTATTTCATTTATATTTACTTATTTCATTTGTACTGACTTGTGTGTGATACTTTTGAATCAGGTTAATTGGGTCGTGTCTCAAAATGCTTGTTATGGATCTTTTTCGTATATTTATTGGCTGCATCAAAAATTATGTTGACGTTTCACTGGAGTCGCTTGGACGATTCAGTTCATAAACGAAAACCTGCTGTAGAATATTGTCTGTATTTTTATTAAATTCCACTGCTTCGTTGAAAATTGAGAGAAAAGAGACGCATGTAGAAGAAAGTAAAAAAAAAAAAAAAGTGAAAGGTAGTGGGTTTCTGAGGAATCAGGCAAAGGAAAAAAAGAATAAATGAATAAAGAAAAAAATAGAGAGCAGACTTTTTACAAGAGTGACGAAGCAGTAGTTTTATTGAAAACTTCAGGGTAGAGGAAATTTGAAATTGCACAAAGAGAAGGGAAAAGGAAAAATTGGAAAAAAATGGTCGACGGAACTCCCGTTTCTGAGTTTGGTGGAGGTCTTGAATGTTGACTTACAACACTGGATATATTTTTCAGCTTTGTATTCCATTTTTGTTATTTGATTTGGCAAGGATACTTTTTTTTTGTTTTGTTTTCAGTATTATTGTATGTCACCTGTTAAACTTAATCTGTAGCAAAGATTTCTCCTTTCAGATTTTTAGTCACTTATTTTGTGTAACGGCTACGTTTTCGTGTGTAAATTTTGCAGGCTGTTTTTGTTTAGGTGTCAGTGTGTGCGTAGCTTACTCTAGAAAGTGTTGAATATGAGTATGATGAAATTGATGTAGGAATGAATGTTTCACCTAGTATGATTTTCA
>JANJGK010000011.1:7144570-7149570 GCA_039081455.1 Macrobrachium rosenbergii | reverse complement strand
ATATATATATATATATGTATATATATATATTCTCACCTACTTAAATAAATCTATATACACGAAAAATGCTTTTAATATTCAAGATTAAATCTCTTTATCATGACTACTTGGGAAAAGAATGCAACTAGTTTATTTTCGTACTTTTATTTCGTATAAAAATATTTATGACAACTTTTAAAGTATATACAAATTATACAAATAACATTTGATATGTACAACGATATGTAATGAACACAAGTTTTCGATATAAACAACTTATCAATTTTGCTGACAGTGCTATGTACATGGCAAGGCTAGTTTAAATGATATATATATATTTTTTTTCCAGCTGGAATTATGAACAAGCACCACTTATGTATATATATATATATATTCCACTGAAATTACGGGATTTTAGTTTTCGTTACACGCAGGCAAAAGCTGAGTGGAGGAAACGCGGTTTTGCAATATCCCTCCCCCCCCCCTTTTTTTTTAATCTTTTTTGTCATTTTTTTGTAATTTAGTAATTTTTCGTTTTTGTATTCGCACAAATTACATGGAACATTTTCAACAGAATTCTACCTGGACCTCCTGTGTTTACAGCTAACGATTAACACGTTTTCCAATGTTGCAGTTATTATCCGATAGCGTGAGGATATATTATTTTTCCTGGCGTAATTAATTAGGACGAGAATTTTATTGTAATTGCAGATTTTCTCTCTCTCTCTCTCTCTCTCTCTCTCTCTGAACGGTAGCCATTTCACTCAGGCATTAACTTCTACAAGGTGACACATTGTTGTTTTGTTTCGGGTACCGCTAGAAATGATAAAAATTCAACCCCAGGCGTCAGTGTTGCCATGCCATATTTAGCAAACATTTCTGTGTCGGTTCTGATATTCTGTTGGCGAAAGTTGTTGTGTTACCTAGGAAATGTTGCCATTTCAGTCATGATGATAAGTTGTCGACGTCTAATTATAACGTTCAGTGTCGCTTAAAACGTTTTCCTCAGCTTTGATCTCTTGATTTTTACGTTACTGGATATCGTTTTTATCCATTGAATTAATCAGTACAATTGATTATCGTTACTAATTTAGTCACTATAAAATGGGAGACTGAATTTTCGTATTTCAGTTACTGAAATTTGAAAATAATTAATTTCGAAAATTGTGATTTTATCATTGGTTTTATCCAACCAGCATCCTGTCGATTCTAGTTTCTTATCAGCTGCCTCGTTTCATGTCTTTTTCCTGCATATTAGGACAGAGTATTTAATGAATGGTGGGAATACAAATGCCTCCATTTTGTACACGTTTTCACTAGCATTAGGAGAAATCTTTTGTCTTTCTGAATACTACGGACGAAGCACAACCAACAACAATTCTTATACACAAAATGTTGCTTGAAAGAGGAAAACATTTGCCAAATATGACAAAATAGATTCGAGATCAGTGGAACATAATGCCCTCGAAGTTTAGGTATTTCTCGCCAATGAAAATCATTGCTCTCCCCGTTTATGTACTTACGAGCACTGGGTGCCCTAGAATCCAACCGTATGGCAGAATCATAATTCAAGTGTATTTGAGTGTTTTCATGAATTCATACCCTCACGAGAGATGCAATTTGCGCTTACAGAACCTAAGTTGCCACAGCTTAAAAAATCCTTTTCATCTTCAACCAGATGTCGTGTATAAGCTTTGGGAATCCACATCAGTATTAGTGCTCCTTTTTATATTTCTTCCCTGTTCAGTAGCATAAGAAATTCTGAGGTGACATTTAGATAACTATCTGATCAGGGAACGTAACGACTGAAGGGTAAAGGACAATTGAATAAAATATATATATTTGTATAGCCACTTTCAGCAAGCGTCTATACTGCAGTTTATACATGGGTAGCTAGTGCCCCTTGGAGGACCTGCGCCCTTGGAGGGACTATATACTGGCTTGGGTCTACTGGTATACCAAGTCTCGGTATGGTTGAACCAGCTCCGCCAGGAGATCCCGCAGGCCTAGCAGTCACCTGGAGCGACAGCGGCAAGGATCCGCTTGAACTCGTGAAGTTTTGGTTGGTAAAAGTGTTGTTATAACCCGGAGAGAACCCTTGGTCCGCGTCGACCCTCTCCTGCCCGGGGTCGAACTCCCCGTATCCGGAGTAAAGGGAATGCTGACTCGAAGTCAAAACGCCACCTGCTGGGGAGCTCGGGTAACTGGCTACACTGCCGCTGATATTGTTGGCAATGCCGTTGCTGCCCTTGAGGTAGCCGCCGCCCCCCCCTACCCCGCCCATCCCCACTATACCAACTAATCCTATGCTAGAAGGAGATGTCTGTTGCTGCTGTAACTGGTGGTTTACCAGAGCTGCGTGGTCCACGTAGTTCCCGAACGATCGTCTGTCGCTGTTGCTGTTGAGGTGGCCATTCTGGAGAAAAGAGGAGATATTTGTGCATTACTGCTGGGAAGTAAGTATTATAGTGGCTGGGTATGCTGGGTATTGTAAGCAGTCTTGTCATAAAAATCAGGTTTGAGTTATACCAATTGTATGATTTTCTTCAAAGCCATGAGGGGATTATGAATGAAAAAAAAAAATGAGTACGTGATACCTCTGGAAAGGATTGATTTATAATGTTCGTCACTATTAAGGAAAAATAAAAGCCTAAGGTAAGTCGTCAGCACTCACCATTTTGGTAGGGATAGCTGTAAAGGAATCGGGGTAAGTATAAGGGCTGGTAGAAGTAAGGTATGACGGAGTAGTAGGATGATCGGACTCCTTATCCCATCCTTTGTTGTCGCCTCCGTCTTTGGTACTCATTGATGAACCCGTTCGCTGATCAAAATCAACCTGGAACGTCGAAAGAAAAGGATTTTAAGACTTCATTTTGAATAGCTTTAATGCGTGGGGACTTCGCTCCAAGTTTACCTCTGCACTCTTGAGTTTTCAATTCGTTTTAAGATTTAAGTAAACGTGTCCAGTTTGCTTTGAGAACTTATGATTCAGTATTACATTTAAAAACGAATAAGGTGTTTTGTGGCTAACTTTATTAACATTGTGGTCAGGCCATTAGGTGGTTACAGACCTTGCTAGAAAATTTTTTGTGTGATCGCGGTAGATGGCATAGACTGAGTTACAGAATCTTTCATTTCGTGTATTTCTGTTTCCCCGGAAATAATGTATGTTAAGTATTTATTGAATTTCAGAAGTTCTTTAATAAAGACTGGAATAGTCTGCTAATTGCAATTATGCCAGTCATTGTTTTTGTATGTGCAAAATCACTCTGTGACGAATAGCGCATTTCTCTTCGCTTGTACAAAAATGGCTCAATATTTATTTACATTTACAAACGTGATTAATTTTACGGGTGATGTGTGCATAATTATTTATTGATTGAAACTGTAGTCGAGCATAGTAATATACCGGTAACATATTTTGAATTCCGTTTTTAGCACCCTGGTGTTTTTATATGCATGGAAGTCTGGCTTAAGTTGTAATACCATGAGACACTTACATTTACCAGGCTTCAACTTTTGTGTTTGTCCTTGCGTATTATTATATATTTTTGAGCAGATGCCTTTGTGCAGTTTTTTTCTTAATTTACTATTTATTCATTCGTCACCACGCCGAATGACCTATTTGGTCCCAGTGCTTGGCCTGCGGCCTAGACCTGGTATTTCATTCTAGTCCTTCGAGCCAGCCCTATGAGAGCTGACAGTCAGGTCAGTGATCTGGTTAAACTGTTTTAATAGTAAAATTTGAGCCTCACCAGGTAGAGATGAACAAAGATGCAACCTACAACAAGACTGGCTCAAGTTGTTAGTGCCTGCGTTTGTGCGTGAGTGAAAGGAGTACGGAACATCATTATATCCTGCTTGGCTATAAAAATCGCATAATATTTCCCGCATGAAAAAATCGCTCTCCCCTTTTTCCAGTGCTCATGGCTTTTGTTGCAGCATTTTGTAATCGGGTCTTTTATACAATGGTCCTGGCTATTTCCGTGTTTCACAGTATCAAACGATCGTTTCTTGTGTCAAAGCATTGAAACGTAAAATGCATTGTTGAAATAACGATGTAATACTTTTTTCCCCAAACGTTGGGATTAAGTCTGATTTCACTGATCAACAATTGGGATTTATTTCGCAGCCATTCACTTGTGCTCAAGAATAGTTTTTAATCGGGCATGATTTTACCTCTGGTTCATTTATAGGGCAGCATTGAGTAATTTATATGCAATTTAGTTGACAGACGATATCCTGCTCATAAACGATAAGATCAGTATAATATGATGAAACTTTCTGTTCGTCCAAAATGTTACCGTTAAAAATAATACTGGAATGTTAGGGTATTAGGTTCAAAACGAAGCCACCTGACGCCCAGTTTTATTTCAAAGTATTTCGGTTACCGTAGATTCCAGCTTCTAATTCTAATGTTGCATTATTCATTTTCTAACGTAACTGATTGTGATAAACGTTACCCCACAATGTCATAAACTAGGTCATTGGCTATTAAGACTTTCTCCGAAGCTCCTTCTCAGCAAACATTGTCTTCAAAAGGCCCTCTAATTCTACAGGAAACACTGGACTGTCTTTTTGCCTTCGTTCCCGTCCTAAAGGAGAGTTTCAGGTAAATGTTCGCCGAATACTCTTGATTTCCATGCCAAAGATTCTTGAGGTTCCATTGGCGTCGACTACAACAACTTGCAGAATGGCACGGCAAAATCTGTTAGCCAAATGTGTTGACGCAAGAAGTTTGGTTACAATTCACTAATTGCTTACAAAGTTATGCTAGACTCTCTCTTGCGCCTGGTCACTCTGACTGACTCAACATGATTGCATTAGTGTTGCAAATTCACTTAGGCTTCACCGTCAGATTTAGAAATTGCCTCTCGTTTAAAGACGTTCCCGGTACTCCTTATTTATTTACGAGACAAGCTCTTGAGTGCAGGGTGTCGCTATTCTTCTCTCTTGTTGAGTTTTCTAAAACAGTCAGCGTTTCCGCACCAAGAACCTCTTTCTGATTTAGTGATCTCTAA
>JANJGK010000011.1:7117247-7144470 GCA_039081455.1 Macrobrachium rosenbergii | reverse complement strand
GTTTCCCTCTCTTTGTGGTCTTCCGTTCTGTCCTTTTACAGCGAATGTCAAGACTTTGAACAGTATTATTACAAAAGGTCTGTCCAGTTTCTCTCTCTCTCTCTCTCTCTCTCTCTCTCTCTCTCTCTCTCTCTCTCTCTCTCTCTCTCTCTCTCTCTCTCTCTTCCGATGTAACCATCTTACTGTGGGCACCGATATTATTATTTAGTAATATTCAGCTCATTGAGCTAACAGGTATCAGGCGAGTGTCCCAGAGGTTACAATTTTTCACTCCTGGAACATTTAATAGTATGCAAAGGTACTATGTCAGCGATTTCAAGCTGGCCTGTGGGTATGGAGGTAAACGTCTGGAAAATCAATACTTGAATTAATAAGCAAGGCAATTATAAATTATGTGAATTGACAAACAAAGCAGCTTCTCATCTTTATTCCTCTGGTTTTGGGTTATCATTACTTGAGCAGACTCATATCTATTCGTGAATGGTGTCTTAACAGAACCCGTAGATGGTTTGTCTTTCCAACAAGAAACAGAAGAACTGGATATTGTATTTCGAGATAAATGACACTGTATTGCGGGCAGAGAAAATTTTACAGAACATTATGATCCCAGTTTCCTTCGTATGTCTGCAACACAAATTCTAAAGTTGAAATAACAAAACACACAAACACGCAAATGCAACAGATGCAGGACGTAAAGGCAAAAAAAAAAAAAAAAAAAAAAAAACTTCACGCCCACGGAGATAAAGCGTCCGCGACTTCGCTGATTAGTTGTAGCGCAATGAGCAGTTAAGAGGACAGCAAATACTCACAGTGAATGGAAAGCCTGGTGATCTTCTTGGAAGAGCCGACGTCGTTGGATACCTCGCAGGTTATATCTTCCATGTTGCTGGCTCTGGTCACATCAGAAACGATTAGCTGCGTCGAGTTGTTCCCTTCCACCTGCTTCCCGACGCGGGTACCATCTGTCCGGCGGAGAGAGGGGAGAGAGACAGGGCTAATCGCAGAAGTTTGGCTGCGGCTGCTACATATTATTATGGGCCCAAGATGGACCTGCTAGGACCTGCTACCCTTGTGTTGGACGGGGTGCTGACGTTTGCGTTACGGCGATTGGTTTTTGAGGGAGGTTAATCGAGTGTCTTTTGTTTCGACGCTTTAAAAGTGAATTCTTTTCAGTATTTTTTTTTTCTATTTACGAACGAAAGATGTTATTGGATGAGTGTTCACTGTGTGATTATATGCTTCATATTTGCTATAAGGGGTATTCTATTCTATTTGCAGAGTTGTCAGTAACCTTGTATTTTGTTATTGATAAAGGATTACAAACACCATTGCCATTTTTTTATTATATAAGCCCAGAAGTAAAATATATAAGAAACGACGGTTTTTAAAAGTCGTATAATATTTTCTTGCACTTGTAGCCCACATGAAGCCCTAATACATGGCAATAGAACAAAAAACGCTACATTTAGGTCACTGAACGTAAGAGTTAAGCTCCCAAGACAATTAAAATCTAAGCTATACTTATGACAGATAATTGTAAAGTACCATAGCTTTCTAAATAATAACCTGAGCCAATTATTCACACACACACCCATATGTATATATACGAGTATAATATATATAATATATATATATATATATATATATATATATATATATATATATATAGATATATATATATATATATATATATATATATATATATATATATATATATATATATATATATATATATATATATATATATATATATATATATATATATATATATATATATATATATATATATATATGGGTGTGTGTGTATGTGTACGCACACACACACACACACACACATATATATATATATATATATATATATATATATATATATATATATATATATATAAAGTATGTGTATGTATGTATGTATGTATGTATGTATGTATGTATGTATGTATTTGTGTGTGAGTGAGCATATACATGCATACAGATATTAAAGTTGACACAGCAATTACATTACAATATCATTTTGCTCTAAGAATAATATGACAGGTGATTATGCCTTACCTGTACGAGAGCTTATTCGGATTGGCCTTCGCCGAACAGGTGAGCTTAGCACTGTCGCCCTCTTTATAGCCGTCCTGATCATGGCTGATGGTAACCTCGGGTGGGTATCTGACCTCTAGTCTCACCTGGGGAAAGAAAGTACTTCGGTCTTTAACAGGCGTTGCAAAGAGAACATCCGTGTTGTTTTGTTCTATTTTTTTGTTTAGTTGTTTTAATAGATTAGTTGTTATTTCATCTAATTTAATTTTCAATTTTGTCGTTTCCATACTACTGTATAATGAGGTATATATATATATATGTATATATATATGTATATATATATTTACATATATACATAATATATATGTATGTGTATATATATATATATATATATATATATATATATATATATATATATATATATATATATATATATATATATATATATATATAGAAGAATATATGTTTATATTTATATATATACACACTGATTACTGTCATCCTAATTCGTATGAAAAGTATAAAAATATCCTGTAAAGGCATGAAATATTTTCACTTGGTCATCTGACTGTCGCTTGGGAAAAAGGTGGGGGGTAAGGCGTGGGGGGAAGAAGTGGTTGCTGGGGCAGAATGGTGGCTCGTTTAGGGTAACAAAATCGTTAATTTTGGCAATAGTCGTCATTGATACCGTCTTGAATGCAGACGATTAATCTATCCCACTTTCGTATCAAGTGCAGAGGAGGATTGGTGACCTTTGTTTTTCCAGTGACCTTTGTTTTTCCAACCGGAAGTCAGTGAAGGTCAGCAACATTTAGGAGAATGTAATTATGATGGAATGGAGGATTACAGGTTCTTACTTAGGATTTGGCACATTGCTTACATATAAAATTTTGCACACTATAAAAGTACGAAACTTTCCTGAACGTCTGATTAACAACATATTGACGTACGTTTGATTGCACAGGAAGAATTTTTCTCATTTGAACGTACGCATACTCAGGAGTACACACACACATGCGCGTTAACTCATCCACAAAGACACACACTATATATATACATATATACATATATATATATATATATATATATATATATATATATATATATATATATATATATATATATATATATATATACAATATATGTATGTGTAATATATATATATATATATATTATATATATAATCTACGTATGTATGTATGTATGAATATCTATGTATACACACACAGTTGGGCAAGAAAACAAGGATATGTATAGTTTGAACAATAATGTTTTCATAGGAACTGTGCCCGCGATGCAGAATGTTGGTCTTCAGCTAGTCCATCACCTGGAATCTTTGGTGTTTGCTGTTGGCTTATTCTTCCAATTAAAAAGTTACGACGAAACAAATCTTCTCGGTGTGATAGTATGTCTTGATTTTACGGTTCCCAGTGAGGCAAGGATCTATGGCATATCGTTCGTTGTGCCGTTACTTTTTTTATATTCCTGACTTTTAGTATATGATCCAGTGTATTATATACGATATATATATATATATATATATATATATATATATATATATATATATATATATATATATATATATATATATATATATATATATATATATATATATATATATATATATATATATATATATATATATATATATATATGGATGCGTACTTTTTCGCCTTAATGTAGACATGGTCGAAAGATACATACTAAAGCAATAAACAACAGTTTTGTTACTATAAACTTTTGTCTTTCGTTTTTCGTGATGTAAATGCAGTAGCTAATCCTGTACACCAAGATTCTCTCTCTCTCTCTCTCTCTCTCTCTCTCTCTCTCTCTCTCTCTCTCTCTCTCTCTCTCTCATGAAACAAAAAAAACTGGATGCATTTCTATACCAAAATGCTGTATGTAAATTTATCTACTGTTTTTGTGGATATATTGTATATAATACACACACACAACACTATAATATATATATATATATATATATATATATATATATATATATATATATATATATATATATATATATATATATATATATATATAATAGTTTATATGTACGCATACACACATACACCTACATTATCCAGGTGTACTTATGTAACCGGGCGGTGATGAATAATTTCTTCAATCCCATATCCCACCTCATATCGCTGATTTGACCTATTGCATTGTAGCTATACTTTTTGCAACATATACGACTATGGCAAGGATTGCAAGGAATGCCGAGCAGATGCTATAAATAACGAATCACGTAACAGCTACGAATATTTACCTGTGTTGTAAATGCATGGTGAAGAGCCGGATTGGAAGCGGTGCAGGTGAAGACGACATTGTGGTGGTCCCTACTGGCCAGGAAGCTGTAAACAGACTTGGCGTTCATCCGGTGGCCATCGTCCATCAACTCTGTGGAGTACTTGATTCCCTCCGTCACGACGCGACCAGAGCCGTCCAGCCATTGCAACTAGAGAGTTGAAGAAGAAGAAGAAGAAGAAGAAGAAGAAGAAGAAGAAGAAGAAGAAGAAGAAGAAAAAGGAGAAGAAGAAGGCGAGTAAATAGATAGTTATTGTCATTATCAGATCAGTATCGGTCTTTGAATCTTAAAAATAAAAAAAAATTACCTATTGGATAACAAATATTTTTAAAAGCACATCTAGTTTCGGAGCTTCATACTCCCTACTGACGAATATGGGCAGTGTCATTAGTTTTGTAGCGTTAGGGATGCAGATAGTAGTAGTAGTAGTAGTAATAATAATAATAATAATAATAATAATAATAATAATAATAATAATAATAATGCTTGGTAGGACTGTTTCTGCTGTCGGGGCCCATAGTGGAACAAACCTCTCCTTTGTAAGCTCGTGTTTTTTTAAATAACAACAATAACTATGATTATAACGATAATAATAATAGTCGTGACAGAGATATTCATCAAACATTAAAAGACAAGAGGACATATGCTTTTATGTGCTTTTAAGGGTCTCGTACATATATGTGATCTACGTTCTCAGCATAAAAAACAATTCTTCGTCGACAAACAGCATAGAGCAGCTGTTGTGGATTTCCTTAAATGTTCAGAGATTTATTATTATTTGTTATTTATCATTAAAAATTAAGTTTCTTTTCCTCTCTCTTTTTTATTTGTAGTTCTGAAATTACTTGTAAAGTTTGGTTAAACCTCAGTATTAATATTGGCGAAGGGGAAACAAAAAGCCTGAAAAGTTTGCAGTGTCATTTATAATAGAAAAAAAAATTGATTTTAAGCTACAATTTACTAGATGCGTTCAATAGTCAGCCTCATTTGCTCGTGTTAATGAACACTTTCTTTCATTATTTGAAACTTGAATAACTTGATATTAGCCTCATGTCTGCGCATGTCCAAGCAAAGATGGCGATGTTCCAGTAAGCGAAAGTGAAACGCATAATATCTCATAAGCAAAGAAAGATAGCAAGAATTCTGTTAAGCAAAGAAGTGTATTCCAACATTTCACCACGGCAGCTATACTCCTTTGGAACTCGGATAACAAAGACACCTGGTACTGACCTCGGCCGCGGGCTTCCCTCCTTTGGACACGCATTCCAGCTGCACGCCCGATCCGGCGGTGGTGGTAACAAGGGACCCTTGAATGATCTGCGGGGGCTCTGGCGGTACGTAGACGGTCAGTTTAGCAGTCTGGGACCTGACTCCTGGGGTGTCCCTCCAGCCCGTCACTTGGCACTGGAAGTAGGCCTCGTCTTCCAGAGTCACTGGGCTGATGCGCAGGCTGAAGTCGCCTGGAGGCCAAGCAAAGTAAAGAAGGAAAATAAAATGTTTTAAGCAGATGGTTTAAAATCGTGGAAAATGGAAACCCCCGTTCTCCATAAAATCTCCCTCTTAGTAGATTATTGCTTAGTGAAAAAGATGCAGTATCTTCCACTTCGAAATCGTTAACTGAATGGTTCCTTAAATTTAAAACGCTGTGTCATTTTAAACGGCAGAAGAAACGTAAGTTTTATCAGTTTATTGGCCGGGGAAATTTGCCATGAACATCGAAGGAAATCCTTCTCTAGAGTTTAGTAACTTTTTTTTTTTTTTTTGGTCAAGAGTTGTTCCACTTTTTACCTGTACACCATTTACTGATGTTAGGTGCGAATAGATTGTGGACATATTCTGTCAAAATAACTTGTTCGTTGAAGGAAACTGTCTGGCATGTTAGTGTTACAGAAATGTGGGCATATTAAGCTCCATAAGTAGTGTGTGATATGCACACTAAAATAATCCCATATGTGCCACTTTGAAACAATCATTCTTTCAGTTATATTCCACTTCTTCCACCTATGTTCAGTAGACTCCATCCCCAAGTTTACGTACCACTCTGTGATTTTAATAATTTTTAATAATTCGCGTTCCATCCTTTCGTCTTTGTTTGATGTCCTTCCATACAAGACAAATTGCTAGCAATTTCAGAATACATCTCTCTGAGGGAATTACAAGGAATTATTTTCGGTTTCGGTAAGAGTGAATGCACCTGTCTCAGGAGGATTCATTTTATGTAATAATGATCAAAACTGTAATTATGCTGTAATTAAAATACTGTCTTAGCTGGTAACATATATTCCAACGGATATTTCATGAAAATAGTTTTAACTTCTTGGTTCATTTTTATTTCTGCTATTTCTGCATTTGCAGCGGTTAATGAGTCAATAAAAATAATCGATTTTAAAAATATATACTATTGATGATGGATGTTGACAGCAATAACAAAAATCTTGTTGATGATGACACTGAAGTTTATGGATTACTTTATTTTAAGTAGATTGATGGAGATTTCCTACAAACCATTTCGTGGTGGAAGCTCTAGGGGTGGGGGGTTCGGGGGGGGGGGGGGGAAGCTTGAATTAAAAGCATCGTGGTCATATCTATTAATTCCCATCCTCATTGGACTAAAACTCATTCCCTTTAGGAACTATCTTATTATAATGGCTTTCCAAGAAACAGTATCCCCCACCCCTCTTTAATTTCTTATTTATTTCATTGCATATCGTTTCTCAATATTTTTCTTTCATTCCGGTTTGCTTATTAATATTCTTACTTCTATTGGTTCAATGTTTGTCATGATTTTTAAAAGCAGTGTCAATACTGATTCGTGTATATTTCTTCTAAATCACTATCGTAGTGGATCTTGGAGATTTGATAACTTATTACTTGTGCAGTACAGAAAATGTTAATAATTTCTGATGTCAAATGTAATTGAATTTCAGAGAGAGGTATATCTAACTAACTGGTATTTGAAAAAAAAAAAAGTAGCATTATCTGGAATAATTAAACAGGCGCACCCACTCACTCAGACCTGCCTTGAATACCGTAGATGAGGCAAATATGTATTAAATCTCATTTTTTTTTACTATTTATAGATAAATAATGATCTATAAATCGTTAAATTTTCGTATAGTTTAATTTAATACGACTAAGTTTCAGATTTCACAATTAACTTTATTATAAAATGGATGATCCTCACACTCGTCTCGTTCAGGTGACATAATGTTGTTTTAGCCGAAACCTCTCATGTTCCTCCACCACGAATTGTATTGACTACAGGCTGTCAATTAATTGCGCAAGTTCTTTTTCCATAACTGTTAGTCACCAGACTATTATTCCCTGATCGCTTGGCCACTACAACAGATGTCCATAGATTACTCATAACTAATGCAGCGACGAGGAATGAAAAAAAAAAAAAAAAAAAGTCCTCCTGCTTTTTAAATAGCGACACATCCATCAGGGCCCCATTAATCATTGTCATCAGCGTGTGCATAACCGGAGTGATAAATTATGAACTTAAAGGGCAATTTCAAAATATCGAATGATTATGAATTAATGGGTGCGCAGATATCGCCCTCTCTTTCAATGCAGTAAGCAACTGTGCGACCAAAAAATACCCGGAGGCAAAATTGTTTGAAAAGGTCGGACAGCCTTCTAGAGCAAGGCCGTAGAGGAGAATATTTGTCGGAATGTATATTGATGATTTCAGTCATAATTATCTATGTATAACGGGAGAATCTGAAAGTCCGTGTTTTGTTACCAGAGTGGAAATGAAAACAGAAAAAATACCTGTCACAAAAAAAGAAAAAGAAAGACAACGCTGGTCGGAACGTTTTTGTAAGGTCTTGCATAATATATGAGGTATGGAGGAGATATTTGATTAATATACGGTAACCTGAAGAACACATGAATGTGCATACGAATGAATTCGTTGTTTTGAGCTGAATCAGTTATAAAGAAACTTAGCAGATGCGAAACATGAGGCTCTAAAGGAATCGCTGTAAAAAAAATTTTGCAGAAACATGAAATGACACCCTCTATATTCAACAAACTCTTTTGCAGAATAAGGAATGAAGAAATCGAGCCTAATGCCAGCATTTAGAAATAGTAGGAAAGGAACCTGACCGAATGTGGTCACTAAGGAGGCGCTGTTCTCGCGTCGGTTACAGTGAAAATATTCGGTGTGCTGATTCTCCATAGAGTGGAAAAATAAATTTAGAAAATTCTTCAAGATGAACAAACTAATTTTAGATTAGGGAAGACAGGAGTTGACCAGATCGAAAATATGTATAAGCCATATTGTGCAACGTTGTACGTAATTTAAAAACCCCTTCTGATGACTTTTGTTGATTACGAGAAGGCAGTTAACAGCGTTCACAGACCAGTATTATGGAAAGCAAAGCTGCGGCATTCCCGTTAAATATTTAAAGCTAACTGTAATTATCCATGAACGCAGTGGATGCAGTCAGTCGTCTTATGAAGAGATATCGAGTATTTTTATGATCATCTAATAGTTATCCGAAGGATAACTTGCTCTGTCTTTCTCTTTTATATGAATCATTTGCAAAATAGCCAAAAGAGAAGGTGGGCTGGCCTGTCATTGAAAATTCTCTGTTTCACATTGCATAAAACTTGTTGAACACGGCCATCTAACGTGTCTCCTGCCTTATTCATTAAGGATCAGGCAAAGCAGAGTCAGTCGGGTGTCCCTTCAGCATGCTGTCTAATTCATAAGTATTTCTTACGAATAATAAGCGGTCTGTCGGCCGAAACCAGGGCACTCTCTTGAATACCTTAAGGTCTCTGGGAATTTGTCCAAGAAATTGTTAACTTTATTAGGTAATGGAAATAATGCCAAAATCAGGCAGATTTCTAATAATTTGGGAAAATTCCGTATATTGGAAAGATTTGTCTACACAGTAGGCTTTCAAACAGTTTCTATTCTAAAGGTAGACATTTCTTAGCAGCCGAAGTAGTTCTGAGACTTTTTTTTACACCATCGTCATTTTTTTTTTTTTTTTGTACATACAGGGTGGAAGCCCTTTTGGCCCTTCATAGTTTCAGTGTAAAATCACATTATGGTCTGACAGCTTTTCTGATCTACAGATACCATTAGCGTGTCTAATAGTACTATCAAACAATATAAATATAAATACGTTTAAAATTTTATGCACTTATTAATCTATAATCGCCAAATTTGGCCATAATATTAGTTGATGAGTGAAGATCAGAATCTTGGGAGATAGTCGGCTCAAAGTAATGCTTATGGAAGATATAGTCAACTCTTCATTACTATATGCATTTTAATTAGTTTATATAGGCAGCAGTGAAGAATACTTATTGCCACAAGTCTAGTGTTAGAATTTTTTTTCGGTTGTGCAGACATGCTAAACAGTTTATTTTAATGGAAGCTGTAAGTCTACAGGAGAACGATTGAACTGCCACAGACTGAGGTTAAGTGGAAGAAAGCAGTACATGCAAGCAACATGGGGAAACTCGTGGCATGTCGAATCTACCCACCTTCCTCGTCGGAACCGATCATTCTGTATCTCTTAAACGCGTACAGTTCCCGTTCGTTCCCGAGTCCGAAGTCATCTCTGGTCCACTGGACTTCGCCGACCTTGTTGATGATCCTGCACGGAAGCACCACCGTCGAACCGATGACGGCTGTCTGCGGAGATGGCTCGTTCGCGAACTTCTGTTCCGCCGTCGTCGCCGACAGCGCCGCCGACGGGAGCAGCCAGCAAGCCATCACCCACCACCACCGCCATCGCCTTCGGCGCCAGCCGAGGCTGTCGGTCATCTGGTTGCAGAAGCGGGTGAAAGAATAATGAGGGCCATGTCGGTCAGTATGAACTTAAATCCTTTGTTCAGTATATATGACGTTCTTTTTACCGGGAGACATTGTCAGGGTAAAACGGGAGAATTTTTAAACTAAGCAGTTATAGGTAACTGCTGAAGTGAATGCTAAAAACTGGATTTATAAGCAATAAGACGACGTTGATCCTATATGTTGTAAAAGTTAGAATATAAGGTAATTAAATGACATAATGATATTGTTGGTATGGGCAATTTGAACACATTGTATCTAACTTATAAATATTTACCTATAATTAATTAGTGCCCATTGTTGCTGTCAATTCTGTGGCTGGAATAATATGTAATTAGCAGTTCCTCTTTTTGTAATGTAAAGTAGAAGGCAGAACCATTAAATTGCTGTAATTTTAAACTGTTTTTCGGGGTAAGGAAAATATATTTCAATACAGGTTATCATCGCTGAATTATAAGGTAAAGTGATGTTGAATAATTCTCCATAAATTCAAGATAGCTATTCCAGTTTAGCACAGTGAAATGAGTCTTTATGACACATTAATAAATTTTACGTCAAGTCAGCCATTGTATTCAGTATTTCAAATAAAATGGTTATTCTGACAAGTCTATTGACCTATCATAGAAAGCAACGAGTGTAAGTGCAACCGGTACCTACTCATGGATTTTTGATAATGTCAAAGTGTGACCTGAATAATTAGTTTCAAGGGAATATTGTTGATAACGCAGCCCGCCTGTAATTTGAAAATATTTCCCTGGAATGGATGGTGTACTACTACTACTACTACTACTACTACTACTACTACTACTACTACTACTACTACTAATAATAATAATAATAATAATAATAATAATGGTGATGACTACATGGTAGCAGTTTCGGTAATGATAATAATGAAACAGCGAGAAGTCTGCGACTCACAGTTCATCATTATTATCGTCTTGTCAAGATTATTGTCTTTTTTGTTCCTCGTTGGACGGGTCGGTACCGTTCTCGGCTAGCACTTTGCTGGCCCACGTTCGAGTCTCTGACCGGCCAATGAAGAATTAGAGGAATTTATTTCCGGTGATAGAAATTCATTTCTCGTTGTAATGTGGTTCGGACTCCACAATAAGCTGTAGGCCCCGTTGTTAGGTAACCAATTGGTTCTTAGCGACGTAAAATAAAATCTAATCCTTCGGGCGAGCCCTAGGAGAGCTGTTAATCAGCTCAGTGGTCTGGTTAAACTAAGGTACACTTAATTTTTTTTTCTTTGAATTACAACTTCAGTTTACTGAATATTTTGACGTTGGGTAGGATGTGCTTTTAAGCAAATTTGACACTGTCAGAAATAGATTGAACTGTACATATAATTCCGTTTGTGGTTGCGAAAGAATGAGAATTCCCTTGTAAAATTGATTCGTATTGAATACAAAGGCCACAAGCATTTAAGATCAAATAACACTCCTACAATTCGGTCTAATTGGCTAGATTCAAATGAATTTAGTAAATCATTTTTCCATGTAAACCTATAATTCGTCACTTTGAGAGTTTTAGTTGATGGTTATTTCAATAGATCTGAAGGCAAGTCAGCTTCTCTCGTGCAGGATCTGAAGCTGAGTAAAAAGGAAAAAGTTCATTTATTTCTCTCAAAATGTTTTGTGTTGGAAGGAATTAAGGTTTGGTAAAAGTTACTTGATTTATTTATTTTCCATGGTTATTAAGCACGCACTTCAAATTTGAATCAAAATATGAAAAATAAACTTGTTTCTTTGCCTGAGAGTTTTTCCCAAAGGATGCTTATGAGGTTATTCATTCTTTTTTTGTTTGTTTACATCAGAATTGAAATGCTTTTGTATTGTTTTTATTTACTCATGTTTTTCCCAGTCACTGTCTGTGTGTAAAGTGTTTTACATTTTTCATACTAGATTTGTGAACATAATTAATTAATTTATTATCTGGTGTTTAGTTCTTCACGAACCCGATAAATGATTGGTTGAATTCTTACAGATTTATTATTCATAACTAACCAATGTTGGTGAGTTTATTGGCTCTGTGAACTCCGTGCAATAGCCCCTTCCCCCCAAAATGCAGTCAGTCAAACTATGTAAGCTAGCTTTCGCTTTTTAGTCCAAAAATTTTTGAAATGCTGTGAGATCCCTGAAGCTACGATCTTTGGGTATCAGACGAGTTACCATGGGTTCTCTCTACGAAACCGAGAATGGAACCAAGACCATGCTGTGTGGTCCTCGTTCCGCTGCCGCCCCTTGGTTCAGCCACCAAGGTTAACAGCCATCACAGAGCACCCTCGTTATCAGTGTTCTTGAGTGACCAGCATCACTTGTACTACGTGGTCCGGATTGCTCCTGCCATTGTTATTTTAAGCACTTTTCCGTCCGCCCGCTGTTTGAAAAGTTATGCAGATCTCGACACTGAGTTGTTATAAGCCCTTTTCCGCCAACATGCTGCATCAGAAATTATTCAGATCTCGACACTGAGTTATTATAAGCCCTTTTCCGCCAACATGCTGCATCAGAAGTTATTCAGATCTCGACACTGAGTTATTATAAGCCCTTTTCCGCCAACATGCTGCATCAGAAGTTATTCAGATCTCGACACTGAGTTGTTATAAGCCCTTTTCCGCCAACATGCTGCATCAGAAGTTATTCAGATCTCGACACTGAATTATCATAAGCCCTTTTCCGCCAACATGCTGCATCAGAAGTTATTCAGATCTCGACACTGAGTTATTATAAGCCCTTTTCCGCCAACATGCTGCATCAGAAGTTATTCAGATCTCGACACTGAGTTGTTATAAGCCCTTTTCCGCCAACATGCTGCATCAGAAGTTATTCAGATCTCGACACTGAGTTGTTATAAGCCCTTTTCCGCCAACATGCTGCATCAGAAGTTATTCAGATCTCGACACTGAGTTGTTATAAGCCCTTTTCCGCCAACATGCTGCATCAGAAGTTATTCAGATCTCGACACTGAGTTATTATAAGCCCTTTTCCGCCAACATGCTGCATCAGAAGTTATTCAGATCTCGACACTGAGTTATTATAAGCCCTTTTCCGCCAACATGCTGCATCAGAAGTTATTCAGATCTCGACACTGAGTTATTATAAGCCCTTTTCCGCCAACATGCTGCATCAGAAGTTATTCAGATCTCGACACTGAGTTATTATAAGCCCTTTTCCGCCAACATGCTGCATCAGAAGTTATTCAGATCTCGACACTGAGTTATTATAAGCCCTTTTCCGCCAACATGCTGCATCAGAAGTTATTCAGATCTCGACACTGAGTTATTATAAGCCCTTTTCCGCCAACATGCTGCATCAGAAGTTATTCAGATCTCGACACTGAGTTGTTATAAGCCCTTTTCCGCCAACATGCTGCATCAGAAGTTATTCAGATCTCGACACTGAGTTATTATAAGCCCTTTTCCGCCAACATGCTGCATCAGAAGTTATTCAGATCTCGACACTGAGTTATTATAAGCCCTTTTCCGCCAACATGCTGCATCAGAAGTTATTCAGATCTCGACACTGAGTTATTATAAGCCCTTTTCCGCCAACATGCTGCATCAGAAGTTATTCAGATCTCGACACTGAGTTATTATAAGCCCTTTTCCGCCAACATGCTGCATCAGAAGTTATTCAGATCTCGACACTGAGTTGTTATAAGCCCTTTTCCGCCAACATGCTGCATCAGAAGTTATTCAGATCTCGACACTGAGTTGTTATAAGCCCTTTTCCGCCAACATGCTGCATCAGAAGTTATTCAGATCTCGACACTGAGTTATTATAAGCCCTTTTCCGCCAACATGCTGCATCAGAAGTTATTCAGATCTCGACACTGAGTTATTATAAGCCCTTTTCCGCCAACATGCTGCATCAGAAGTTATTCAGATCTCGACACTGAGTTATTATAAGCCCTTTTCCGCCAACATGCTGCATCAGAAGTTATTCAGATCTTGACACTGAGTTGTTATAAGCCCTTTTCCGCCAACATGCTGCATCAGAAGTTATTCAGATCTGGACACTGAGTTGTTATAAGCCCTTTTCCGCCAACATGCTGCATCAAAAGTTATTCAGATCTCGACACTGAGTTATCATAAGCCCTTTTCCGCCAACATGCTGCATCAGAAGTTATTCAGATCTCGACACTGAGTTATCATAAGCCCTTTTCCGCCAACATGCTGCATCAAAAGTTATTCAGATCTCGACACTGAGTTGTTATAAGCCCTTTTCCGCCAACATGCTGCATCAGAAGTTATTCAGATCTCGACACTGAGTTGTTATAAGCCCTTTTCCGCCAACATGCTGCATCAGAAGTTATTCAGATCTCGACACTGAGTTCTTATAAGCCCTTTTCCGCCAACATGCTGCATCAAAAGTTATTCAGATCTCGACACTGAGTTATCATAAGCCCTTTTCCGCCAACATGCTGCATCAGAAGTTATTCAGATCTCGACACTGAGTTATCATAAGCCCTTTTCCGCCAACATGCTGTATCAAAAGTTTTTCAGATCTCGACACTGAGTTATTATAAGCCCTTTTCCGCCAACATGCTGCATCAGAAGTTATTCAGATCTCGACACTGAGTTGTTATAAGCCCTTTTCCGCCAACATGCTGCATCAGAAGTTATTCAGATCTCGACACTGAGTTATTATAAGCCCTTTTCCGCCAACATGCTGCATCAGAAGTTATTCAGATCTCGACACTGAGTTATTATAAGCCCTTTTCCGCCAACATGCTGCATCAGAAGTTATTCAGATCTCGACACTGAGTTCTTATAAGCCCTTTTCCGCCAACATGCTGCATCAGAAGTTATTCAGATCTCGACACTGAGTTATTATAAGCCCTTTTCCGCCAACATGCTGCATCAGAAGTTATTCAGATCTCGACACTGAGTTGTTATAAGCCCTTTTCCGCCAACATGCTGCATCAGAAGTTATTCAGATCTCGACACTGAGTTGTTATAAGACCTTTTCCGCCAACATGCTGCATCAGAAGTTATTCAGATCTCGACACTGAGTTGTTATAAGCCCTTTTCCGCCAACATGCTGCATCAGAAGTTATTCAGATCTCGACACTGAGTTATTATAAGCCCTTTTCCGCCAACATGCTGCATCAGAAGTTATTTAGATCTCGACACTGAGTTGTTATAAGCCCTTTTCCGCCAACATGCTGCATCAGAAGTTATTCAGATCTCGACACTGAGTTATTATAAGCCCTTTTCCGCCAACATGCTGCATCAGAAGTTATTCAGATCTTGACACTGAGTTGTTATAAGCCCTTTTCCGCCAACATGCTGCATCAGAAGTTATTCAGATCTCGACACTGGGTTATTATAAGCCCTTTTCCGCCAACATGCTGCATCAGAAGTTATTCAGATCTTGACACTGAGTTATCATAAGCCCTTTTCCGCCAACATGCTGCATCAGAAGTTATTCAGATCTTGACACTGAGTTATCATAAGCCCTTTTCCGCCAACATGCTGCATCAAAAGTTATTCAGATCTCGACACTGAGTTGTTATAAGCCCTTTTCCGCCAACATGCTGCATCAGAAGTTATTCAGATCTCGACACTGAGTTATTATAAGCCCTTTTCCGCCAACATGCTGCATCAGAAGTTATTCAGATCTCGACACTGAGTTGTTATAAGCCCTTTTATGCCAACATGCTGCATCAGAAGTTATTCAGATCTCGACACTGAGTTATTATAAGCCCTTTTCCGCCAACATGCTGCATCAGAAGTTATTCAGATCTCGACACTGAGTTGTTATAAGCCCTTTTCCGCCAACATGCTGCATCAGAAGTTATTCAGATCTCGACACTGAGTTATTATAAGCCCTTTTCCGCCAACATGCTGCATCAGAAGTTATTCAGATCTCGACACTGAGTTGTTATAAGCCCTTTTCCGCCAACATGCTGCATCAGAAGTTATTTAGATCTCGACACTGAGTTGTTATAAGCCCTTTTCCGCCAACATGCTGCATCAGAAGTTATTCAGATCTCGACACTGAGTTATTATAAGCCCTTTTCCGCCAACATGCTGCATTAGAAGTTATTCAGATCTCGACACTGAGTTATTATAAGCCCTTTTCCGCCAACATGCTGCATCAGAAGTTATTCAGATCTCGACACTGAGTTATTATAAGCCCTTTTCCGCCAACATGCTGCATTAGAAGTTATTCAGATCTCGACACTGAGTTATTATAAGCCCTTTTCCGCCAACATGCTGCATCAGAAGTTATTCAGATCTCGACACTGAGTTATTATAAGCCCTTTTCCGCCAACATGCTGCATCAGAAGTTATTCAGATCTCGACACTGAGTTATTATAAGCCCTTTTCCGCCAACATGCTGCATCAGAAGTTATTCAGATCTCGACACTGAGTTGTTATAAGCCCTTTTCCGCCAACATGCTGCATCAGAAGTTATTCAGATCTCGACACTGAGTTATTATAAGCCCTTTTCCGCCAACATGCTGCATCAGAAGTTATTCAGATCTCGACACTGAGTTATTATAAGCCCTTTTCCGCCAACATGCTGCATTAGAAGTTATTCAGATCTCGACACTGAGTTATTATAAGCCCTTTTCCGCCAACATGCTGCATCAGAAGTTATTCAGATCTCGACACTGAGTTATTATAAGCCCTTTTCCGCCAACATGCTGCATCAGAAGTTATTCAGATCTCGACACTGAGTTGTTATAAGCCCTTTTCCGCCAACATGCTGCATCAGAAGTTATTCAGATCTTGACACTGAGTTGTTATAAGCCCTTTTCCGCCAACATGCTGCATCAGAAGTTATTCAGATCTCGACACTGAGTTGTTATAAGCCCTTTTCCGCCAACATGCTGCATCAAAAGTTATTCAGATCTCGACACTGAGTTATCATAAGCCCTTTTCCGCCAACATGCTGCATCAGAAGTTATTCAGATCTTGACACTGAGTTATCATAAGCCCTTTTCCGCCAACATGCTGCATCAAAAGTTATTCAGATCTCGACACTGAGTTGTTATAAGCCCTTTTCCGCCAACATGCTGCATCAGAAGTTATTCAGATCTCGACACTGAGTTGTTATAAGCCCTTTTCCGCCAACATGCTGCATCAGAAGTTATTCAGATCTCGACACTGAGTTATTATAAGCCCTTTTCCGCCAACATGCTGCATCAAAAGTTATTCAGATCTCGACACTGAGTTATCATAAGCCCTTTTCCGCCAACATGCTGCTTCAGAAGTTATTCAGATCTCGACACTGAGTTATCATAAGCCCTTTTCCGCCAACATGCTGTATCAAAAGTTTTTCAGATCTCGACACTGAGTTATTATAAGCCCTTTTCCGCCAACATGCTGCATCAGAAGTTATTCAGATCTCGACACTGAGTTGTTATAAGCCCTTTTCCGCCAACATGCTGCATCAGAAGTTATTCAGATCTCGACACTGAGTTGTTATAAGCCCTTTTCCGCCAACATGCTGCATCAGAAGTTATTCAGATCTCGACACTGAGTTATTATAAGCCCTTTTCCGCCAACATGCTGCATCAGAAGTTATTCAGATCTCGACACTGAGTTGTTATAAGCCCTTTTCCGCCAACATGCTGCATCAGAAGTTATTCAGATCTCGACACTGAGTTATTATAAGCCCTTTTCCGCCAACATGCTGCATCAGAAGTTATTCAGATCTCGACACTGAGTTGTTATAAGCCCTTTTCCGCCAACATGCTGCATCAGAAGTTATTTAGATCTCGACACTGAGTTGTTATAAGCCCTTTTCCGCCAACATGCTGCATCAGAAGTTATTCAGATCTCGACACTGAGTTATTATAAGCCCTTTTCCGCCAACATGCTGCATCAGAAGTTATTCAGATCTCGACACTGAGTTATTATAAGCCCTTTTCCGCCAACATGCTGCATCAGAAGTTATTCAGATCTCGACACTGAGTTATTATAAGCCCTTTTCCGCCAACATGCTGCATCAGAAGTTATTCAGATCTTGACACTGAGTTGTTATAAGCCCTTTTCCGCCAACATGCTGCATCAGAAGTTATTCAGATCTCGACACTGAGTTGTTATAAGCCCTTTTCCGCCAACATGCTGCATCAAAAGTTATTCAGATCTCGACACTGAGTTGTTATAAGCCCTTTTCCGCCAACATGCTGCATCAGAAGTTATTCAGATCTCGACACTGAGTTGTTATAAGCCCTTTTCCGCCAACATGCTGCATCAGAAGTTATTCAGATCTCGACACTGAGTTGTTATAAGCCCTTTTCCGCCAACATGCTGCATCAAAAGTTATTCAGATCTCGACACTGAGTTATCATAAGCCCTTTTCCGCCAACATGCTGCATCAGAAGTTATTCAGATCTCGACACTGAGTTATCATAAGCCCTTTTCCGCCAACATGCTGTATCAAAAGTTTTTCAGATCTCGACACTGAGTTATTATAAGCCCTTTTCCGCCAACATGCTGCATCAGAAGTTATTCAGATCTCGACACTGAGTTATCATAAGCCCTTTTCCGCCAACATGCTGCATCAGAAGTTATTCAGATCTCGACACTGAGTTCTTATAAGCCCTTTTCCGCCAACATGCTGTATCAAAAGTTATTCAGATCTCGACACTGAGTTATCATAAGCCCCTTTCCGCCAACATGCTGCATCAGAAGTTATTCAGATCTCGACACTGAGTTATCATAAGCCCTTTTCCGCCAACATGCTGTATCAAAAGTTATTCAGATCTCGACACTGAGTTATTATAAGCCCTTTTCCGCCAACATGCTGCATCAGAAGTTATTCAGATCTCGACACTGAGTTATCATAAGCCCTTTTCCGCCAACATGCTGCATCAGAAGTTATTCAGATCTCGACACTGAGTTATTATGAGCCCTTTTCCGCCAACATGCTGTATCAAAATTTATTCAGATCTCGACACTGAGTTATTATATACCCTTTTCCGCCCGCGCGCTGCATCAAAAGTTATTCAGACCTCGACAGTGAATTATTATAAGCGCTTTTCCGTCCACGTGCTGTATCAAAAGCGATTCAAATTTCGACAATGAATTTATTGACAAGCACTTTTCCGCCCACATGCTGTACCAAAAGCGATTCAGATCCCAACAAGAAATCTCATCAGCCGCTGTGCGAGCAATAGCCCATGCTACCAGAAAGCAACTTGATTTCAGATAACAGTGGCAACACAAAAGCAGGGTGCTCTGGGTTTCCCTGTATTGGTTAACCTTTAAAGCGTTAGAAACGTTACAGACCTCTCTAAATAGAGTGAAGCAGGTTTTCAGAGTTGTCAGTCCTACACGTTACTCGAACAGTCACTTAGGTCTGTGCAATTTAAAGGAACCTACAAGGATAGACACCTGGATATTGTTTTTACTACTAGAATATGTCAGACTAAATATATCGGTAAGAGGTACGTAGCAATAACGGCCGTACTGTCTAACAGAATTTTATTGATAGTAAACCAACCGTTATTCTATGAAGAAATTAAATTATCCACCAAAAAAATGTTAAATATTTGCAAATGGGTTTTAGTACTTTCTTTGGTTTGTTTAACGATATAATTTAACTTCGTTCTCAATTAGATATTGGAAACTGAATTATTGATTTTCATAGTATTTCAGTTTTATTTTAGGCAGAGAATTTGGTGTTAGTTTCGAGAAGGAGATAAAGCAGTATAATGACAATGAAACGTTCGTTAATATGTAATGTAATATGAGGTGGTTGGTAGTTTGCTAGTAACCATTTCATATGACTATTATATTATTGAATTATACACAGTGTATTACGCTATTATAATAAGTATATGCCATAACAGTATCATAAAATTACAACTGCTGTAGCCTATTTAAGTTCGTCTATTAAAGTGCATTGGGCTTCGTTTTACGAGCGGTTTATTATTATTATTATTATTATTATTATTATTATTATTATTATTATTATTATTATTATTATTATTATATAACATATATAAATGTATATGTACACATATATATTATATAATATATATACCTTTATTTATATATATATTATATATATATATATATATATATATATATATATATATATATATATATATATATATATATATATATATATATATATATATATATATATATATATATATATATATATATATATATATATATATATATATATATATATATATATATATATATATATATATATATGGCTGAAAAAATGGGAGTTCCTATTTTGCATGATGCATTCAGAACATTCGCTTTACAGACCTACGTAGATAGTTTACATCAGCGCACTCCTCACATTTATCGTGCACACTATTTTCTTTCGTCTTCTTCCTTCTACTATTACCGAATTATACAAACTACAACAGTTTATGTTCTTCCATTCTCTCAACTTGACTAAACCAGCCGAAAAAAAAACAACGATCCATTCTCTTAATTTGGAAAATCAATTTCCTCATACCACAGATATTACGCAGACATGAAATCTCGAAAGTTTTCATTTTTTTTCATTCTCGCTCAACATGCATATTTTATTGCCATAAAGGAAAGTTGGCCCAACAATCACTATACACATCCCAACACTTTAACTCTCACAGACAGAGGTCTTTCCTTTTCAACCTTTTCTACTAGAGATTATTCTAACTTACTTTCTGTAACTTTTTTTTGTGACTTCGCCTTCATCTCATGCTATCATCATTGGCTACTTTTTCTTTCAGACACCGAGGCTGTCAGCTACTCCATTCGTTCACCATACATTCCAGAAGGCACCTTTTAGCTTCCATATAGCCTCGCAGCCGCACTCCTGCTAACACGTATATTTGGGAGATTTTCTTGTTATATTTGCCAGCACCTGGCTCCGTCATATATATATATATATATACATATATATATATATATATATATATATATATATATATATATATATATATATATATATATATATATATATATATATATATATACATACAGTATATATGTGTGTATGTACAGGGTATGTATGTATATATAATATTAATTCTACGTTGGTATACATACATATAATATATATATATATATATATATATATATATATATATATATATATATATATATATATATATATATATATATATATATATATATATATATATATATATATATATATATATATATATATATAACTCTGGCGATGAGTGTAGGCAAGTAACATATGTGTAGGAATTAAAATTGATTTGAGTGCCATTTTGATGGCGTTCTAAATGAGGGACAGTAGAATTCCCTTTCTAAAAATGTACTATCTTTGTAGTCTTTACATTCCAAGAAAAGCCGTTGCTAAATTGTTGCAGTCAGTTGTACATAAGAAATTTACCTTTAATGACTTACTACGGAAATTCTCCGAAAAATTTTTTTATTTTCAATTACCTCATTTCCAATGTAGCTTCTTAAGAAATCAAAATTGAATTTTTATGTTAAATGCAGTTGAAATTGGTATTTCAGGCTCCTGATTTTCATTTAAACTCTTGAGGATTATAATAGTTTTTAAATAAAGCTGTTTACATCTTAAGAAGTGTTAAGGGTGATATTAATAGCGATGACAATGCCAAGGATAATACTGAAAATACCATCAGGAAACTCTACGGATGTACATCCCATGTTTCAGTAACCTGCTGGAAGGCTTTACAATAAAGAATTTCAGCTGCAAGAAATACGCTGTTTCATTCATCGAAATATGAACATTGGACAATTATTGACTAATATTGATGTGATGGAAAAGCGAATTATCAGAAGAATTGAGAAAACTCAGTATAAAATCAATAAGCAAAATGCAACCATTTTATTCAACAAAATCAAAATAACAACAATAATAATAATAATAATAATAATAATAATAATAATAATAATAATAATAATAATAATAATAATAATAATAATAATAATGGCAATTATGGTGAACAAAGCAAATTGTGCATGCCAATAATAATAATAATAATAATAATAATAATAATAATAATAATAATAATAATAATAATAATGGCAATTATGGTGAACAAGCAAATGGGTCATGTCAATTCACGGTTCATTTTATCTCTGCATCAACTAGATTTTTCTTTGTACTGTACCGATTGACTGATGTCAGTAAAGATAGAAATGAATTATCGTGGCCAAATTTTGATTGACATGGACACAAACATTGTGACAGAAAGAAGGGAGAACCGTGTTTATTATTATTATTATTATTATTATTATTATTATTATTATTATTATTATATTATTATTATTATTATTATTATTATTATTAATGAAGAAATCGATAGTGAATTCAGTGTAAATATAATATTAGAAACACACACATGAACGAGAGCTTTCGAGAAACAGCTCGATTCAATTTCTCGGCCTTGAGAAGGAGCATCAAGCCGGCTCTCGAAAGCTCTTGTTTCTTATGTATTTTAAATATATATATATATATATATATATATATATATATATATATATATATATATATATATATATATAATATATATATATATATATATATATATATATATATATATATATATATATATATATATATATATATATATATATATATATATATATATATATATATATATATATATATATATATATATATATATATATATATATATACATTATTATCATCATCATTAAACCAAATAGACAAGCCTTTCACATCACGATGAGGGATCCAATGGGAAATAGCAGTTCACATCATCCAAACACACTGATAATCTAAAGGCAACCTTCTCGAATGTGTTGCTCTAATTTTAAGGTATCATTAGTTAGAGAATTGTTCCCCAGTGACATATTGAAGCTCAAAACGAAGGCCATGGACTCAGATGCTGGGAAAAATAAGCCCAAGTTGCATGAAATCTCGCCAATTAATTTTCACCAGCCATTCAGCAGTTGCGGGTGAGAAAAAGGGAAAGACATAGAAATGCATCTCTCTCTCTCTCTCTCTCTCTCTCTCTCTCTCTCTCTCTCTCTCTCTCTCTCTCTCTCTCTCTCTCTCTCATTGTTGTATAGCCTGAGGCAGTCGAGTTCTTTTGATAAATTTTGTTTGTGTTTCAGGAACGGAAACTGATATTTTGATATAATATCGAGGTATTGCTGCACAGTTTTTTTTTTTTTTTTTGGCTTCGTCTGAACTGAAATGTAGGCAAGACTGGTAAAATTTGACCCGAAACGAGTTGTATTGTGTGGTTTCGGGAAGCCTTTGGGCTTCCTACAGACTTCAAGATGTAAAATTAATAAAGCGTAGCACCCATTTTTTCCTTCATCGTATGCAAGTTAACTTTATTCACTTTTATTTTAGCCCATTTTATATCCGAACTCCAACTTCGTATTACTGGTTAGTGTTTGATTAAATATTGCGTGCGAAAGTTTATTTTTTCTTTCGAAAATAACTACACGTTCTAGAATTTCGCAAAGCTTGCCCTCATAGGAAAGTTTGGCGTTGGGTTCATGAAACCTGAAGGTTTGCAGCAATTTTCATGAGGAAAGTTGTTGGTCTTCCAAGTTTGCGAACTCTTACGAATGTCCTTTCCTTACAGCTAAGATTTTCATGTCATATGTGTATTTAATATTCTTCAATTGCGGTACATGTACAAGGTATGACTGATTTGGCTTACGAACTCGATAATCGATGCATAAAGTATTTCAGCCAGTTGCTAATATATGAAACCCTTTTTAAAGACACATGTCTTTTTTTCAGCGCTGGTTATTCTTCCGTAATCCGACTAGAGCACAAGGCTGATTATTCTCTCTCTCTCTCTCTCTCTCTCTCTCTCTCTCTCTCTCTCTCTCTCTCTCTCTCTCTCTCTCTCTCTCTCTCTCTCTCATACACACACACACACCCACACAAATATTCGACCA
The DNA here is from genome assembly GCA_039081455.1 of Macrobrachium rosenbergii. Taxonomy (NCBI): domain Eukaryota; kingdom Metazoa; phylum Arthropoda; class Malacostraca; order Decapoda; family Palaemonidae; genus Macrobrachium; species Macrobrachium rosenbergii. The sequence goes on along the minus strand of JANJGK010000011.1, from coordinate 7,120,458 downwards.
TCGGGGAAAGAATTGTCGAGTGAAAAAATCGTGGACCTTTGTATCGCGTTAAAACTGTCTCATTTTGAAAGAAAACAAACCACTTTTAAAATTTTTCGAGTAGGAAATTTACAGCTAAGGTTAATTAGGCCATGCTATAAAGCATTCATTAGTTATTAATATTAGAGTTACTGCTGTTAATGACAGGCCCGCATGGCGATTTCGACAACCAAGGGTTTTGTTGTCTAATTAATGTGCTTGTTTTATTTTAATTTTTTTTTTAACTCTGGGGGGCGAGGTGCTCGATCATGAAAACAGTTTTAAAGAAATAGTAGTGTTCTGTGTTCAGATAAGCAGAACTTTATTTCAAGAATGTATTTTAGTCCAGGCCCGTAGAAAAAATGTAAAGGGAACGAAAGAAAGAGGTAAATGCGGGGTCTAATCTTGGGGAGGGGGATAAATTGGGAAAAACAGAATCAAGGAACAAATTCCAAAGTTCGACAATAGAGGGTTAAGAGGCCGTGCAATCCGGGAAATTGTGGTGATATTTATCGTTGCTTCTCGACCTACGTTCATTGAATGACAGGGTCAGATATATTTTAGGTTTATTTGCACTTTATAATGGCAAGGTATCATTATAAAGACCTTGCTGTTTGCTACCTGAATCTATTTAGCATTTTCTATTTTTCAATCTTTTGGAATCAGTAATTAATCCAAACTGTACTCTCAAAAATGAAGTAGCTCTTATGCTGTGAATTTACCGTGTAATTTTCACGTCGTATTGGATCAGATCACTTTATTCATCTCAACGTGTTTCTTTCCATGAGTACAACAGTGATTTAAAATCGTGGATGTATTTTATTTGCATAGTTGCTAAGAATTTGTGACTTGTCAAATAAGGCACACGTCTTTCAGTTTTCCTACAGAACCTGCATTTTAGCTTACAGAGTAATCTAGGTTTTCCTAGTGCTTGACTTCCTCTCACTCTCTATCTATCCCTTTCCCTCTCTCTCTCTCTAATCCGGTGACTAAAGTATATTTACATTCTCATGGTTACATCACTTAAGCCTCCGTTGTTCCCATTGAAATGATAATGAAGCATCAGCGTCAACAAAGCGGAAAGCAAAGTTTGTTTACATTACCATAAATGAATAAGAGATTCCGGGTGACACGAAGGGTCAATTTGCTCGAAGCTTGTTTGGGGCTGAAATGCTGAAAGTACAAACAGTGGTTTATCAGTTGCGCCCTTCAGTTGCTTTGATCTGCTTTTGTTTTAGGTGTCTGGCTTTGTGATTTTTAATTGGAAAAGGCTGGCTTTCTCATGATGTTTTTTGATGTAAATGCTTAAAAAACTGAGAGATCTTGAGAGATCTGGTGCTTTATAGCTATACTCATTTGTATATAGCTTGCTCATATGCATATACTCGTATATTCTCTCTGGATTTATGTTTCTGTGTGTGCCAATCATCAGGAGTCGAAAATCAAGTTTGTCAAGTTTGTAAATCGTAAATTCCTCCTTATTGTAGGGTTATTCCTTAGAACACTGTCTCTAAATTCATAATTCTCCAGTTCCTTGTCGTGTCAGATAACAATCCTTTTTATTAGTTTTCTGTAAAAGAAAACTGTTGTAACGGCTTTGTCTATCCGTCCCACGCTTTCTGTCCGCCCTCAGATCTTAAAAACTACTGAGGCTAGAGGGCTGCAAATTGGTATGTCGATCATCCACCCTCCGATCATCAAACATACCAAATTGCATCCCTGTAGCCTCGGTAGTTTTTATTTTATTTAAGGTTAAGGTTACCCATAATCGTGCCAGCAACACAGGCCACCACCGTGCCGTAGTTGAAAGTTTCATGGGCCGTGGCTGTACAGAAAACTCCATTGCGCCGAAGAAAGTTCGGTGCATTTTATACTTGTTTTTTCGTGCATTTCCTTTATGTAAAGAGCTTTTGAGAATACAGTTATTTAAAAATTTATTTTTCGATTGTTAACCGTGAGAAAATTTGAGAGTACCGAGTCTAAACAGCTGTGGGGTATATATTTTAATGTGAAGACCTGGTATGCAAATACTCAAAATTTTTTGCCTGAAGTGAATATCGGAACACAGACGCGCGCGCGCACGCACACACACATATATATATACACATATACATACATACAAGGTTCTTCCCTTCTGAATATTGTTTAGTGAGTTGAGATTGGGACCCCCATACAAGAATATGGGGATAGCAACCTCCATTCCTGGCTGCAGTTCTCTCTCTCTCTCTCTCTCTCTCTCTCTCTCTCTCTCTCTCTCTCTATATATATATATATATATATATATATATATATATATACAGTATAATATATATACTCTGTCTGTCTGTCTGTCTGTCTGTCTGTCTGTCTGTCTGTCTGTCTCTCTCTCTCTCTCTCTCTCTCTCTCTCTCTCTCTCTCTCTCTCTCTCTCTCTCTCTAATTTCTAAAGAGGATGTCTATCGTTTCCTTCGTGGACGAACTTCACCTGTCTCCTTCCTTTACCCTTTCTTATTTTCTTTGTTTCTGAGTTTGAAAAATGCATAGGTTTGCCTGTCCCTTTGGCCTTTGCTCTGAAGAACGTATCACTGAATTTATAACGTGATATTCAAAGCCAGTTTGAAATGGTATATTTATTTAAACAGAATAAAGTTCAGTAGGAAACGGTCTGTGAGTACGCTTTTTACATTTTTCTTTTTTTATCTTTTTTGCGTGTTTGAGATCAGACTCTCGTTCGTTACAGCAGAAGGAGAGGAAAATCCGAGTGTTATGATGTGGCGTCGTTTAACGATATTGATATTAAATGCTCACATTAGTCAAAGGAATTTTGCGTTAAATATACCCCTCCTCATTCGTCACTGATACGTGCAACACAACGGTGTTAAATATTTACCCAATGCAATTGTAAGTTATTCAAGGTTATCCATTATTGTTCTAATCACGCTTGAATCCTCTTGCTTTCATATCTGCAACCGAACATCATTCGCTTATGGACGTAATTTCTTTAGAAGTTAATACGCTAGTTCAGTGTGAATCTGGCTCCCTTTTCACTCGCTGCTAAAACCGTCACCCTGTCACATATTTGATTTATGCTTAATCAAAGTCTCTTGTGTCTCGCTCTCATGAAACGCGTTTCCACGGACAGTTCGCAGAAACGGGGTTCCCGCCGGTCTTGCTGTTCTTAATCCTTTTATGAAATATATGGCTGCTTCCTTAA
>JANJGK010000011.1:7102247-7112247 GCA_039081455.1 Macrobrachium rosenbergii | reverse complement strand
ACATACATATATGTATAAATATATGTATATGTATACATATAGTGTGTGTGTGTATTTCGTGTGTTTAACGTAAAAACTTGGAATACTTGCATCTGGGATATATTGGTTATGTCTACGTGAGTAATGAACTGATTTTTCCCTATAGGTTTAGTTGAATTGGGAAGTGAGCTTTGTTGGTGGGCATCAATTTCTCGAACCCTCGTATGTATGTCCGACTTTAATGGGAATTTTTTTTCTTTGAACAGAAGGAAATCCTCTTTAATTATACAGCATTTGACGTTATTACCCATTTCATATTTTTAATCGTTTTAATCCTCATTTTTTTTTTGGGGGGGGGGGATCACCTCACTGTATCCTAAGTTTCTCCTTGACCTTTGTGGTGCTTTCTTTCCCCTTTTACAGGATTTGCCTTCACGCGCATCCCTTCAGTTACTTGTAGAACTTTAGTGTCATGGTATTGCTTGCTTTGTCTTCTTGAATGTGGTGCTTTTCTTATTCAAAATCTACAAGTCCCATTTGTATCTTAAATGCCATTCATCCACCCATTAATCCATTTGCTCTGGTGTTCAGTTAGTTATGTGAAATAATTCAACAATTCACATGAGAATTCCATGTGTCATTACTAAAGATGCCTAGGAATATCTTGAAAAAAAAAAAAAGGTCTTTTCATATCCTATTTCCCAGAGTTCAGTAGCTTGCATTTATGGGTAGACTGCCAAGAATATCCGTTGGCTTTAAATGCAGAAAGCTATATTAATTGTTCATTCAATATAATTGTTAACTCTCATTCTTTTTCCAATTCGTTCCAGCTAGAAGGTCAGTAAACATAACTCTTTATTTTTTTATTTGTGGTTGTTGTTTGTTATAGGATTTTAAGTATTAATTACTTCAAATGCAAATACATATATTAATTTTGCTGGAGTGGTGCTTAGGGTCTTTTAATTTGAATACTACTTATGCCACTGTTATTTCCACTCATTTCACGAATTATTAGCAGTGCTGGAAGTAAAAGTATTAATTGTTATAAATATCCACCCTAAAAATTTTTTTCAGCAAAGAAAACAATTAATTAATTATTTTCCTCGGCACTTCAGCAACATGAATGCGAAATTTGTCCTAAGTAAAGGTCATGTATTTTACCCGCTCAGCTTGCAATTTAATGATATATTCTGAGACCGATTCTTATTTACTGATGCCTTGACAATAAATAAATGGCACGATTCGGAACAATTACTTGCATGGCCGTCCGCGAGGTATAAAATCTGTTTCGAGCAATTAAACGATTTTTAAGACCCGTTTATTTTTTAAGATTCCCTGCGAGGAATCATTATGAGAGACGTTGCACCCGCTAACGGTGAGTGGACAAATTATCTTGCAATTTAGTACTGGACCCATAAAACGTTGAGCCTCTTGATGAAAACCAGGCCCCCCCCCACCCCGCGCATGACACATGCATGGAATGACGAACTCGGCATACCAGCTCCAGCGCTCTGAACCAGTACAGTCATACCAGCTCCAGTGCTCTGTACCAGAATGATATGATTCACCTTTCCCGATGTACTTCACTTTGAGGAAGGTGCCATCCAGAAACACAACAAGGAAGATCATACCATACTGACTCAACAGGACCTGATAGCGGCCATAGAAATCATCACCATCCCAAGTGCCCTCCTGTACATCAATCAGCCAGGAGCCTTTCTTACTGCTTATAAGCATTCAGAGACACAACGACGAAGATCACACCATACTGACTCAACAGAACCTGACAGCTGCCATAGAATTCATGACAATCCTGAACAGAGCCAGGAGCCTTTCTCACTGTTTATAAGCACCTGAGAACTTTTTGTGGAAGTGACTTCATCTTGCAACAATGACTCATTCAATTGAAGAGATGCCCCCAGTGAACCGCACCCTTGGGAGGCACTGAACTATACCCCAGTTGTGGGACAGTCATCCAGGACACAGCAACGTACCTTTGGCAAAAGCTGTCAGTTGTCTGGCTGATGGGTCATACACCAACAACCCATGATGAATGCCAGCGATGAATGGCGAAGAGTTAACATTTCACTTCTGTGTTGGTTTTGCTTTGTATTATTTACTCTGACTTATTTTCCGGCGTAAATTGGAAACTCTTCAGTGAAGAATATAATTGTTGGACAATTACGGCGTGGTTTTTATCCTACAGGCAAGGGAGTCGCTTCAGATGCAACCATCATCTTTAACGATGCATACATAAGGAGGGTCTCCTTCCCAATTAAATGAACAATGATAATGAATTTGATAATTGTTATATATTTTAATAAGGTTTTACCGAATTGTATCGAATATTAAAATGTTCGATATACACCGAATTTCTTGACGTCATCCGGTGAAAGTTGAAGAGGGTTCCTAGACGAGAAAATAGGAAAATGTTAATGGCAATAAAGTTTTATCTTCTGTGAAGTTTATGAGGTATATTTGCATAGAAGCCTTGCCTGCATGTCAGTGATATGAATGATGGTGTTGTATTAATATATAAGCATTAAAGAAGAAATATACTTTTGCCTGGGAAAACTGTTCCTAAACGAAATCAGTTGTGTAGCAACCCGAGAAGCTTTCTGTTATGATAAGCTCAAAAGATTAACAACTAATCATACGAAGGAAAATGTGTTTTCATTTATTCTTGATTCTAAACATTCTGATGCATTTTTGGATGTCGCATGAATCAACCGAAAGGAGAGAAAATACATTTTTCAAATTGTTTCATTATCAGTGACCATGTAGTTCTTTTGTATTTACGTTATGCGTCCACTATCTATCTATCTATCTATCTATCTATCTATCTATCTATCTATCTATCTATCTATCTATCTATCTATCTTTTGGATAACTTTTACGCTCCTTACTGTTATGACCCAGATTCTGGGTCATATCACCAACGAGGTGTTGTTCATTCACTATTCATTACATCTCTGTATGAATCTAAATCTGTTAATGACATAATGTATAACATATGTGTGAAACCTGATTATGATATTCATATGGATTTACGCAATCGTAAGAGCAAAATGCTCTGAACTAATCGTATGGCTCTTGCGAATGAGATCGCCGTCAAATGCCCTCTCAATCACCAGTTTAATTCCACGCATGTCACAAAAGCTTACTTGTTTCTGCTGGTGAAAAACCTTCAAACTGACGTAAACGACTGCATGGTTGTGAAAAAGCTTTTATATAAAACCGCTTACTGTCATAATCTACCATCTTAACATTTTGGATTGTTCCTCGTCATACCAAATATCCTGCTTGGTTAGTTTTACCCAACCTTTTCCAGTTGAGCTTTGGATTAACATTTCAAAGTGATATCAGTTGCATCGTGTATCACTATAAAACTACAGTAGCATTACTCGTTGATCGTGCATTTATAATGCACAAACGTTTATTTATAAAACAAGTTATCTTGCGACAAGTTTTTATAGAACAGGCTGAATGAGAAGAAAAACAGGTCGTCGGTAAAAGAAACCTAATTGAATAAAAAAATAAAACTGATAAATGAAAGTATAAAAAAGTGTAAGCCTCCGTCATTTTTCTTGGCATTAGTAAGTAGTTTCCTCTAAAATGGGGTGATGGCTCCGTGAAGAAATACAACAATAGAGCCTTTCCTCTTTCGTTAAAGACCCTGAGATAAACCACAAGTGTGTGTGGGAGCTTACTTCGCAAGATGACACCCGATTTCCTTTGTTTCAGCCAATTGTCTTTGTATGATAGGTGAACGATAAAAGATATACTTTTATATTGTGAGAACTAATACCGTAAAGGAAATAGCTGAGCTCCTTATGTTATTGAAGGGGAATAGTATGTGATAGTGTCAGCAAGGCTCCTCTGTGCTCCTAAGGGTAACATAAGATTTGGAAGACGCGGGTATCCTTGGATGAAAGTTATGAAGGAGATTTGTGGGAGTGAAATGTCAAGATGGAGATGGGACGGAATTTCACAGAGGTCGTTTGCGTCGGACGGTGTTTATATATATATATATATATATATATATATATATATATATATATATATATATATATATATATATATATATATATATATATATATATATATATATATATAAAGACAGAATTCACGAAGGAAAGAGAAACAATGGGAGTCTGCTAAGTAAAGGACTATAAGTCGAAAGGCCTTGCAGCACTCCATTGTTTCTTTCCTTCTTGGATTTTGTCTTTTATTTATGTATATATATTCATCACGTTACATATTTTCGTGATTCAGTTATACACACACACACATATATATATATATATATATATATATATTATATATACAGTATATATATATATATATATATATATATATATATATATATATATATATATACATATATATATATATATATATATATATATATATATATATATATATATATATATATATATATATATATATATATATAATCAGTAGGGAAAACACAAGTGAAAAGAACTTGGCAAAGCCGCTTGGTGCTTAAAGTTGCATTGCAATCTGTTGATCTCATGAGCAACTACATTCCTGACGCTGCCGCAAAGATTGTTGCCGATATTTAGAATAAAGGGAATGTATAATAATAACTTCTGTTACCAGGAAGTGGGACGTCGTGGATCGCTGGGGAGTCTGAGGCTCAGTGAAGAGGTAACATCTCGAGAGATACACATACCACAGGTGGAAATGGAAATCCTTATCGATGGGAAGATCATTTCAGTTATAATCGCCATGGAATGGGATAGGTTGGCCAGAACCGACGTCTGTTTTTGAGTGGTTGGAGAGAGGTCGGATGGAAGATCTGAATTGTAAAGAGAAAAAATCATTTTGTGGGCTTCTGGTGGTGATTGGGGGGTGGGGGTGGAATTTTTTTTTTATCTGTTGCCGGTGAATGCTTGTGGGAATGTGTTCTAAGAGGGTGTGTAAGTTTCCTTCTTGGGGGACTTCCTTATGGTGCGATTGCGACAGTGACTGCCCTTTTGTTTAGCTGTGAAGCTACTCTTTCTGTCCTAACTACTGTAATTCCTTTTGATACTGCACTATTTCAACCAAAGATTTAATTTCAGAGATTTATACTAACCTCAGACATATTATATGCTTGTGTTTGCATAAGAAGCCCCTCTTCCCTTCGGCTTTCACATCCAGTGTTAAATTTTAAATGATTTCCAGTTTAAATATATTGTCGAATACCATAAGAACATCAGTGTTATAGAAAGTTGGGAAAGAATGCTGTTAAGACTTGTAAAACAGCCAAGGAATCTGTTCTCCCAACAACATGAAAATGGTTAATCTTTGACATTTTAATTAGATGGGAATAATACTGCCCTAAAATAGAAGCCTGCTGTATCTGCAAAAATACAAAACTGAGAAAAATGGTGGATACTGCAGTTTTCCCCTGCCTTACTACTCATTTTGCAGACACTGCAAATGGGACCCCCTAAATACTCGTGGAAAGCATTGAAGAATCATTCTGAAGCTGCAGCAACTTGTGTATTTTGTGTTTCACGAGCCCAATAGGTGGCATATTTCAATTTCGAAAATTTTGCAGATACTGCAGTTTTCCATTTTAGGGCAGAATACACTCATATTCTTATTAATAACATTTCAACAATATAGAACGGATTTACATGATAATGGTCCAGTTGCAGATTAACCTGATATCTAAATGGCTCCATGAAGGCAAATGGTTGAGTCCCGATGGTGCTATAAGAATCTCGAATAAATTTCATGACCGTAATCTAAAAGAAAATTTTTTTTTTCAACTTTAGATAAACTGTCATTATTTATTTAATTGAGTAACTTCAATGTCTCGTCGATATAGAGGGCTTTCAATGAAATTACTGTTGTAACCAGGTTTGTAATGTTGTACATCAACTTAATTGTTCATGAATTATGGAGTAGCATAAGAAGTAGTAGTATAGTGAAATATTGGTGGTGGTGATGAGGGCATCAGTTTTATGGCCATCACTGACATTGCCAACGTTATATTTCTAGTGTTCACATTTTCGTTACTCTTTTCATTATTATTATGATGATGATGATGATGATGATGATTATACGTCAGAATCACTCAAATCCTGTCCTTATCCCGTATCATTTGTATTCTATTTTATGGAAACGTTGGCAATTTAAGTAAAAGAAGAAAGGATAATTTCGTTAAACTGTGGAAATACCAGTGTGTTTTCGAATGTCACGTAGCTGAATGTCGAGGTGTGTCTTGACTAATACCGGCATTGCTACTTTTTGTTTTTTTTAATTGACGATCTGGGAAGAAACCAATAATTACCACTACTTATTGCGTTCTCGTTAGGGAACACATAGATAGTACTAGCAATTAATATTTTCCCTTTCTTTCGTACGTTTTATATAACGCAAACAATATTCTCCTGATTATTATTATTATTATTATACGTCATGTATAACGCAAACTTTATCTCGAACATGCTCTGTTTTGAACGAACTCTATAATCTGTATGGAACTAGCATCTTGATAATTTTAAATAATAACTAATTGCTCAAAATGAATAGGTACAGTTTACGCTTTTGGAGGAAAAAGATAGTCAATAGGAAATGAAAATAGAAAAACACTGGTAAAAACCAGTCGATAAAAAGGAATATACATATTTCCGGCAGTGCTGTTTATATATGTACGACGACGCTGGATGCCATTATAATCTGCAAGGCCCGAGGCCGTTTGCCATTCCACCAGTCAAAAGGCCGTTTTCTCGATTGTGTGTTTCATTGGAACTCTTTGATCTCCCGAGAAATTAGTCTTTAATTGTCTCTTGTAGACTACAATCACAACCGCGAAATGAAAGGAGTTCCTGGAGACTACACAAATTTAACTGCTTTTTTTTTCATAGTTTCCATCATTTTTCTTTCAGAACGTCGAAATAGGTTTTGGAGGATTTTCTCTCGAAAAGTGAAGATTGATCTGCCGAGTCGCAGTTTTCATAATGGTCCAATTTCAACATCGCTTTTGGGCGTAACTTTGTCATTACTGTCGATATTGCGGATGCACGAGAACCTTTGGGGGCTCTTTTCGCGAGAGTTAATTTGTATGCGGTTGTTTCTCTATGAATATGCACTCCACGAGTGTCTGCATGTTTCTCTCTCTCTCTCTCTCTTTAAGTTGGTTCTCTATGAATATTCACACCACGAATCTCTCTCTCTCTCTCTCTCTCTCTCTCTCTCTCTCTCTCTCTCTCTCTCTCTCTCTCTCTTTCTATGAATATTCACACCACGAATCTCTCTCTCTCTCTCTCTCTCTCTCTCTCTCTCTCTCTCTCTCTCTCTCTCTCTCAGTTGATTCTCTATTAATACTCACACCACGAATCTCTCTCTCTCTCTCTCTCTCTCTCTCTCTCTCTCTCTCTCTCTCTCTCTCTCTCTCTCTCAGTTGATTCTCTATGAATACTCACACCACGAATCTCTCTCTCTCTCTCTCTCTCTCTCTCTCTCTCTCTCTCTCTCTCTCTCTCTCTCTCTCTCTCTCAGTAAAATTTTAAAAATGAAGTTTAATGATATGTTTATTTTCATATGTAAAGCAGTACTTCGAGTAGACACCCTTCGAGGATGTTTATCAAAATGGATAGGTGTAATACTAACGGATTATGACACGACTAACAGTGTACTCGAGATAAAAGCAAATACAGAAATAGCGATATAATTGTAGGAACGATTATGAAGTTCAGTGAATCACTGACATATATATATATATATATATATATATATATATATATATATATATATATATATATATATATATACATATATATGTGTGTGTATGTATATATATATCTATATATATACATATATATGTGTGTGTATGTATATATAGTGTAAGTATGAAAATAAACCGCATGTTTAAACGGAGACAGTACAGCAAAAGATACTGAATTTTTTTTTTTGTAACAGTAGAACTAACGTTTGGTGATGGATGGTGCAAGGATCTTGAGAGATTTGATTGTTGGTGATGGAAGAGAGACAGTTTAATGATGCAAGAGAGGATTACTTAATTAATTCCAAGATCATTAGTGCAGGAGACCCAAGGTAGGAGGATTTCCATTCTAGGTAAAAAAAAAAAAAAATAGAAATATAAAAAAAGGCGAAAGGGGACTAGGCATAATTTCTTAGGAAATGTTCTGTTTAATTGTGCACAAACACAATAGAATACTGTTTTTAGTTATTAATACAGCCAAAAACGTGAGATTATTTCATTATGCTAATGAAAACTTAGAACAACAGATTGCTGTCGAGTGAAGCTAAATTTGGAAAAATATTGAGTTAATTCGTAATTATTATGATTCATTTAAGCGTGAGAGTAATGGGCTGCAATGGAGTGAGTGGCATTTGCAGTAGGACAATTGCCAGCAATAAACGAGAGCATGAAGTCTAATGACGAGATCTTCAGGGGTAATTGGAGTAAATACAAGTTCTCTTTTTTTAATGCCTGTACGTAGAAATGGAGGATTTTGTCAAATGTTAATGCAAGAATGTCATAAGAGCGTTTTGTATTTACGCTTTTCCCGGTGACGAAGGATTATGTTTAGCCTAGAGGGTACGCTTATCAGGTTTTTGTTTGAAATGCCAAGTCATAAGTTCTGTATACATTTGCCCGCTCAAAAGTATTTAAGTCTCAGATTTACACAGTGGGCTTGTATACAGTTGCATGCATTTTATTTTATATATATATACACACACACACACACACACACACACACACACACACACACACACATATATATATATATATATATATATATATATATATATATATATATATATATATATATATAGTGGTTGAAGTGTCTATGTGACAGTGACCCCTTTACCCATTTTCTGTGGAGTCACCCTGCCCCTTCCCCATTAAAAGAAAATACTTAATGCGACTATCTGTTATCTGTTGCTGCTGGAAATCTATTTATTATTCGTTAATGATTCTTATATCTAGGGATGATCATTCCTACAGATTTCGCACTGCTGACAGGTAGGTTGCCAAGGATTAATAATGGATCTACTTATTCGTATGCCGCAGCTGTAGTGCCACACGCTTCATTTCTTGTGTTTCTTTTGCTGGAATACCATTTAAAAATATTCTTTAAGCTTTAATTCGACAGGGAACTTCCATTATCACCCCTTGTACATGCCACCTGGTCTTCTGGGTAGCAGTACCGATACTAATGCTCAGAGGTAAAAAGAGGCTCTGATACTTCTGGTGAGTTGATGGCCAGTCAGCATTATTCCACATAAGTGTTCGGACATTTTAAATAATAATAATAATAATAATAATAATAATAATAATAATAATAATAATAATAATAATAATAATAATAATAATGTATTCATGCTATTGTTAGTGATGTTGTCTGTCTACCATCGCCATTCAAAATATGTGGTTGTGTTCGACTCTTCGTCTGTTTGTTTCTTTGAGTGTTTGTTTATTTTAGAGACTATGTAAGTAGGTAATTTGAAGTAACTCGTTTTGAATCATATTTAATTAATTTTTACTCGTAACTTCTCTCTATGTATTGCATATTTATTCTTTACTCAGGAAGCTCATGACATTAGGATTTTTTATGAATGTGTAAGTGGGTTATGAATAATGATGATGATAAACACATACGCACACCATCTTGGGTAAGTTGATTAAGAGGGAGGCTTTCTTTCGACAGCGCTCTGAGACAGCGTTATGGAAAATCTTGCGTCACTACGGCGTCCCCTTAAATATGTAAAACTAATCGAAACGATCCATTAACGAGGCAGATGCATAGCTAGTGTAGGTGGAGTCTTGGCACAAAAAAAAAAAAAAAGTGGTCGCAGATGGAAGAGAAGGCTTAGATTGGAGTAACGACAGAAACTTGACAGCTTTAGGACATGCCGATGAAGCTGTTTTAATAATAAGAAAACAAGTAAAAAATGCGCCGGAGTTTCTTCGGCGCAATCGAGTTTCTGTGCAGCCGCTATAGCGTATAATCAAGGCCACCGAAAATAGATCTAC
>JANJGK010000011.1:7069747-7097247 GCA_039081455.1 Macrobrachium rosenbergii | reverse complement strand
GCCTATTATTTAACAGATGAAATACCACTAGCACCAATCATTCACATCACCAGGGCAATTATCAGGAAATACAAAAAAGGTAGAGAGATCGGGATTACTGCAGTGTCCCGCCAACTGTAATTAAATAACGAAATTGAAAAAGCCCGCCCTCTCATCCTTTATAGAGGTTTAATTAATCTTCTCAAAATTGCAATCTGAAATTCAAAAGATAAAATGATTAATTTTAATATCCAGTTCAGCGGCGCCCGAACAAAAATGAAATGAATAAACCGATTAAGTCAGACAGTCTGAGAACGAAGTGGTTCTCTCTGTCTTATCCCTCGGAGTTTGCGTCCTAAGAGGATAGAGCCCACAGTTGTAATTTGTTTACTAATGATCTTCGAAAGAAAGCAGACGTAGACAACAAAGTTACTGAGAAAATATGGCAATTTTCAACAGAACCTGTTGAGCAGAAGCAGGATGTTGCTGAGCCAAGTAGGCTGTCTAGGTTTGATGTAGAGTACATACCGTTCCCGAGAGAAAGGTTGGAAATAAACATCCCATATGAAGTTGTTTGAGCAAATACGGTAAAGCGAAAAAAAAAAAAATGTCGAGTGCAGGAATGCAAGATAGAGACAGGCTAGTCTGGAAAAAAATGTAACAACAGCGGGTGGAAAGAATGTCTGGACTGGTTTTATTAGTCTCAACTTTTTTTTTTTTTTTTTTTTTTTGTCAAAAATACCGTTGGACAAGCAGAGTCCTCATGACAAGGATACGAAGCACTGTTATCATCCGGCGTGCGTTCATAATTCCTTTTTGTATCGTGTTTTCGAGTCTTAATTTTAAAGATGAAAATAGAAAATACCACATCGTTGAAAGTAACAGTTTATACAAATTGCAGATGTGTATGTGATCTTTTAAGAATTTTCATCACACCAGAACTGCTTAATATTCCTTCTTATATGCTGTTGTCGAGTTTTGATTTTAAAGGTGAAGATAGAATATACCAAAATATTAAAAATAACAGTTTATGCAAATTTCAAATGTGTGTTCTCATTTAAGAAAGTTCTTTGCAGCAGAATTGATGAAAGAAACCTAATATGTATTTCGGAAGTGTCGGATGAGTACATTTTTGTATAAGTAATAATTAAAGCAGATTTAGAAATTGTAACTGTTGTCCTATGACGTAGGGAGAATGAAAGATGCATAATGTCAACTAGGTCACCGAAGTAAGGTTCGAAACCCCGTGGGGGAGTAGTTCCCTCAGTGAACCTCATGCGGTGCACTGTAGGCATTACTTAAGGTTCTTTGCATCGTTCCTTCGGTCCCTAACTGCAACCCCTTTCATTCCTTTTGCTGTACCTCCGTTCATATTCTCTTTCTTCCATCTTGGTTTCCACCCTCTCCTGTTACACCTTTCCAACCTTTTGACTGTCAGTTTCCCTTTCGGCGCCGAATGACCTCATAGGTCCCAGCGCTTGGCCTTTGGAGTTCGGGGTGAATGCCAGTTGAAATAGGAGTGTGCAAATGAAGCTGCAGTAGTGGTTATAGCAACATAACCCATAAAACATTAAAAATAAGACATGAGAATCATATCTTTAATGCAGTATATATAAAGGCAAGAGTCCTGCATATAATTCAGTAAAACTATGACATTGGTACATTTACCTATAATACAGTAAAAACATTACCAAGAATAATAACTATGATACAGTAAAAATATGATATAAGTATCACACAATACAAGAAGAATAAAAAATTAAATTAGAATTGCATAGTTTCATTAGGTTTCGGTCTAAAAACAGAGGTTGAAAAAGGCAAAAAAGTGGTTACTTTATTAAAAGGTTAGAAAATATTGGCTGCCCCTGACATTTACAAACAAACCTAGACGTGACCCAAAGACGAGAAAATGCGGCATCGATCAACAGGGATAAGAAACAAAGCCATAAAAGATAAAAAAAAAAAAAAAAGAATGAGAGAAATAAATGGAAATGAGGAGGCCCACTCCAGAGGAACCTCTTGAAAAGAGCCGATGTTAATGCGTGATCTGGACTAAAAGTTCCAGCGCGAATCCATTATTAAAAATGCCCTCCGGGCTAATGTTACGCCCCGCCTCGACGACGGCGCGTCTGATGAAGCCATCTGTCTCACACACGAGAATAGATTATAGGTTGTAATTCGACGCGATCATAAGATTATTAGAAACCAATGTCATTTTATTCTCCGATGATTATGGGGGAAGGGGGGGCCGGGTTGGTCTCGACTCAAGTCATGTTCTGGGCTCAATCTGCATGTCTTTGGTGCTCAAGTCATTATTGCCTCATTATTGGTCGCCCCCCCCCCCCCAATGGAAAGATGTTTTCGCCTGGATGAAGTATTGTGCCATCAGGAAGAGAGAAACGTAGTATTGCTTGGCTTTTTCCCCGAAATTATAATTTTTTTTCTTTTGCACGATTGTCGTATAATTCGTTCCGAGTCTTTAGTTTCTAGTTCTTAAGGAAATAGTGTTGGCGATTACAGACCGTGACGCTTAAAGGAATGTAATATTTATTTGTATGAAGACAAAATATCTTGAACTATTGCTTTGTAGTTACTAGTCTTGTAGTAACTATTTAGCCTCTGTGCTAGTCAGATTTTCCCAGATCATTTTTCCCCACTGGGGAGCAGCTGTCCCAAGAGGGATTTTGTAGACCAGGGTGATATCCCCTTGCGGGGTTGAAACTCCTCCCTCCCTTCCTCTTAAAAGTCACACCAGGATCATCGTCCTTGTTTATTTTTGGGAGACCTCCTTTCGGCACTCGCGAGGTCCATCCGGCAGTTCCCATTTGTCTGTCAGTTTATAGCCCTCTTTTGAAACAAGTAAGGTTTGGGTGTGTGTCCAGAGAATAAGTTTCCCATATCTTACTTGTTTCTTGGTCGATTAATCTGTATATGGACTTGCACTTACGTATATTTCTACTTCAGCTTTTGGTAGTATTTTTCTGTGGTAGGCCTTTCGCGTGTTTGTATTTTCAGCCATTATTGCAGTATATATATCAAAACATTTTATACTCAAGTCAGTCAGGTTTTACTTGTGAGGTAAAGTCCTCTAGTCCTCTACCATTCAACTGTATCCTCAACGCCTATTACATATCACTATATCAATTGCTGCACGATTATGTCTGGCAGTGTTAATAATAGTCAGTCATCTAGGAATAAGTAAAAAAAGTAAGCTCACTAGATGAATAAGTCACAAAAGTAAGCTAACTAGAGCAGGTGACACTGTGTGTGTGTGCGGTGGGGGGGTGGGGGGCTGCTGGGTGTGAAACCCCTCGTTAGGTAGAACGCGGTGACCCTCGTTAGGTAGAACGCGGTGACCCACGTTAGGTTATTGGTGCAGCCCTGTATTTCGCTCGGCTTTTTCTTTTTCTTATAATTATTTTACGTTTTCCTTAATTATATGAATAGACGGGGAATTCTAGACTAGAGGGAGGATATGTAGACCAGCACCAGATGTCCCCTTGGGGGGATCTGCTCCAGTGTATATTTTCAGAGAGAAGGGGGTTCTGAGACTGTAATCCAATTTTAATACAATTTAAACGCAAACCATCCTACCCGAGATCGATCCTAGGTTAGGGAGGAAAGATTTGGTCCAAATTACTGAGAATCCCTCGTGTCTCTTGACGACTTACACAGTGAATTAGGGACATGGCAGTTGGTTGACTTGCGAGTCGCAGCCAGGATGGAGAAGGTGATGAGAAAAACTACCCCATAACATGTAAACTAGCCGTATAAATTGGTTGGTTATAACCCTTGTGGGAAAAGGTATACATATATATATATATATATATATATATATATATATATATATATATATATATATATATATATATATATATATATATATATATATATATATACTGCATATGTAAGTATGTATGGATGTATGTATACTCGTATGTATAGAGTAGATATGTCGCAGCCACATCTCCCACCTTTGGTAGGTACACTAAGCCAATATAGGTTCCTTGTCAGATGTTTACATCGCATTTGCTATGATCGTGGATAAAATAACTCTCGGGCCTACCGCCCACCAGTCCAGCTAGCTGTAAAAGGATACCAGTGTCTGTTAGGGTAAACGTAAAGGCGTGGAGCTAGCATTCTCACCCCCTAAAAGTCTTGTTAAAAAGCCGGGAAGTAAGTACAAGGTCGTATGTCTTATAAAAGAAAAGTTTATCGAGTAATATTAGGTGTTGTTTTTAATTTAAATTTAGGACAGAGGCTTGCATACTTATTTACGCGAATAGGTATCCTACATAATTATACATAAGTCTTATGTTATTTAATGCAAATGGCCATCAGAACTCTTTCCCTTCATAATGTTACATAAACTCTCACCTGGATTACTCATCATATTCACGATTGAAATAAAAATGAAAAAATCTCGGAGAACGGACAGTTTAAGGTAGAGGAAGAGAGGTTTAGCTGAGGTACTGAGGAAAACATTACCTTTGCCACACTAGTTTCACCTAACGTGAGTCATCGAAACCTGACCCCACTCCTCTTGTCCTCCCTAGACACATGGACCTGTTTCTACCAGGTGAAGTTCAGGAGGGGTATCAGGTCACGGTGCGCGGAGCATCCGCTTAAGTACGTTTTGTAACATGTCAGGTTCAACTTCTTATGAACTGTCGGGGAGCGAATTTCCCTGAGAGGAACGTCTGTACCTCAGGGGAACGAATGTACCCCAGGGGAACGAATGTCCCACAGGGGAACGAATGTACCTAGGGAACGAATGCACCTCAGGGGAACGAATGTACCTCAGGCAAGATATCTCGTAAGACTTTCATTGGAGGGATGAGTATGAAAGAGTTGCCATCGTTTGGAGCAGACCTCACAGAATGGCATTTTTCAGGTTTTGGGGAGTCCTTGACTTCGTAACCTCTCCTCAAGAATGTTTTGCGCGTGTTTCCGTGTGTGCTTTTTGTGTATTTTTAGTAAGGGGAAGAACATGACCTCTAATTTTTTTTGTTTTCCCAAAGGAGGCAAACCAGTTTTTGCCCTTCATGTTACTCTACTCTTGTCTTCGTTTGTTTTTTACCCATTCATTCTTTCTTCCGAGCCATCTTTTAAAGTCTTGTAATCCTTTTATTTTTTGGTATTCCTTACGACCTAGTTCATCACCCCCAGCGGGGCTTAGCCCACATTTAAAAAAAAAATTCTCTTACAAGTCTGTTTTTGGAGCTCGCTCCTGGTTACAAGAAATATAGTTTACCTCAGTTAGCTTTTCCTCACAGATTGCCAGATGATTTAGTCTTCCCTGTATAGTTTGGATCCCGAATGGAAAATACAATAAAAACAAAACTTTAACAGTGCCCCATAAGATCTATTAACTACTTCGGGAGAGTTCTGAGGAAGCTTTTAAGTTAACGAACATCTATTACCTCAAAACATGTCATTTAGTCTTACCCGGAGGAAACTCTGTTTAATCTTGGGACATTGTTGCCCCTCTGTAGATTCCATTTATCCGTGGCGGGATGTCCTCCCCATAACCTGGGGAAGGGGGAGGGGGGCTTTCAATCCTCTTCTTCATAAGGGTTTAATTAATGCGCGTCTACGTTTTTAACAACCCTAATGTTAATCCAGATTGGATGTGCTTTCATTACGCTAAAAGGTCTCTCTCTCTCTCTCTCTCTCTCTCTCTCTCTCTCTCTCTCTCTCTCTCTCTCTCTCTCTCTCTCAGACACACAAACAATACGTTGTTATTTATGCTCGCTTCCTCAACGGAGGGGAAACTGCGAACACGTTTAATCTTTTTTTTGTATTACTAAGTCGCCTTCTACAAGGGAACCAATATGGTCATACTGTGGACCTGTTGCAAGAACTGGACCAGGCCCGTGAACAGGGTTCATTTCGACTCGTTTAGCTTGACCAAAATGTTTTAATCTACTTTTCTCATAAAATGCAAAGGTCATCACGCAGTGCCTTTCACGACCTTTAGCTGCTTGACGCTAGGTGATCCATTCATTAAATCAATAACAGGGCAAACAATAGAATTTTTAAGCAACGGTCCGAGACTGTTTGCTCTGGGGAAGGAAGGTAAAACACTAAGAATGGAGTGGGTCTTTGAAGGTATGGCAGGTAATTTTATCAGGCCCAGCAGCCGTTAGGGAATAGTTCAAAACCAAAATGATAATTTACGGAATGAGTCATATGGCAAAAAGCGTCAGCGACTGTGTCGGAAGCGTTGGACGTAATTTGGAAGAAAGCATTTAAAACCTGTCTCGTTGAAATCACCAGAAAAAAGCGGTCAAATGAACTGGAATGCTGTATAGTGAAATTATTACAGCAGGCATCTTTTACCTTGGGCTACTTCAAGCTTCGTTACAATGGATAGGATTCCATGTATCTGTAGCTTATCAGAACTTTCATTGAAGACAAAATTGAATATAACCAACCCCTGCCTTCTCATGATGTGTGATATGAAATCGGTAATGCAGTCTCCATTTAATATGAAGTAATCCTGTCAAGGAAAATAGTTGAGCGCGTGGCAAAGGGAGAAGCTGACGAAGCTGCGCGCTATTAAGTGTATCACTGGATTCCTTTGGAGTATAAATTGGAGCCATCCACTCTTAACCCTTTTACTCTTCATGACCGCGCCCTTCAGAACTCTTCGGTGAACAAATATGGAGGAGCAACGGCTGAAGTGAAGGAGGTGTGTGTGTGTGTGTGTGTGTGTGTGTGTGTGTGTGTGTGTGTGCTGAAGTGGGTGTACTGTGAAGACGCGTACACTAACCATAAAAGAGAACTGTCTTGAATAAATCTGGTCTCCCTTTTTGGAAGCAGAGAGGGACTAACTCGAAAATTAGGAGAGAATAATGATAAAAAAATGATCTTGGAAATAAGACTAAACTCCTGGTCTTGATAAAAATTTAAAATGAAAAATATGTGTAAGGCGGTAAAGTAGTATATAAACAATATATATTATATATATATATATATATATATATATATATATATATATATATATATATATATATATATATATATGTGTGTGTGTGTGTGTGTGTGTGTGTGTGTGTGTGTGTGTGCGTGCGTGTATATAATATATATACATATATATATGTATATATATATATATATATATATATATATATATATATATATATATATATATATATATATATATATATATATATATATATATATATATATATATATATAAGATAGATACTGTACATAATGACCTTATATTCACGTGGAAGAAGCCAAAATCACATGACCGTGCTTAAGAAGCATCCACATAAAGCAGAACTTTTATGTGGAAAAAAAATTGGGCACAAAAATAAAATAATGCTCGTTGTATTTAATAACCATTTATTTCATTGCTAGATCCGGAAAGAAATTTGTAGATTAATGAAAGGTTGAAAAATACTTGCATTTTCAAACAGTAGTTGGATTCTAAGAAAAATTACAACATTGGTAACTACCATTCATATACATACACACATATATATACGTATATTATATATATATATATATATATATATATATATATATATATATATATATATATATATATATATATATAGGTGTGTGTGATGTCGCGCGTGTCTGTGCCTGTATATATATATATATATATATATATATATATATATATATATATATATATATATATATATATATATATATATATATATATATATATATATATATATATATATATATATATAAAATACATTAAGAATAGAATTAATGCGAGAAGAGCTTTGTGGGTGCTGGTAATCAAGAGGGTGAGCGTCAAATGTATATTATCATTATCATTATTATTTTTTTCATTAAACGACCAGATGAGACGTTTGAAAGTATGTCAAAAACGTTATATGTTTTGCAAACGAACTAAGTAAAGCTTATGATGGAACTCGTATTATAATGTAAATTTACTGTTTAAAACAAAATGTGTTTAAAGTAATCAGAACCCCCCCCCTCTCTCTCTCTCTCTCTCTCTCTCTCTCTCTCTCTCTCTCTCTCTCTCTCTCTCTCTCTCTCTCTCTTACCATTATTATGGTTAGCAATATTGGTAGCAATCTACAAAGGAAGCTTTACATACGTATTTCCTGGCGGTTTCTGCGTCTCAGTCATACCACTCGCTTGAAATCGCCAGTCAGTTTCTTGAAAGGTAGGCTAATTTAAAAGCATACCCTTTGGTGAGAGGTCACGCCCTAATTTGGTCAACTTATGTAGACACTCATAGCAAACTGTTGTCGGCATGAATATAGTGAACACTGTCAAAAGGAAATGTTAGTACAGTGCACATACTTGGGGTGATGTTGATTAGACTAGTATGGCCTTTATACCCATTCAAGGCCAGATACAACAACTTCAGAAAGTGTTAAGTAATTTCACAAAAAGAGTCGAGCACTTGTAGGACCTTTCATTGAGCTAAACTGAAGTGATAAAACTGAACTGAATCCAGCATAGGCTAGGACGCTATAAATGATTTTACCTGTACAAGATCAAGTCGGGATTGTTCCAAATTTCCTAGGACATCCATTAATACAGGAAAGCTTTGCCTTTCAGTTCCATCACAATTCTAGAATTGATGTCAGATGCGTTATACCCGAACCAAAGCTTTCTTATAGTTTAGCAGAGATTCTTTTTGGTCTACCGTTTCCAACCCTCTATTTGATAACATGAAAATTTCTTTACTAGACCTGTTCCCAGATCTAAAATTAAGTAAGACCAATTACTGGATATCTTGCTAGGTGAGTCGCGCTGTCACTTTTCATATTGGGGTCCCTAATCAGTAGGTGTGGTCTTATTGTCACACGAAATCGTTGCTTTCAGTAAGCATTATAAGTAATGCCCGAATGTGCTTAAGGTTGGACCTCAAGGAGGTAATCCCATGGCCCAGGAGTGGTGGAATCAGTCTACAGTTAATAAACCTTTCTCTCTCTTGGAACTCCAGACCAGTGCAGTGCAAGTTGCTGATGTTGCTTGTTTATGAAATATATACACAGTATTAAACATATGCATAAAAGTTTAAGTATTATACATATATGTATATAATCCAGTCCTGATGACGCCGCCGAGAAAGGTGGGGAAACGGTCTGTCGACTCGAAAAAGCAAGATTAAACAGAAAGAATCTCAAATAATTTTTCCTTGTTCCTGAGAAGCTTGCCAGAAGAGAAAACGAGTAAGTATAGGCTGATTTCAAGTCTTGAGAAGAAGACAGTATGTGTGAACAATGCCATTGACTTCAATGACGCCGCCGAGAAAGGTGGGGAAACGGTCTGTCGACTCGAAAAAGCAAGATTAAACAGAAAGAATCTCAAATAATTTTTCCTTATTCCTGAGAAGCTTGCCAGAAGAGAAAACGAGTAAGTATAGGCTGATTTCAAGTCTTGAGAAGAAGACAGTATGTGTGAACAATGCCATTGACTTCAATAGAAATTGTATATGTGTATAAACATATATATATATATATATATATATATATATATATATATATATATATATATATATATATATATGTGTGTGTGTGTGTGTGTGTGTGTGTGTGTGTGTGTGTGTGTGTGTGTGTTTGTATGTACATATACAGTATATATGTGTGTGTGCATAACTGCATGTATATATACCTGTAGATATATTTATATAAAATACAAAACAAAGAGCATTACGACTTTCACACTTTAACTACAAACACACACACACATATATAATATTGTGTTATGTATGTCTGTTAATGTACTTAGTCTAGAAGGATGTAGTCTTGGTAAACAGCAATTCATTGTATTCGCATGCGTGTGTGTGGGTGTATATGTATATATATATATATATATATATATATATATATATATATGTGTGTGTGTGTGTGTGTGTGTGTATACACGTATATATGTATGTATGTATGTATGTATGTATGTATGTATGTATGTATATATATATCAGGTTGATTAACCTGATAAATGTCAGCGTATTTAAAACGCATTTTCAATGCTGATTTGCCAGTGTCTGCATGGTTATCAAAATATATATATCCATCCATGATTATATATGAGTATGAATAGGACAGGGGATTGCTTTAAGTCTTACAAGCATTTTCATGATTGCGTAACTCGTACATCTTGAATAATTAATATTACTTATTTAATATTGCGTAACTCGTACATCTTGAATAATTAATATTGTTTTTTTAATATAATACAGCATAACCCTTCTCTTAATATAGATAGATAATGATTTGTTTAACCTTTGATTGATTTAAAATAAACTCGTTGGCCTTTTAGCAGAAGTTTATCCTCAGTTATCAGTAAAATAGCTTATCTCTTATTATGTACGAGGCTTAATTCAAATGCAATTGGATTTATAAAATTTCCTCAGTATCACCTCTTTTTTTTTTCCTCTTACCTCATAGCTGTTTGTGGAGTTCCATAAACATGCTTGGAATAAATTACTGACGGATCTGCACTGGAATAAAAATGAATGTCGTCCGGTTAGGCCATGTGTCTTTTATCAGTGCATCCAACGTTCTAGAATAACCATCTTTCGCTGCACCTGTAGATCTCCTGATCACCTTCCTTTTAAATACGAGAAGCAAGCTAAAATATGAAGTATTTGCCTCTGAAGCGCGTGTAACAAATCAACGGTCGATTAAGAACAAGCAATGAAGTGCAGTATTTAAAGTTGAAACGTGTAACAGAGACATTATCCCAGATATAATATTTTCGAGAACAGACTTTATTATGCATAGAACGTTTGAGAAAAGGTAGGCTACGTTCTGTTATATTCTGTAACATTATCGATTACTTATTATTAGTATAGGTCGTCAAAATATACTCATGCTTTCCCGAAGCAAAGTGAAACATTGCTGGATAACGAAGTTCCTCGAAACGGATTCCCAGCGTGAGAAAAAAAGTGCAAAATATTGATAAGATAGTGTGAGAAAAATGTAAAATATTGATAAGATAGTGTGAGAAAAATGCAAAATATTGATAAGATAGTGTGAGAAAAAGGCAAAATATTGATAAGGTAGTGAGAAAAAATTGCAAAATATTGATAAGATAGTGAGAAAAATGCAAAATATTGATAAGATAGTATGAGAAAAAATGCAAAATACTGATAAGATAGTGTGAGAAAAAGGCAAAATATTGATAAGATAGTGGGAAAAAATTGGAAAATATTGATGAGATAGTGTGAGAAAAAAGGCAAAATATTGATAAGATAGTGTGAGAAAAATGGCAAAATATTGATAACATAGTGTGAGAAAAAGGCAAAATATTGATAAGATAGTGAGAAAAATGGAAAATATTGATAAGATAGTGTGAGAAAAAATTCAAAATATTGATACGATAGTGTGAGAAAAAATGCAAAATATTGATAAGATAGTGTGAGAAAAAATGCAAAATATTGATAAGATAGTGTGAGAAAAAATGCAAAATGTTGATAAGATAGTGTGAGAAAAAATGCAAAATATTGATAAGATAGTGTGAAAAAATGCAAAATATTGATAAGATAGTGTGAGAAAAAAAGTGCAAAATATTGATAAGAATAATGTGAGAAAAAAATGCAAAAAATGTATAAGATGTGAGAAAAAATGCAAAATATTAATAAGATAGTGTGAGAAAAAAGGCAAAATATTGATAAGATAATGTGAGAAAAAATGCAAAACTTGATAAGATAGTGAGAAAAAAATGCAAAATATTGGTAAGACAGTGTGAGGAAAAAAAATGCAAAATATTGACAAAATAGTGTGAAAAAATGCAAAATATTGATAAGATAGTGTGAAATAAATGCAAAATATTGATAAAATAGTGTGAAAAAAATGCAAAATATTGATAAGATAGTGTGAGAAAAAACTGCAAAATATTGGTAAGATAGTGTGAGAAAAAAATGCAGAATATTGATAAGACAGTGTGAAAAAATGCAAATCATTGATAAGATGGTATGAGAAAAAAATGCAAAATATCGATAAGATAGTGTAAGAAAAATGCAAAACATTGATAAGTTAGCGTGAGAAAAAAATGCAAAAGATTGATAAAATAGTGTGAAAAAATGCAAAATATTGATAAGTTAGCGTGAGAAAAAAAATGCAAAATATTGATAGAATAGTGTGAAAAAATGCAAAATATTGATAAGGTGGCGAGAAACAAATGCAAAATATTGATAAGATAGTGTGAGAAAAATGCAAAATATTGATAAGATAGTGTGAGAAAAAATGTCAAAATATTGATAAGATAGGAGTAAAATTAAGTACAATATTCAGAAGTGAGCAGAACGTGTTGGAGATTCTCAAGACAAGAGACGCGAGTAAAGGAGTAAGGTCGTATTTATATAGAGACTATGGCATCCGTAGCTCGTCCCTTCAATCATTGGTAATGAAAAATGGTACCAAAGGTTTGACCTACTTGCTATCAATACAACTAAAGAAAGTTCCGTAAACTTTGCGTAGTAAATTATAATATGCATTAGTCATTTAACAGAGTATAAGCATATTCTGTTCAAGTTCCACGAGGCCGCACCGCCCACTGACACAGGTCTTTCGCATTCCTTGTACCGTGAACTGTTGTTATGGGCGTTTGATGTCCTTGGAACACTGGAATTTACCTTAAGTCGCCATGCTGCTGTGCTTAATTTCACTGTGGCTTTATAGATGTACAGTATTTTAGATACAATCTTTGTTTTATTCTATCTTCTGATATACGACATTCTGTTCTGTAGAAGCCTTCTCTGGCCTGATTCGCATGAAAGCATACATGCAGATAAATACTGTATATATAGTAGAAGTCAACGTCAGTGAGTAAAAATTAAGTTGTCATACCAGTATTACATCAAAGCATGACCGTGTTTCCTCTCATGAATCGATTACATGCAAGAAAACACT
Source organism: Macrobrachium rosenbergii (assembly GCA_039081455.1). NCBI lineage: Eukaryota > Metazoa > Arthropoda > Malacostraca > Decapoda > Palaemonidae > Macrobrachium > Macrobrachium rosenbergii. The sequence goes on along the minus strand of JANJGK010000011.1, from coordinate 7,084,405 downwards.
CCCCAGTATTTACATCCAAGTTGCAGCATAAGCATTGTTCATGACACAAACACACACACACACACACACACACACACAAACGTTTTCATCTGCCACAAAAAAGCACCTTCACGTAGCTCATGTTAGTCCGGAGAAGACTTCCATTTGCGCACATAGAAACGTTCTCTTTATAGTTTAAGTTATATCTATTCCTTTTTATACTATATACACAAACGCACACAAATACATACACTATACATGTATATATATATAATATATATAACATGGGTGTGTATGTATGTATGTACGTGTGTTTATTCGTGTATGTACGATATATGTTGACAGCTTATATCATTGCTTTACACGCACATTGCACATATGAAGAAATACTCTCATGCACTCCTGTTTATTTGGGAGGGGTGTGCACACACATACACACACACACACACACACACATATATATATATATATATATATATATATATATATATATATATTTATATATGTATAAACATATATACTGTATGTATATATATATATATATATATATATATATATATATATATATATATATATATATATATATATATATATATATATATATATATATATATATATATATATATATATATATAGAGAGAGAGAGAGAGAGAGAGAGAGAGAGAGAGAGAGAGAGAGAGAGAGAGAGAGAGAGAGAGTCTATTTCAAAGAAAAGAAACTCTTACATATATACATTTGTATATATATATATATATATATATATATATATATATATATATATATATATATATATATATATATATATATAACCGCGCCGACATAAAATCTACTTACCTTTATGGAATAAATATTTACCTTGTATGCGCTACATTAAATATAAAGGGGGAAAAAAAGGGAGTATCGTAGTAAACGTTGAAGTGTGGAGCCCGTGGAGTTCAAGAGTTACCAACGTCATCTAACAGAAAAACAAGCTGGTATATCAGTTTCAGCCCGACATGACTTTATCAAGTTTTTAAGGAATATTTAACAGGAATTTTAAGATTAGCCTATTCATTTTTGAATGGCCCGGAATAATATTCAAACTACAGAGGGGAAAAATGTACGTCCATCAATCCACAAGTTTTTACAGTAGACGCACCTACCTCTTTCTGAATTTCAGATGTATTGGACAGCCTTATTGCTTTAGCAGCATCGTTCCGGAGTTAGATGGGTACCGTCATTTTAGTAGTTTAAATGATTGTGAACCTTAATTAGTTTGTCAGTTGAAATTGGGTCACTTTTTTTCGAGACTTTACAGGATAATGTTGCTACCGACTGTGATCATTGTGTTACTTTCAGTGTCATTCCCGCCTCATCGCATCTACTAGCACTTCAGAAACACACCCGTCAAAGAGACCACTGACGTAAACGTATGAAAACGTTGATAGTTTGCTAAACAAAAGTAACACTGTTCATACCTAGGGGATTTTACTTGCTAGTTTTATTTAACAGAGTGTGTAACTTATGTACTGCCGTGAATGTTATTGTAAGCCACAGTATTTTGAGCCTTTGCTTGTCGTTTAGATTGTCGCATCGGCAGAGGGCGACGCTGGGAAATCGAAAAGCGAGAGCGACACAAACCACCTCGACCGCGGTTACAGCCACACTGAGAGAGTAAAGGGGGCGGGGTTACTCGTCGGGCGGGCCGCTGGCGGGCATACTGTAACACCTTACCCGCGCCACTACTACCAATACAGCTTCTTGAAAGCGTCAGTGTTCATGTGGTGCTGTAGTGGGCAAAGGTTCATTGGGAGTTTTTGTCTACATCATTTCGCTTTGCACTTTAACCCTTACTGGCACTCATCCCCCCCTCCCCCCCACATTCCCTGCCCAGTCTGTTTTACTCTTGACTTTTTGTCATGTGCTCCTTCAAGTTTACAGGGAAAAAAAGGATCTCAAGGTGTCGATGTTGTTATGTACCGAATGACATTTAATTCTTTTTCTGTCTTCACTATGTTCAAGCGAAAAAAATCATCTTTTTGTTTACCATCTTTCTCCACTAGTCCTCTCTCTCTCTCTCTCTCTTGTTGTTGCAGTACTTGTGGAAGTAATATCTGAAGCCTTTTTATACATAGATTTAAAACTAATTTGGCCAAATCGTTCATTGATGAGAAAAGGAAAAGAATTAATGCGGAGGAAAGTGTCACGTGACCTAGTAAGCCATGACTCTGGGAACAGGATATTTTCAAGCCTGTTCAATCATTACGTATAACCCTTATTATTAATATTACAAAGGAAGAAAGCCCTCAATGTAAAGTCAGGGCTGCTGGTCTTTTTTTTTTTTTTTTTTTTTTTTAAGAATGGAATGGCAGAGCTCCGTGGAAGGGTGAAAACGGCGAAGAACAAATTCCTTTGTTGTAGTTCAAGTGGCAGGGGAGTCTTACGGAGCCTGGATTGCCTTTGGTAAGGCACTTCTCATAAATGCCTCAAAGAAAGGTTCGTACAAGTATTCCGAGCGTTGAGTAGATAAAAAAGGCCATTTGGGAACTCTTCCTCCTAACGATCACACTTCGTTCTCTCTTAGCGTCAGTGGACGCTAATTCACGGTGCCATTGCTAGACGATTCCTGCTCATTTCATAGGGATGTTGTGTGCAGTATTTCGTTTTCCTAAGTGCCTTTGGAAAGGTTTGTTGCCTGTTGACGAATGTGCTGCTTAGAATTTTCGCAACTAAATATATTTTTCCTTTTTTCCTTGATATTATTTATTTCCGTATGCATGCACTTTAGGCCGTATTTTAAAGAATATGAAAACGCAAGAAAAGTATGTTGAACGTGTAAGATGCTTTCAAGAGGCTGTTTTGAGACAGATACCAGTAAAGTAGGTTTGATGCCAGCCTTTGAGAAGATTGCACTATTATAATGGCGGAGTAAGGTTTTGAATAGAGGTTTCCATCTTCCATGAGAACTTTTGCCTAATGGAAAATTCGAAGGAAAGATTTCCTCAGGAAAAATTACTCCCATAACAGGATACGTTTCCTGGCAATAAGCATGTGACTTCCTCTGCTTTCCAGTGGTCAAATTATTCCAGATGTGTAACATTTTACACATAGTTTCATCAAGCATCAGTTGGGTGACATAAGTCAGTCTACCTACTTGCAGATTGCTCACTATGTTTCACATATGCATATATTTAGGAATATTGTGATATGTGTGTGTGTGTGTGTTAGAGAGAGAGAGAGAGAGAGAGAGAGAGAGAGAGAGAGAGAGAGAGAGAGAGATTCTGCCTTACTGCTTTGACATGTTCGTACTGTGCCTCCTTGTCTATTGAATTACGACTCTGGACTGAACTGTGTTAATTCCCTCCGAAGGAAATGAGAGTGGCTTGTGCACGGATGATATTTCTCTCTCTCTCTCTCTCTCTCTCTCTCTCTCTCTCTCTCTCTCTCTCTTTGTTACAAAGATATTCTAATACAGTAGCAACGAATCATTACGCGTTCCGAAAGGAACGACCGCCTTGCAAGGAGTACATCAAGGCAAGGATTCTTGGAAAAGCTGCTGCAGGAGGTAGGGAAATCCGGTCTGTTAAGCATGCCGGTGTCCAAAGTAGACGAGTGACCAAAACACATGTGTACCTCTACCGTCCTACGCCTAGTCCACCACCCCCCCCCCCCACCTCCGCCCCCCGGCCGGTTCCTCCTTGAAATCCCTTCTCGAAGCTCCTTCACCTCCAGCCTCAACCTGGCTGCCTTCATCTTACCCTTCCTCCTCCTCCTCCTCCTCCTCCTCCTCCACTTCTTCGTCTCTCACTGCTCCCTCCATTCTCCCTTCTACTTTACTACGCTCCCGGTCGGCAGTCGGCCACTTGCTTCTCCCCACGAGCACCTCGTGTCTGGCGCCACAGCGCACATTCTTAAGAGTTTCTCAAACTTAGGCAGTATTTCAAGCCTTGTTCCTTGGATTTTACTGGGGGAAGGTTATGAGGAGAACAAAGCACACTGTACTTTTGTTTTCTGTTTATGAATTATATATATATATATATATATATATATATATATATATATATATATATATATATATACATATATGTATCTGTATATATCTATAGATATATATGTGTATATAATATATATATATATATATATATATATATATATATATATATATATATATATATATATATATGTGTGTGTGTGTGTGTGTGTGTGTGTGTGTGTGTGTGTGTGTGTGTGTGTGTGTGTGTATCTGAGGGGAAAAAGACAGAGATAAAGGCAGGCTTCGATAGAAAGAGGAATATCCAATTTGGTACATTTTTCCTTAGCATCGGTAACAACTGCTGGCCTTTGAGGTAGCAATTGTAGTACACGAGTGTAAAAATCTTTTAGATGTAAAATTTCAATAACTTCACAGGGAAGTTTGTTTGTAGACTGTTCCGCAACGCGTTAACGGGTATTTGTGGAAGGCATTTTCCATATTCATATTTCACTTGGGGTTACGTTTGTTGCTTTCTTTCAGCTGTGTCTGATGGTATTGTCGCGAGCGCGCTCGAACTTCTACTTTCTTTTCCATTTCATTTTCATCAAGTGGAAGTACAGGGTTAGGATTATGGTATTAAATTTAAATTTTATTTATTTATTTTGTTTTTATTTTATCAATTGTCAACAAATGGTAGTTCAGTTGAGAAGGACTTAAGTGAAAATTGTTATAATGATCGATTATAATCAACGAAAAGTAAATCTCTGAGTATTAAAGCCCCAGATTCATCATGGACGTCGATCTGCTTATTCTATACCTTTGTGTCCACAGTATTTATATTCCGTTTTCGGGTTTCTCTATGCACTTGTGTGTCCATTTAGTCTCTGAATTGGCGTCCGGTTTTAAAGAGGGAAAATTATATTTTTCCATAAATATTGTCCTGTTTATTTGTTTTCAGTCAGTTATGAAAGTCATGGGTTGTTGAGGGAACTTGCTCTCACTTGCTTGGGATATAGCTACACATTAATTTGATTGTTTAGAAGTAAAATGTGATTAACAAGCGGGTGCTTATAAGTATTTTTAACATATAACGAAGCACTTTTATGTTTTATCCACGGAAGGAAAAGATAATGATTTGTTTATCTGTTGCTTCCCAGTGATATTTTGTTAGTAAGCATAGGGTGTATATATAATAATACATTGGAGAATGTCATCACTGAGGTACCTTATGATTACGCGGTCATGGCCTTACTGCGCAAAAATTTTATCTGATGCGGTTGGTTCAGCTTCAAGAGTCCTAGACATTATTGTACTTGGGAAGATGTTTCGTGCATCACAGCCATTACGTGGGTACCTTGACCACATATGCCCATTGTTTTTCTCTCCCCGCGAAGCCTCCTTGTTAGCAGCTCTGAATGACCTTTTCTATCACTGGGAGCCTTGTCGGCTGATGGAGTTATTGGCGTTAGCACCTGCGTTTGGTCGCCCCCCCCCCCGCCCCCCACAAGACCGAGCGAAGTCTTATGGCGCTGGGAAATTAAAACGCAAGCTAGGGGAAAACTGTTGCCACCTTCTCCCGCTCCTTTTGGACCGTATATCTAGGGGACGTTAGGCTTAGCGAACGAGGGCTAGTTTATCACTACCCTTGAGGATGACACTCGTACCTCCTTTCTGTAATGAACATTATTTTTAAATTAGACATGTGGTGTCCGCTTGCCTCTTGGCGGCGACTCAGATTTTGTAACAAAATTTCATTTAGGTTTGGAAAGAAATTTCTCCGTATGGTCACATTTGTACAGTTTCGTAATGTCACGGTATGTTTAAAGTGATTTAATTCTTGTTAAAAGTGGCGTGAATGTTTTTTTTTTATTCTTTATCCGTTTCACAACTTGATAATCCATTTGATAACTACCAGCTATCAAAATGGATGTTCTGGGCTCCCTTCATGTTGTTTAAGGCTTCAGAGTTCAATTCGTGCTTCGATGTTCCCTATCTCCTATTGTATCTCATCGGCCTCTGCTCAGGAGAACAAGGCAGGTACTGAGGTAATTTCCATATTCAGACCTAGGGAGCAGAATCTGTTCACTTATCAGAAAGTGTAAATTATAAATGAAATACTACTAATATCAGTGATACTAAGTGAAACAAAAGCTTCATAGTTTTACAGAGCTTTTCTTCTGACATAAAATGTCCCAAACGCCCGGTGGAATGCTGCATGCCAGTGCTTCAGTAACATTTTATGTGCTTGATGTTTCACCGAGCGATTTTTTATATTTTTTCTTTTCATTTTCATTCGCGTTTTTTCATGATTTTTTAAATTAATTAGTACTTGATGTTGTGATGTATCATTTGTTCCAGTGTATCAGTATAATTTCCTTACCGGAAATTTCCCTTTGCTTTTTGATGCGTTATTTTGGGTCTCGTCTAATTGTCTGTAATTTTTTTCTATTTGAATATCACTGGATGCCATTTCAGTTTCATACGATGAATTACATTTATATTAGTATTAGTACCATGACTTTCAGTACTTTACAGGAAACCAGTTACGGTTTCGGTATTTCTTTAAACAAATGATGTAATTGCATCATACGGTGAAGGCGACGATCAAGGCATTAGCCTTGATCGTCGCCTGTGCATTAAGAACGATCTGTTTCAAAATATCTGACTGTCGTTAATATACCTTATAAAGTAACGTTCTTCATCAGATTGATTCATGGGCAAAGGTTTTAGAAAACCCAGAACAATTCTTATTGTGAAGACATTTCTTGCGAAAGTTGCCATGCATGCGGTGTGCCTTTTTTTTTTATTTGCTATGTTTTCAAATTGTCGATACATTGACTTGTTTTCCTATTATTACGATTACCGTTGTTTTCCTATTATTATAATTATCGTTGATTTCCTATTATTTTGATTATCGTTGAATTTTTAACCTGCTTTGCGTTTCACTGAATTGTTAAGAATATTTGGTTTAACTCATTTGAGGTTAAAAACCTTTTATTCCATAGTTTTCTTTCCGTTTTCACTCTCTCCATTTCAATCAGTATTTAGACATTTACTGGCCCTTCAATTATACGTCTAGAAAAAAAGAAAAGACAGAAATATCAAAACAAATTCAGTTCCCGCTTTTTAGGAGTCGAAATCTCTTTGGTAACGTCAAAATAAGTTTCCAGGGTAATATGGGACATCTCTTTTTTGAGACTTATATCCCTGCTGTATAGAATTTAGTGTTTCTTTTTGCTGTTGAATATTTTCGGGAGGAGCCCATCCGCTACGCCCATCGAGTGGAATCCCGCAGCCTCGAGACCTTAGAGAATTAGGTTGAAAATAAAAGGTAGTAGAAGTTCTCAGGTGTCTGCCCTACTAGTGTTACATATGTCATTATAAATCTGCATTCCATATTAGCTTCTACTGTAAGTGAAGGATGAGAGAATCGGCTTACGTTACAGCGGTTCCTCTAATTACACTGGAGGGCCACACGATGTTGAAACTTTAAACGGCAGACGACTCTCCTCTCCTTCAGGGCGACGAAAGAGCCTTCCTAAATTAGGCCTACAACAATGATGAACGCTGCTAGTTTTAGCTTATTAGTGACAGGGGCCTCTTTCCATCTTGTAATGGCCTATACGAGTTTGTAATTACAGTAATACAATAGGCAGACTTGAAGTAATCCTACGCGTGCATTGGAGTACTGTAATATCAAACCTGGTCATTTCGGCGATAGCTTGATTGGATGGCAATAAATGATGCTGCCAGCGAGTTCGTATATTTTACTATTATTCAGAAAGACCCTTCCATAACGTATAGTAATTCGGCCAGTCACGCTTAAATTATCCGGGAGTGTTTGATGAATAATCGTGACAGTTGCATCTTTTGAGGCTGTAGGAGTTTACCTTCATAACTTTTTATATGCTTGTATTGAGGATTATGACATACTGTACTAATTTTGTGTAGCTGTTTGCTTATATTTAGGCTTATTTACTACGATCCAAATCTTGCAGTAATGCATTCTTTTCTAGATTAACAATCATTTATTTCCATCAGCGGTGTACATAACTGCACGAATATCCCTCCCGGTAAAACCTGGAAAAAGTTACATGCTTCCCGTACAGTGCTAAATTAAACTTTTCATATTCAGTCCCCATGGAAACAGCTTAACACTACCTTTTAATATTATAGGTGAATGCAGAAATAGTTTTATTATGAACACAACGTGCAAACACATATCTATATTTTGAGCACAAAGCATTGAATGGAGGTAATATTTCATACACGCCGTAGTTGGCTGTTCGAAATATGGCTATTTTACAGAGGATTACGGCCGCTCGGATATTGATTTCCACATTCGCATCAGTGATAATACGTGGTTTTATGTCCTAATTTTCCCCGGTGCATGTGACTGTAATTGATTAATATTTTATCTCGGGTTTTGAGGGTTAAATATGTCGGAATCAGGTTTGCTGCGGCGCACTCACTCATTCAACCCTCATTCGGTATAGGATCAAGGTTTCTGTTTCCGTCTTTTGAAGTGGCGGTTATAAAATCAAGTGGTATAATTCTGACTTGACGTTGCATAAATCCGGTAATTATCGGCAGATATGGCTCTCTTAGAAATTAGGATGGCATTCCGAAGATTACACAATGAAGAACCTGTTTGAGCCTGAACCATATAGTCTTTCTTGATATTAATTTTTCGGCTGTGATTAAGGAATGGTTGTATCTGCTTGAAAATTGCGTAACCCTGCATTTAGAATGTGCCAACACATTTAGCTGTTTGTGTGCGGGCGTGTATATGTTTGTGCGTGGGCACTCTCTCTCTCTCTCTCTCTCTCTCTCTCTCTCTCTCTCTCTCTCTCTCTCTCTCTCTCTCTCTCTCTCCTCACCTGAAAACACCGGGCTTGATGGAGGGCTAGCAGGAAAAATGGCCCTGTTTCCTTAAACCTAGTGTCATTCTTTGTTGACCTAAGAAACATAAAAGGTATCTGCAAGTCAGTCAGCTTCAGTGGGTCGCAACTTGGATGGGGAAAGGCGATGGTGGAAGTAAGGAAGGTAATATGCTTTGGCAGTGTTCCTTCCAAACAGATACCACCTTATCATAATTCAAATGCCTAAGCAGCAGTGACGTAACCTACACACTCAAAACAAAGCTAGAATCATTTATCAGGTGTTCTCTCTCTCTGCGATGCTGGAGGTTTTCATGGAGAGGCACCCTGGCATGAGAATTTTGTTAATAATTTTTCAGAGCTGTCAACTCTGTATTGCATTTTTAAGTTTCTAAATTTTCACTTTCAGTTCTTGCTTTTCGATCATGTTTTTCGCTCTAGCTCTGCTGTATGTTAGAATGCAGTTCCTCTGTGAATCTAGAGTAGCCCTGAAGAAGAGCATGGGTGGCTGAAACAGCCGTCGGATGGGGAGTACATAAATATAGCAGCATGTAGGAGCTCTGTTTATCCTTCCTTGACTGAAAAAAGCACTGGAGGTAATTTAGGCCTTGCCTGTGGCTTGGGAAAGCCACATGTGCATTAGCACTTGAGAAAAATGAAGAAAAGACCGTACTAGATGTGTGTGTGAGTGTGATATAGATATATATATACATACACACATACATATATATTATATATATATATATATATATATTATACATACACACACACACACACACACACACACACATATATATATATATATGTGTGTGTGTGTGTGTGTGTGTGTGTGTGTGTGTGTGTGTGTGCACATATACATTTTGAGGATTTCCAAGACAGTCATATATAGAGATTTTTGACTACCTGGAGAAAGTAGTTTATAGCAACATAGATACTCTGCGGTACTTGTTTTTCCCCAACTGTATTTAAATTGTGGATGCCAACAGAGCACTCTTTAAAGTGCTGGCATCACCAAGGTAATTCACGCCTCTCATTACAGAATTAGAATAATTGTTTGTTAGATGCAGTGTAATCAGTATTAAATAAGTACGGGTCCAAATGTCCTTAACACATGCTCTGCGAAAAGTTTGTAACATTATTTGCTTAAAAAAAAATAAATCAATAAAAAAAATCTTATTTTCAGGATAATCAAACCTGCTGTAAACAATCGCATATCCAAACTACATTAGATACGTGTGAGAGTTTTTAGCTGCAAGTCATGAAGGCCTCCGTTTCCGCTACCCTATTACCTGGCTCAACACAGCGTGGCCCACAGCTCACAAGGGCACCTGACCTTTGACACCGGTCTAGCGACGGTCCTCGCAGGCGGAGGGCAATTGCTCCACTTAATGACCCTGAAGACGCCTCTGGCAGTAAGCTGAAATAATAAAAAAAAAGAAAAAAAAAATCCGTGATCATTTTCCCAGGCTTGGAATGTTGATGATCAAGTGGAGCGTCCGCGCTTCGGTGACTCCTTGACATAGATGGTGGGTGGGGCGGCATTTAATAACCTCGTAGAGGAGGTCATGTTTTATATAATATGTCAGTGGAGTCCGCAAGGGGGATGGGTTTTTTATCTTAACGGTTTACCTTGCCTGCGGGACTGCTTATTCCTTGGGCTGCGCATTTTGTCGAAACGGCAGTGACGTTACTTGAGCTTGTATTTTGATCTGATGACTTTATTCTGTTAGGTTTTGACGGGTTATTATTATTATTATTATTATTATTATTATTATTATTATTATTATTATTATTATTATTATTATTATTATTATTCAGTAGATGAAAAATTTTCATTTGGAACAAGCCCCCACTGGTGCCATCGACTTGAAATTCAAGCCTCCAAAGAATATGGTGTTCATTAGGAAGAAGCAAGAGAAAATAAAGGGAAATATAGAAAGAAGAGATAACACTTACTGAAAAAGAAAAAAATAGATTAACAAACAGATAAATAGATAAAAATGCATTAAAATGCAAGAAGAATAGTATTAGGGTAACTGGCTCGGTTATGTCGTCACTCGGTTTTGTATTTGGAAACGTTCTCACGATTATTTTCGATGTTATATTTAGATATTTAGTGGCAGATGCAGGACAAACGATCTTTTTGTCGGGATGTGTATGTTGTGTAGGAGGTGCTGGGTTTTGCTATCTTTGCTGTAGAATTGAAGAGGATGATTACTCCTAAAAAATGAGAATAAGAATGGTTTACTCGGTTTAAGTCGGGCTGTCTGGATTCATTCTTATATTAAACGTGAATAAGTTAATGGTAGTAGTATATTAAAGTTAGTGCTAATGAGAATGAGTATTACATGTATGTCAGTTGAAATCCATTTGCGTTGAACTTCATGGAGAAACATATGTATGTATATATATATATATATATATATATATATATATATATATATATATATATATATATATATATATATATATACTTATATGTGTATGTGTGTGTGTGTAAAACTATTTATTATCGACATCAAATTTTCTCTTAGAATACTTGCGCCAGGAAATTGAAGATTCTTTTTCTAATATATATATATATATATATATATATATATATATATATATATATATATATATATATATATATATATATATATATATATATATATATATATATATATATATATATATATATATATATATATATATATATATATATTTATATATATACGCAGTATATACATGTATACTGAAGAACGAGAAACTTCAATTTCCCAGCGCAAAAATTCTTGAAGAAAATTTTGACGTCGATAATTTCCCTAGAGTTAGGCTTTACAACGCATCAAAATGAAGCAGTAATATCATCATCTCATATCTCAAGATGAGAAAAATGCCTTTTTTCATATTTTCATGTAACAGCAAGAGATGGAGAGAATGAAAGCATGCTTTGTGTAACGTGAATTAGTACAGGAGAATTATTTTTCCAATTCTTATTCAAAAGCCATAGGGTATTGACGATACGCCACGGTACATTATTATTATTTTTCTTGTTTTTTACAAATAACGTTTCCTTTTTTCCTAACAGAAATACCGTCGACCAGAAGAGCATAAAGTAAATACCGCTCTTCTGTACCCTTTTCACTTAACTCTGATTACAGGAACCCAGAAATGTTTGAGTGGAAGGTTCCTCTTTGGGTGATGCAGCACTTCCATATATTTACATTTGGAAACTGCTCGATATATAAGCAGCCAGTTTAAACAGAGAATTATTTACGTAGCTATAAGGGTAAAAATTAGCTCACAGATTTACCTGTATTAAAAAATGAGAAGTTTGTCTGTAAAATTTTCGTAAAAGGGTGATCCCCATCTGAGCAAATGCTGCTGTTTGATGGGGGGTTTCTGTCAGAAAGGTTTAGTGGGGTGTCTATAATTCAGTGGTGATGAATCTTGTTTATTTTCTAGTTTTTACTTTTCAGTAGATAATTATTTGATATCTGAGGGTCATTTGTGTCTGTTTTCATCTCCAAGAAAAATGTGCAATCATGTCGTCAGTATAATATATTCATAATTATTTAGTCGCCAGACCTCTCTCTCTCTCTCTCTCTCTCTCTCTCTCTCTCTCTCTCTCTCTCTCTCTCTCTCTCTGGTGTGTGTGTGTGTGTGTGTGTGAGTCTGCTTGTGTGTTTGTATTGTAAACTATCAGATTTAGCTTGGTAGATCAATCAAGAGTCATTCAGACTTGTAAATAATGTATTAGGCTAGACCCTTTGGTTAGGTACAGCGAATGTCCAAAGCTTAATAGTTTGTAAAATTTTCACAATTGCATAATAGCATCATACATTTTTAAAAATCCTTAACTACAGCGGATGCTAGAATGCTTTCAAGAACTTCATGGTGTGCAGTGCATAATTGAGACTCGGAAAATGTTCATCCCTATGCAAGGTCAACCACTGACTGCCAGAGATATGCGGCTGCAGTGATTGTTGTCTTGTAACCAAAGTGACTTCCAACTCCACGCACAAGCCTAGCTTGTTTGTGTCCACCGGTTGCACATAAGCTCTGCGCTTATCCAGTTATCAGATGGGAGCAAGCACAGAGTTTAGTCGGTGAATTTCTGACCCACCTGCCAGTGATGTTTACGACAACTTTCAGGGCTTTTAACCTTTTTCTGAGTTTTTGACTGTCTGGGCAAGTAAAAGTCTAGATTTACGCAACGTGAGTAATATGTAGTGTATTGAAGGAAATTGTCCCACCACGAGAAGGGACATTTCTTGTATGCTATTTCTTTCGAACAAATCATAATGTAATTCAAATCAAGGTCCAGAGATTCTAGACCTTGACTCGAATGCTGTTGAAAGTCGAGAAAAACAATCTTGTGAATGTGTTTATGACTTAAAATTTAATTCATTTCGTGTTCTCAAAATCGCTTATTCTTATTAATTTTTTGGTTTACAGTGAAACAAATTCTAAAGGCAAAATGTGTCATATTTTTTATAGAGTACAGAGAATCGCCCACGCAAACTAAATCGCCCTCCATTGCAAGTCTCTCTCTCTCTCTCTCTCTCTCTCTCTCTCTCTCTCTCTCTCTCTCTCTCTCTCTCTCTCTCTCTCTCTCTCTCTCTCTCTGTGTTTCGTGTATAATCCCCCTGTTAATTGCTTTACCCAGCCTCCTAGACAGGAACCCTACAATTTGTTTTCACATATATTAATTTCATGGCTTCAGGCCGAAGTGACTCCAATACCAATTTGTCATGTTTAAACAAACTTCAGTGTTTGTTTTACTCATTTCGTGAAATAATTTGCTGTATACCTTTACATAGCGTAGAATATTAATGAGAGCAAGTGTCAGAAGTTCCCTGAAAAGAGAGAGAGAGAGAGAGAGAGAGAGAGAGAGAGAGAGAGAGAGAGAGAGAGAGAGAGAGAGAGAGAGAGAGAGAGAGAGAGATGTTGGAAATAAATCTGACGTTTTTGTTTTAATTATGTAAATGTTGTCATCATATACCAATGATTATGTCGCTTCTGCTTTAATACTAAAGCAAGTATAAGGATCTCTCTGGAGAGAGAGAGAGAGAGAGAGAGAGAGAGAGAGAGAGAGAGAGAGAGAGAGAGAGAGAGAGAGCTTGTTCTCTATCCTTTCCCTCTCTCACTTTCCGAGGTATCAGCGGATGTTAGGTTGACAAATACTTTCAGAAAGATTGAACACTCAGAGAATGTAATGCCACTTTTTGGCTTGAGTCATCAGTGACCTTACACAGGGGTGGTTCTTATTCTAAGTGGCTGCCACATTCTTATGGTGGTGATACCTTTACGAATTCGTGCCTGACCAATGTTTTCAATATGTTTAGAACTGCAGTTTTTCCAGTATTCAGTAAAAATCTGGAAATTGCATTCTTAATGAATAAATTGTAGGGCCTCCTTGTAAGTTCCAATCTGAATTTGAAAATTCGTTGTGAGCAGTGTTCCAGACCACAAGGAATAAAACTATTGGTTGATATTGTACATTGCAGATGGTTTCAATTCTCCGAATTCATTACAGAAGCAATTTATGATTTTTGCTGGAATTGTTGTAGAGCGAAGTCCAACGAATTGTGTTTGGAATCACTTACAGAAAGATCATAAATGCTCTGATATTCATCATGGAGAATTTTCTCTTGGCGAAATAGTAAAATGAAGTAATAAAAAAATATTTTGATCATTCACATCGTGTAGGCGTCGTTTATTATTTTAATTATGTTCAAGGTGCATACGCAATATAGTCTTTTAAGTATATTTATATTATAAGTAGAATTTGGAATTTTTGCTTCTGATCAATGCATATTACTGTAGCTGTTTCTTTGGTAGTACATTGGTGTCATGGAGCGA
>JANJGK010000011.1:7055079-7069647 GCA_039081455.1 Macrobrachium rosenbergii | reverse complement strand
CTCAAGAATATTTCAACTGTACTCAAACTGGCCCTGGCTTGAGGTACATGGGAACGTAGCTAACGTACAGGCTCACGATTATGATTAAAGTTTTTCTTCCTCGGGATTAGATTTATTGATTTCTGTGACTGTGGGATATGTAGGTAACCATTTCTTTTGATGGAGTCTTTGATGTGGTTTCTAATAACTTTACTTTTCAGTGGAAACTGATTCGGTATATCTTTAACCGTTTCAATGGAAACTGTTTCGGTATATCTTCAACCTTATCAATGGAAACTGTTTCGATATATCTTCAACCTTTTCAATGGAAACTGTTTCGGTATATCTTCAACTCCACCTCCGCGATCTGATTAAGTATAACAAAAATCATAAAGTTTTGCAAACTGTAATTTTTAATACCAAATATTTTGTTATAATTACTAATGATATTTTTGTCGTGAGATGTAGTTACAGGCGTAATAAACAGAGAACAAAGATCCCTCTACCATGAGGCTGATGAAGCAAGTTTAATCTTTGTGTAGAAAGGAAAGACGTATTCGTCCTGCGATGCAGATCTGAAGTGAAGGCCGGCGTAAGAGATCCAAAAGCGAAGACGAGCCTGTGTGCAATTAGCGTTTTCATGAAGATGCTCATTACTGCCCAAGGTTGCTTTCAGAGGGAATATGCAGCATCATGATAAGGCTAAACTCATTTGAAATGAGAGCACTCACATTTGTGCCTACTTAAGTTTGTGATTTTATGGTGCGTGTGTGCAGAATTTATATGATCTTTAGCCAATGGGATAAGGTTCTGTTGACTGTGTCTCTGTATTTTGACGACGGATTTTGAGTTTTAGAATTTCTGTACGGTTAAAAAAAAAACTTTCATATATGAGTCCGGAACTGATGTAAATTGAATGCTGACATAAAAGTTAATTGCCAAATAACGTAGTTGCAAGTTAAAAAAACAGTACACACACACACACACACACACACACACACACACACACACACACACATATATATATATATAGTATATATATATATATATATTATATATATATATATTATAATATATATATATATATATATATATAATTATAACATTGATTCTCAAGCTTGCAAATACTCCAAATAGCTTAGGTAAAGCAAATATCTATCTAATTTCCGTGGCACTGTGGTTTGAGTAAGAAGCAAATAAAAGACATGTATTTAATCACAGTAAAGAGAGGGGTATAGAACAATGGTGCGTAGGCAGGTGTGATAGTGAAGAGAAGCTGCAGAGACAGAAAGAACTGAACCAAGTCTCCTTTCATGGAATGTAGGGGTGTTGAGAAGTCAGCAAATGCAGAATGGTGGTTCATGGAAGACAATATTTTGGTGGAAAAATTCTAACATTTTGGTTTTATCAGGATGAGATGGTGACCGAGACTTGGTGCTAGATGAAGAGGAAGAGAGTTTTTCAAGGAATGTAATTAGAATGCAGCATAATGAAAACAGGAAAAGACAGATGCACAACCCACATTTCTCTCTCTCTCTCTCTCTCTCTCTCTCTCTCTCTCTCTCTCATCTCTCTCTCTCTCTCTCTCTCTCTCTCTAGGTCGAAAAAGAAATATGTAATAAGCAGCCGGTGGGGTTTTCTTCCATAGCTTATGAAAAAGTTAGGTTTATATGCCTATAAGGAAATAACGTGACTAGTCCAGTCTGCTTATGAGACAGCAATTCTTTGAGAAAGGTATTGACAGCAGGCGCTAATTGATAACAATATGTCTGCCATAAAATATGCATTATTACATTTAGTGAATTTCAAGTTGTTTCTGAAATATTCTGAGATATGAAAGAATTTTGGGAGAGCCTTACAGCTGATGATGGAGCCCAGAAAATGGTAACTGAATATGACTGAAGAAAGAAACGAGAAGTAAATTGTGGCATCGTGGAATAAAAGAACGGTAAGAGTACGAGGGGAATGCTTAATAGAGACGATGCAGGAAATCACACCGGTCGGTCAGATGAAGAATCTAATAGACTGCCTTTCTCAGAAAGGCAGTGAAATTCGGTGTCCGACATTTTAAAAGGGCAATAGAGACAGTGGAATGCATTTGAGTGGTTACCCAAAGACCTGAGGGCATTTCGTGGCTGAAGTATCGTGGAAGGGAAAGAATATTTTGGAAAGGCCTTCAGACTCGCTGAATGTCACACGTAGTAGAGTTCGCAGAAGATTGGGTATCAGATAAACGGCAGCTTTGCCATTTTTTTTATCTTTGATAGTATTATCATAATTCTGATCGTGTGTTTTGCACTGCTGAAGATGTTTCATAATAATAATTATATATATAAAGATAGACTTATAGATAATATCACACATGAAGAGTCCTCAATAGAGAGAGAGAGAGAGAGAGAGAGAGAGAGAGAGAGAGAGAGAGAGAGAGCGAGAGAGAGTAGAGAACCGAAATGAATATGTAACAGGATCATAAACAAAAGGACGAGGTATAGCCACCGATTGAGTGGTGGTAATATGGACATCATGATAGCAGGTATAATGGTCATGACGAATTTAAGGGGTAATAATGACAATCCGATAAAAATCTGATGGTTAATCAATGACAAACAAAAATCAATCGGTAGTATGTTTATGGTAGAATGTTAATATCGAATATAGCTATAGTAACCAACAGTTTGTATGGTGTAGAGCAACATAAAGTCTCGGTAAGAATGCTCTATGTCCCTTGACAGATTAATGTTGCGTCTTTACGTAAATTACCTGCGTATCAAATTCAGCTGCATTTGTGCTACATTACATCCTTTTAAGAAAGAAGTGTGAACGGTAGGTACATGGATTTCCATAAACAAATGATAATGTCAACGGATAGCAATAAAGAATGGTTGCAGAAATTAATGAAAGTCTGAATGCATTTCAGAGAAGATCTGAAATCTAAAGATGGCAAAAGTGAGATCACAGCGGCAAATGAAGTTCAGACGAAAAGTGAAGAATTTAGACAGTAATGTGAAAGAAATGTGCAGGTATGTTTTATAACTGAAAGCAAATGCCGAACATGACTGAAGGCAAGAATCATAACTCAGTGAAACAAAAAAGAGCTAATACAACTATAAAGATATGTGAACTGCAACGTTTGCGAAGGTTTTGGAACAATCTACAATGGTATCCCATTGCTGGGACTTGTTTCGGACGTAACTGCAGTGACAGCGCCCTGGTAATGCTCGTGGCAAACCAGGTCCACACACTTAGGGAGTGATATTAGTGTGAAGGGATAGTATTATTGCCAGGAGAGGTCACATTGCAATGCCTATGTCACAGACAAGAGCCCGGGTCAGACTTCCTCGGAGTTATAACCAGTGTCTAGAACATTGGATTCTGGCGATATCCCCCGCGTATGGAATGGCATTAAATCTCTAGTCCCCCGCAAGGGAGCACATAAGATTTCATTTCGTTTATACCACCCAGTAATTGAAAGTTTTTTCTTTTAGCTATATTATTCAGTGAGTGCATAATTTATTTGTTAGATTTTTCCAGAATCCTTCTCTTAGTGTCATTTAATAGCACTACTCAAAATCAAGCTAAAAGAATGACAGTACTGTGAACACAATTCATTTCAACAAAGATATTTGAGTTTGCTCTTTCATCCAACATCAGAGAAGCAGTACATTTTTGAGATAAACGCTCAACCGTCACATATATTGTATCTTGAGAGAACGATTTAACTACGACCACCATTAAAGGAATCTGCAAAATATTAAAAGTGGTGATAATAGTAGTAATAGCATGCGGAGCAGTGGCAGCATTTGCTCTAATGATGGCCGGTTTCCAGTAATGTCCTGTCGTTTAGAATAAAAGCTTCAATTTTACGTCTTAGTTTTTTGTAAAGAAAATTGTTGTCTGTCCGTCCGAACTTTTTTCTGTCCGCCCTCAGATCTCAAAACCTACCAAGTCTAGAGGGCTGCAAATTGATATGTTGATCATCCACCCTCCAATCATCAAACACACCAGATTGCAGCCCTCTAGCCTCAGTAGTTTTCTTTTTAGTTATGGTTAAAGTTAGCCATAATCGTGCTTCTGGCAACGATATAGGATAGGCCACCACCGGCCAGTGGTTAAAGTCTCATGGTCATTCGGCATTTTTTACTTGTTTATTTTGTACATTTGTTTCCTTTCCATACCATCTCTTAGAACTCATTTCATACAACTCTGCTCGAATGAACATTATGGGGATGAAGTGATGAGAAGCCAGGCAAGTTTTTTATTTTCATTCTTTTTGTATTCGGAGACGATTATGAGGGAGCCTGTAGCAAAGCAAACAGAAAAGTTTTGAGAGAGTGTACGCGAGTGGTTGTCTTCTGAGCAATATGAAGTAACTTTTTTTCTTCCATTCCGTTTGTGAGTGAATGAAAAGTCAGTGGTGGTTGGGAAGCCAGCATGTGAAATTACTTCGTACTGCGTTCATAGATGACCAGATGGCGTTTGATGGTTTAAGTGTTATTTGAGTAAAATGTTTTTTAAGGTGCATAGCTGTTTCTTTCAGATTTTCTTGCCTGTTTGGGCTTGGAAGCCTGTGGGAATAACTGAACACATGAATTAATTTTATGATGAATGTGAAAATAAGATTATTATTATTATTATTATTATTATTATTATTATTATTATTATTATTATTATTATTATTATTATTATTATTGGAAGGAGGCAGACCCTCTTTTAAGCATGTCCTGGTAAAAAGGATGGTTGCATTGTGCGAATTAATCTTATATTGAGTCTTCTCAATTTTTCCTATGATTCGC
This sequence comes from Macrobrachium rosenbergii, assembly GCA_039081455.1. Classification (NCBI taxonomy): domain Eukaryota; kingdom Metazoa; phylum Arthropoda; class Malacostraca; order Decapoda; family Palaemonidae; genus Macrobrachium; species Macrobrachium rosenbergii. The sequence continues at coordinate 7,064,875 of JANJGK010000011.1, read as the reverse complement.
TTTTCTACAATATTGGCCAACAGCTGGCCAGTGTTCATATTTTAGCAACGAAAAATTGTTGACCAATATTAACGTGGATGAGAAACAAGACATAAGAAAAATTGAGAAGACTCAATATACGATTAATTCGCATAACGCATCCGTCCTTTTTATTAGCATTTTATTATTATTATTATCATGTGATGCGCAGTGTAAAGTTTAATTATAAGAGAATGATATTATACGATCTTTATAGCATGTAAGTGTAAGAATTTACATTGAACACAAAATATTTGAAAAAAATATATGAATGAAATCTTTGTAAATCTCGATAAAAAATCGAATAATGAAAGAATTGCAAATGGACCCCCAGTGGAACACTTCAGTATGGAAACGCCAAAAGGTGCAAATGTTATATTGGGATTGCTTTTATACACACACACACAAACACACACAATATATATATATATATGTGTGTGTGTATATATATATATATATATATATATATATATATATATATATATATATATATATATATATATATATATATATATATATATGTATGTATATATATATATATATATATATATATATATATATATATATATATATATATATGTATGTATATATATATAAATTTGTGTTGTTATAAACCATAAACATATACAAATACAGATTGCGGATCCAATACAAGATGCGATTCGACATAAAACATGAGCAGCTATACTTGGAAAAATATGTAACCATAATAATAATATTAGTTCGTTATATAAATAATAGTGGCCATGGGGTTGAATATCATTATTGAACAATATTTACAGTAATTCAACAAAGAAGCCGGAGCACTAATGACGGTAGCCCGCGCAAGGAGAATAAATAGAAAATGTACATCTGATAATTAGCAATTAAAATAAGTATTGCAATAATAGTTAAGATACAAGTAACGGCACGGTAAGGAGGAAAAATTTAATAGTAAGGGAAATGTTAAAAATAAAACAGAGAAAAGCAACTGCTGATCGTCATTACCGGTAAATAATAAATCGGACATTATCATGATGAATTACGTAATAAGTAAGAAAAATATTAATGATTACAAGAAATCAGTAAAAATGTTTTGGAGAACAAAGAACTGCAAATAACAATTCATCTTTTCCAGCGCAAGAGAGAGAGAGAGAGAGAGAGAGAGAGAGAGAGAGAGAGAGAGAGAGAGAGAGAGAGAGAGAGAGAGCAGCAGCAGCAGCAGCAGCAGCATCATTGAAACGCACACACACACACAAAAAAAAAACTTTCCCAATGTTTCCTCTTATTTTGATCTTCTCTCCTCACTCTTTTAAGATGATTGTGATTAAAGGGATGTTGCTATTTCCTGGTCTGAGGATCAGACGAGGCTTAATTCGCCAGAAAATTATATCATTTTGGAGGCTGTTGAAGAAACCAACGTGGCAAAAAGGTGGCGAGATATGTTTGTTAGAGCTCTAAGAATGTTAGGTGAACAAGAGTAATTTCTCACTTGTAAAGTTCAACATGTATAGATATTACAGCAATACAAGAAGCGCATCAGCACCATATTGGTTTGGTGGCATGAGACAAAACTCATCTTGATCGTGTTGACAGCTGCGCATAGCATACGCTGTCTGTCATATGCCAGTTGTACGTTTTAGATCCTTCGTATTTATGTGCTCAAGATACGGAAATTCATGCACAAAATCCTGACAGTTTTTCTCGAGCAATATCTGTGGCTATTCAAGTGCGTCGAATCGATCCAGGAAACGGTGACATTAAATCTCTGATTCAAGAAAGGGTAAAGGGTGCAGTAACTAAATTGTTGTGCTGAGATCTGTAATACAGAAAGTTGCTTGAATTCTACAGCCTCTTCTTACGGCGTCCTCTGGTTTTTAGAAGTCTTTGAAATTGTTAGCAGAGAAACGCTTTGCAGATTTTGAGAAGTTATGGCCTACCCGAAAATACGCAAATACTTGATAAAGACAGTACATCAAGGTAGCAAGTGTCGTGTGAATGTCGATGGTTACTCCTCTCTTAATTGTAATGTCAGTAGTGGTGTAGTACAAGGAAAGTTATTATCTCCATCTCTTTTTATAGTACTTATTAGTTTTCTTAACACAGGACAGAGAGAACTAGAGGAAGTTCACTGGTTTAATGTTAGGTACCAGGCAGCTCTTGATAGTGCAGATGATGTAGTGTTGCTTAGTGAAAATACCCAATACTTGCAAGCATTACTTCACAGACTGAAGCAAATTACAAATGGTGTTAGTCTTAAAATCGGTGTTATTAAATCAGAAGTTGTGAGAACGGAGCGTGGTGGAGTAGAAGGTATAACTTAGGGAAATCAACTGATGAATGATGTTGCTGCACTGATATATTTTTGCATATCTTTTACAGATAATCTGTTTCTTGAAAATAAACCTGGAATAAGACTGAAGGGGCCAAATCAGAACACATAAGGTATGCTTAGCAGTGTGAGATTATTAAAGGGACTGACATACAAGTTATATACTTCATTTGTTATTTTACAGGTTGCAGAGGATAACTGGTAAGATAATGTAACCGTCCCTAGATTTTATAGAGTTTTAGAAATATAGCTTTTCCCAGAATACTAGGTATTACAGGGTGTTTCGAAATTAGAGCCCCCCTCTACAGCATAAATTAAAATTGATATGGATAAAAACAAAGGTAATTCAGAACAGATATTTATTTAAGTTTCACTCTGAGTATTTAATATTTTGTGTGGCCTCCACCTACCTGTACCACAGCCTGCATTCTTGAGGGGTATGATTTCAGCAAACCGCAAAAAAGCTGAGATTCAAACTCCATTTCCCTGAACACTTCGGTCACCTCTCTTCGCAGGTCCTCGAGGCTTGCTATACCATCATAGTTCACTATGCGTGCTTCAAGACGATCCTTTAAGACACTACCAATGTTTTCACACACATTAAGGTCAGGGGAGCTACCTGGAAATTCACTGTGTCTGAAGAGCCTTGAAACATGGCGCCTTATCATGCAAAAATGTGACTTCTTCAACAGATAACACATTTTCAGGATCTTTGAGGGAAGGAAATACTCCACCAGTAAGCACAGTTTCTCTGAAGTATTCGCCATTCCATAACTGTTCTTTTTCTTTGATGATCCACATTAACCGTTTGGCTGTGAAACAAAGAAAAATTCCCAAATATTCAGGAAATTTCACAACTTGGTGATAGTGCATGTCATCGCTGATATCATCCAACTTTGCAGCCCAAATGATGTCATTTTTATGATTTGGCTTCCTGACTGTGTAAATGAAGAATTCATCTGATGCGGCAACATGGAGAAAGTCAGCTTCATCCCAATCTTTAAGAAGTGAACCACAAAACCATGCACGGTCTTCTCTCTGTTGCTGAGTGATGTTGGGCTTGCTGATAACATGAAATGGCTAGATACCAGATTTTTTCAACTCACGATATACAGCACTATAACTTCTCTTCTTTCCCCTTTTTGTTTCTAGTTAAAGCGCCAATTTACGTAAAGACTTCCTTGGTCTACCCACTGCCTGAGCTATGATGTCTTTTGACTCCTGAGAAAGGACTTCAGGCCTTCCAAGATCCTCACTCTTTTAGCGATGACAGTCATATGGATTTTTGTTCCAGTTTCTTTTAACAAGGAACGTGAAATGAAGGGTGCGCCAGCATCCCTGGCCTCTGTGAAGGTTATACCCCGGATTCGGTCAATCCATCTGATTTCCGCTGAGTTGTTAGCCATGGCTGTATCTAACTCCGTCACTCAGTCTGAAAATAGAAACTTAAAATAATGTGCTTGGAGATAGGCTATAGCAGAAAACTTCATAACTTTCCATTTGTTCTGTGGAGGGGGGCCTCTAATTTCGAAACACCCGGTATATGTCAATATCACATTCGTTAAAGAACTGTGAAAAAATATCGCAAACGTTCATGTAGGTGGAAGGTTGCGGACTGATTAGTGGCACTGGTTGGAACATGCCCTTCAGTTACAGCCGAAAAGGATTTTAAAACAGGCTATGTGTCATGAACATCTCGGGGTTTTAGAAGAGTGGGTAGATCAAGAACAGCCGAGATCAGAACTGCGAGGGAGTTGGAGATTGGCAGAGACGGTCTGTCTGAGAGAGAGCAAGAGGCGTTTCGGCCAGAGTTGCTATATACTTACATACATATATGCATACATACATACATGCGTACATATATATATTATATATATATATATATATATATATATATATATATATATATATATATATATATATATATATATATATATATATATATATATATATATATATGAATTGAAAGGGGTGTTACGTTACCAGTACTTGACAGGTATATTTTTCAATGTATCTAGTCAGAAAAGCTTCACTATACGTAACTCCAGAGAGATTCTTTAAATCGTTGAAATTTAACCTGAGCGAATGTTTTACGCTTTCTGAATTATTTTGGAACTTTATGCTTCCATTATAACGAAACGGAATTGCTTGTCCATCCGTTTTGAACATTAAAAATTAAATTCAAGAATACTGGAAATTGTAGCTGAATAGAAATCAAAGAAAAAATATAAATAAAGCGTTTTCTAAATGCAAAGAATATTCTTTTTCTCTCTCCATACTTTAACGGAAACGCTCTGAGATGAGAATCGTTTAAGTGAATTCCTTTCCTGCTTATGCGATTTGAAATAAAACAGAACCGTTTTATCTTGGCAAAAAATCTCTTGAGAAATTCCTGCTACATTCGGTTCCCACCATTCCCAGGATAAACCGCTCCAGCCACTTTCTTTAACGAAGGAAAATCCAAACTCACCTTCTTGTTAGGTCATTCTTAGCTCAGCCTTTAAGGTACCCATAAGTTTCGGTAGACCACAATCAGATAAACTCCAACCGATGGTGCGCTGTTCCCGGGCTATTTACGGCCTTTTACAACACCCCAGCGAGTTTCAGCCACTTTTACCCGGATGCCTTATTTTTCAACAGCCGTGAATTATCTTGATGTATTTGCCATCGCAAATCCGCGTTGGAATATGTCCTTTAGTTTTTACTGCGAGATTTAGGATGTGGGTTTTCCGTGTGTGTGTGTTTTTTTTCCTCGCTTTGAAAAAATTTCTTTCATTTTTCATTCAGTTCACAAGAGAAAGTGTTAGGAAAGGAGTAAAGGGAAAGGCTTATAAAATGCTCGGCACACTCACGTAAAAGGAATGGAAATACCCTCCGTTGCTAGGAGATAAAAAAAATGTCTACATAAGAAGAGAAAAGATGGGAAAAATATTCGAACTATTACAGACTCTTAAGAAATTATGAAGGAGGAATGATGAGTATTTATTTTGATTAAACATGTTAGAAATCGTCCATTTATTCAGTGTGTGGGAGGTGAGAAAAATAAGAAATAATTTCCCTATAATTTTGTTGTAAAATCGTCTCTAATTTAAAGAAAATAAAGACCACTCACAATACCAGTAATAGAATCCCAGAAATTAACATTAAACGCAATGGAAAATCAGGAGCATACAACGCCATTACCATTTCGTTTGGTTTATCCGATTTCTCCTCACAAAATTTGCATTACCTTGAACCACTGCGCTGATAATCCCACAGCTGCCGGAGGTTAATTTCTCCTCTCGTGATTTTTCGATTTTCCACGAGAATTTCCAAGTCCTGATTTTTTTTTTTTTTACGTTTGTTTGTATAATAGTAAACAATGTTATTCCTTACATAGCCTTTGCATGTGCGGATATCTGGATAGGTGTATTGCATTTTCCATAAAAATGTTTTCATAGAGTTCAGAAAATGTGTTTTGATCCTGGTCCTACTTATAATGAAAGCCACGGAATTGTTAACTAACATGGGGGGAAACTGCTCTGGTTTCAAAATTTGTGAGGGACCAGTTCTTCTCTATTATGAATCTTTACATACTGCAGTTAACCTGCTCTCTCTCTCTCTCTCTCTCTCTCTCTCTCTCTCTCTCTCTCTCTCTCTCTCTCTCTCTCTCCATTAGTAACAGTGCACCAGTTCCACCTCCCCAAAAATTCAGTATACCTGTACTAACATAATCAGTGAATTATGTACGTAGTTGTTAGTGCACTGCAGTGGGTGGCAGCTGGATTGGAGAGATTGAGTGAGAGAAAGGATCAGCATTAGAGAAAAAGTAACAGAGAAAGGGAGAAAAGGCGGATGGGAGAGAGAGAGAGAGAGAGAGAGAGAGAGAGAGAGAGAGAGAGAGAGAGATAACAGACGTGAGTGATCAATACGCCATCAAAATGTACCCTCACATTTTATCATTCAAAACCGGAGGGCCGAGACAATGTATTCCTCGCGCAACCGGCATAATGCCTTAGAAATGCTATATCGATTAGTTCAGATATGGTAAAGTTTATTGACAAATATCTTTTTGTTTCACCCACGGTGCCCGAATCAAGATACCAAGGTCAAAAGGCAGGGTGAAAGCTTGACCGTGGAATAAAACGTCCTATAACTTATATCTCAAATCTTTTTACTTGTACATCGTTAGTTTTTTCACAGCGTGCTAGTGGACCACTGGCCACTGTAATGATTTTATTATTATCTGTGATCTAGATAGCTTTCTAGAAAGATTTCTGTTCGAAGCAGAATTTAGGAGTGATTATTAACTCTGCGCAGGGGTTCACAATCTTGACCCCTTTTATAGGTGCTATTCGATGTGTCCTTGCACACGTTTAATTTTTCCTGTAAATGAAATGGTGTTAGTTTTGATTTTTAAGATAGGTGATTTCTTTGTTTTGTCTCAAGTGCTGGGAATGGGAGTGTTCATTTCCTGGTGTTTTTTTTTTTTTATACCCAAGCAATTGTCACTTTCTAGACTGACCTGCCATGATTATACAGTACCAAGACTAGCTTCAGCATAAAGGGGCGGGCTGGGAGCGTCTTGAAGAATATACGTAATTTGGAAGTCTTAAGAGGAAGAAGAAGAAAACCAACACAACCTCGACAACATGGAGTTGAGTTATGGTTAAATAAAAGCCATTGTCCATACAGAAGTATATACTGTATAACCGACACTAGAAAGAATTACCGAAAATGTGGACCATCTCTAATCAGGTCTCTTCAGTTGTCGAGCAGGCGAGATGGAGTTTTGGTGATGAAATCAAGGGGCAACACAAGACGTAATTAGCACGGGTGAGGGAGGTCATGTCTGTGAGACATGAAGACGATGATTCAGGAAGTTACGTGCTCAGGAGAGGTGGGTGGTCATCCATACTTCAACTGGATGTGACATTGACTGCATTGATTGTTATCTTGTTTTTTTCTGGAGACGTCCCCCCAAAATAGGAGGGACAATTTGTTAATATAATAAAATGATGACAACAGTAAGTTAAACATCAAGAGCATTTTCAAAGGTATCAATGGGAATTCTGTGAAAAGTCCTCACTCAGGCTTTCAAACAAAACAGGCGATCGAAAGATTTGCAGCGACCTTGTGGTTTTCGTTACTTTTTGTAATAAAGGAAAATTCTGACGAAATAATAATTGTGTTGAAGCCAAATTAAGAAAAAGCCTTTGGTCGAGACAACTTACACCGGCCAGAAAAGATGGACGCTTTTGCATCATAGGGAACAACAGAGAAACCAAAATGCGGACTTTACTGCGAAGATGTTCATAGAAAATTGGCTAGGTAACGGCAACTCGTTAAACCGTAATATCTCGAAAAGCGAGGCGCTATGAAGTGCTAAGAACATCAGTTATAGGAAATGTGGGGTAGTGAGACTGATGCTACTTAATGCTGGTGCTCGTTGTGTTTTGCGTTCTGTCATGATGCGTAACGTTGATTATTTTTCATTGGTTTTGTTATGTCTCCGCCACTCTTTTTATTATTATTATTATTATTATTATTATTATTATTATTATTATTATTATTATTATTGATCTCCTCTGAAGGTCGACCAATGTTGAACATGCCATTGTCTTGTAGTGTATGACCAGGTTATATTTTTAATCTTTTATTTTTAATATTGATTTTTATGTCTTTTTCTGTTCACTTATTTTCAGTTGATTTAATTAGTTCCGTTAATATTGATATTAGTAATTGTGTTGTTGGTATTGACGACCTTCCTCGTTATTAACATTTTTTCTCATTTTCCTCACACTGACTGTTCATTTTCTTGTAGTATTTCAACCACAGACCGAGTATAACTTAGGTTTTTCTTACCTCACCTGTTTTATTTTCCAGTTGTCGGTTATAAATGATTCATCCAAATAGCTTGGCATCCAAATTTCGCTTTATAAACAATAAAAGTCAAGTCTTTTCACAATCATTATTTTTAACTGGCGTTGTAATTAGGCGTCAAAGAAAAACCAATAGCTTAAAAAAATACATTCATGTATATCCGAAAGGCAGAGAGAGAGAGAAAAAAAACACACAAGTAAAAGAAACATGACCAAAATAAATATACCTAGATACTCGTATATACCAAACAGTTTGACATCCAAATTTCGCTTTATAAACAATAAAAGTCAAGTTGTTTCTCAAGCATTTTTAACTGGAGCTCTACTTAGACGTCAAAAAAAAAAAAAAACTAGCGTAAAAAAATATATCTAGGTATATCCGAAATGCAGAGAGAAAAAAAAAAAAACATACAATTAAAAGAAACATGGCCGAAAAGAATATACTTAGACATATTCCAGTATGCGTTATGTTGTGAGAACGGCAATAAAAAAAAAAAACTTTCGAAAGTTGTTGTGAAAAACTCAGGACTGCTCAAGCAAAAAAGAAGCGAGGACAGAAAAGGATTCGGGACTGATTGAAAGGAACATCCGTGCCTAAATCCCATCACAGATCATTAGTGATGGGCAGATCCCGCGGGCGCTACCATCACCAGGTCAGCGGGAGGCCCGACGACCCACCATAAAATTCCCTCATTAGATCTGCTAAACCGAGCCGCTTTAGCCTCGCGGTGACATATTTATGTCGGGCGACTCCATTTTCCCTCCTCGGTGGAGCCAATGTTTGGAGACATTGTCTACGTCCTTAAAGTCTTCTGGACTCTGTGAGACTTCTTTTACCTGGTGGTGTTTCTCTCTCTCTCTCTCTCTCTCTCTCTCTCTCTCTCTCTCTCTCTCTCTCTCTCTCTCTCTCTCTCTCTCTTTCCCTCCTCTGCATTTTAGGATATATCAAGGTATGATCTTTCCGTTCTTGCTTCTTTCTATTCTTAATATTTTTTTCTCTGCATTTCGGATATACCTGGATGTCTTTTTTTGCCGTATTTTTTTTGACATCTCAGTATAACTCCCGTTCAAAAAGAATGTGAAAAAAAACATAACTTTCATTGTTAACAGAAAGAAATTTGAATGTCAAGCTATTTGGATCAATCATTTACAACCGACAACTGAAAAAAAAAAAAAAAGAGTTGAGGTAAGAAAAACCTATGTTTAACTCGGTCTGTGGTTGAAATACTACAAGAAAATTTGGTCGGATGATCAAAATGTTCGCTAGGAGCTTATGGTTCCCAAAATGGAGAGTAAGCTAGCGTTTTTTACAACAATAATAATAATAATAATAATAATAATAATAATAATAATAATAATAATAATAATAATAATAATAATAATAATAATATATTTTTTTAACTCAGAATCATGTACAAATAGTGTTTTCTGATACAATAGAGAAAAAATACGGAAAGTTGAGAGAATCGTGTGGTTGACTAATAATAATAATAATAATAATAATAATAATAATAATAATAATAATAATAATAATAATAATAATAATAATAATAATAATAATTCATTTATACTGTATATAGACAAAGGAACTCAATGGAAATCACAT
>JANJGK010000011.1:7022579-7050079 GCA_039081455.1 Macrobrachium rosenbergii | reverse complement strand
TGTGTTTGCGTTTGCTGTCTGTTGTTTTATCATTTCATACCTGAAAAATTTGCATGCAACCAAGAAGGCTCTCATCATTCATGCTTTAAAAATGACATGGGAAAACTACAGGGTACTGAAATGTGGAAGACTTCTGGATTTCATCTTTCATTTTTTTATTGTTTTCTCAGTAATTTTTTAATGTTTCTTGTTAATTTTCCTTACTGTTGAGTTGTGCGCTCGGATGAATTCTGTGATTCCCAGCTCATTTCCTTAGTCGTAAAAAAACAGAAAAAAGTCAACTTTGATTAGATTCAGTAATCGTTTGCCTTTCCCGTTCTGGATTTATATGAATTCTGCGAATTTCCCTTAAAGCATTCAAGTGGATTGAAACTGTCTGGCTTGTGACACCCACTCGTAATATGTAAGATTTCATGTCGGTGAAATGAGTTATGTAATCGAGATGTATTGGGGTTAGCATTTTTCCAAAGAATTTTATCAGTATATGAATTTTATCTTATACTGATGAAATTCCAAAGGATTTTACCTGTATACGACTTACCAGAGCTAAGTCGTACACTTAGCTCTGGTAAAAAGGAAAATGGCTTGAAATTGTTTTGTTGACGTTCTACAGTCAGTGTAAACAGTATTTGCTTCAGAACACAAAAGGGATTCGTTTTATTTGTAAATTTCCAGTAATTTGATTTTATTTGGAAAGTCTATTTTTAAACACTGCAAAATAATTCTAAATGTAATACGGTAATTGGTTAGTGAAGTCACCAACTCAATCAGTGGACTGTAAAGTTGCACAGATATCGTTGCGAAGAACTGGTCTGCTTAATGGAAGGGAGAGACATTTCACGAAAATGGTGAAACTTTTGAATATTGTAAAATGTTATGTTTGCAGCCTAGATATTTTTCGTGAATGTGCAAGTGTTTTTAGATGCTATTTGTGTGCGATGTTTTCAGGGATCTGGATGATATTCTTAGTTATACCAATCGTTACAGTATTTTGTGATTTGAATTTTATTAAGCCCTTAATCTCTTTTCTTGTCAGTGTAACTTAGATTGTTCTTTTCAAAATCTACGAAGCCAAAAACATTTGACGTAAGCAAAAACATAGGAACATCTCAAGGTATTAAAACAAGAATATACATAAATGGCTAACAGTCTGCATGGCCCAAAAACAAATTTTACGTTTCGTGTAATATACATTGATAGTCTGCACTCTCCTGATCTTACTTGCGATCCTGCAACTTGTATTTCATGCATTTCGCAAACATTTCATTTGGACCGAGACGTTAAGAGTATTGATGGTAATGTCAGTATGTACAAAGCGCAGGACCTCCAACAACACGCCCACGAATGAGAAATAATTTGTCGTGACAGGACATTCGGGCATGATTAGACCTGAGGATGTTTCTCTTTTAGAGTGTTGCCATTTTGAGGTAAAGTGGCCAATACCTCGTAGTAAAATACGTGGATGATCCTGCCTGGGATCACGTGCTAATGATTATATAGGGTTACTTTAAGGCTGCCGTTGGTTATTGAGATGACTGGACTGAGAGCTGAGCCTTGAAGCAAAATAATGCAAACCCACACACACACACACACACACACACACACACACACACACACACACATATATATATATATATATATATATATATATATATATATATATATATATATATACATACATATAGAGGTATATATATATATATATATATATATATATATATATATATATATATATATATATATATATATATATATATATATATATATATATATATATATATGTATATATATCACCGTTCATTGTTCGCTGGAAGTCGGAAGTTACCTGTTTTTTCAAAAGATTTAGTCACTGTTACATCATTGTACCCTGCGTCAGCATCCCAGTGCTCAAGCAGTTACACCTTACAGTGCCAGAAAATGTGAATAATAATAATAATAATAATAATAATAATAATAATAATAATAATAATAATAATAATAATAATAATAATAATAATAATTTGGAAGGAGTCCCTTTTTTAGGGCAGTGTTATTAAAAAACAATTGTTGCTTCAACGGTATTTAGCTTTTAGAGAAGACTTTCTACAAGCTAAATACCGTTGAAACCGCAGTTGTTTTTAATAATAATAATAATAATAATAATTAACTAAGATTATGTCTCTTAAACTCTCTTAAAAACTAACAAAAAAAATGAGGCCTCCTTTCCAAAGGAATAACAACAGCCTCTTCAGAAATCATATTTGAAAGCAGAGCCTTGGCGCTCTAATTTTTCTTTTCTCTTTCCCCCCCCCCCACGTCATCACACACACACCCGAATTTGTCTAGCCTAAGATCGACGCTTGATACAGGAGGCCATGAAGAGACCTACTAGTCAACAACCCGGGTTTCATTCGGATATATCGTTTGTATTTGATGCCTATGCTTCATGAGAAAAGACCAATAGAGTTTTTTTTATGTTTTTTTCGTTTAGTTTGATTTAAGGAGGAATAAAGAATTAGGGCGTCGTGGGAAATACTTCCATTCAAGATAAACAAGGTTCGTTATAACTGTTGAGTTTATACATTGGTCATGTTCAAATACACATACACACATATAATATTATGTGTATATATATACATATATACGTATATGTATATTATATATATATATATATATATATATATATACATATATATATTTATATGTATTATATGTGTATATATATACATACATATATATATATATATATATATATATATATATATATGTATATATATACACATATAATACATATAAATATATATATGTATATATATATATATATATATATATATATATATATATATATATATATATATATATATATATATATATATATATATATATATATATATATATATATATATATATTACATGCCTACACGGATACTCTCTTGTAAAGGCAATGACAAATTATTTTGGCATTTATATTTGAACTTTAGTTCTTTCCATGTCAGGAAAAGTGAACTGAAATGTGTTCAGAAGAAGTTGCTGGACCCAGTTTTTGAGAACTCAATTGGCTAAAGAATTTCACCGATGCTGAGCAAACACTTATATAAAGGGTGTAAAGCACATATGGGCGGGACTTATTTCGGTGCAGAGAACGTTTCTCTTCCACCCACTATGGTAAGTAACGCACCCAATTTCAGACCTCAAACTTTGTGTTCGTCCGTATGGTTTGGGAAAAGAATATTTCTGAATGTTGAGGCTGTACCCAGAGAGTTTTTTCTCAAAAGTCAGTTGCGCTCTTTTATGCTACTTTGGGGAATATTTGAGTGATTCGAATGTGGACGTAAAAATCTTAGTATGGCAGAGTTCAGGGAAAACCGCGATCAGGAAATGATGTCTTACTTGTCCAGGTTTACCGTTTAATACTGAAGAGATGATATTTGTGATAGTCATTTACATAATGTTTTAAGAAAATTTATATGAATTTTTTTTTTTGTGCATGAATATGCAGATATATCAGTACGCAAGTGTACTGCCTGACAACTTTTTTTTTCATAATAGTCTAAAATGGATTATCAAAAGTACACCCTTTCAGAAAGTATATTCTCCAGAAAAATTGATTTTTACGCAAGATATCAGAATATAGAAACTTTATAAGCAACGGATGAATTATGCATTCTTTATTTGTTCCACAAGAAGCAAAACATTCCTTTGCACACGCCCCCTAAAAGGAACAATTTTTTTTTCTTTGAGCGTCTGTTGCCGTCGTCGTCCTGGAGGGACGTCGAGAAATTGAATGAATCTGTATTTTTGAAATTGACTCTTGAGAGACTAAGAGTCGACGTAAGTCTTGTTCTCCTTTATTATCTGTGTTCTCCAGAGCGTGAAGAGACAGCGAAGACGGTTCTTCCAGTTCGTCCAGACTTTCTTTGTGCGTCCCTCCTTTGATGTTTTGGAACACTCTTGCTTTACAGATCCTGGAAATAGATGCACTGAAAAAGGTCGTCTTTTTCGATTCGGAGGCCGTGCGTGGTGGTGCTGGGGATGAACGGGGGAAAAGCGTAGCAAGGAAGGAAGGAAGGGAGCTGTGGAAGGCTGGGAAAATATGAGGCACGAGTTATTGAGAGAGAGAGAGAGAGAGAGAGAGAGAGAGAGAGAGAGAGAGAGAGAGAGAGAGAGAGGACCGGACCAGTTAGGGGAGGAGGGCGCTTTTGGTGCGTCAGTACAGCGGCAGCGGGGTGAAGAAAAGATAACTGGGTATGGTGATGTACAAGGGGTTAAGGAAAGGGGAAAACGAGGGGAGGAGGAAGAGGAGGAGGGCGGGGTTGCACGCTGTATATTCTTGTTAAAAATTAAGGACGTGATTCTTCGTGTGTTGTTTTTTCCTTTTTCTTTTCGGGCTGTTAACTCGCTATATTTATCATTGCCTGGCTAAGCTGTGCATGTTGTATATTCCACGTGCTCTTCCTGTTATTTGTTTTAGAGGCTTTATATTACACACACACACACACACACACACACACACACACACACACACATATATATATATATATATATATATATATATATATATATATATATATATATATATATATATATATATATATATATATATATATATATATATATATATATATATATATATATATATATTTCTACAAATACAGTTCGTCTTGTAAACAAGTTTACTGCGGATCCTTCTATTGGTATATATATATATATATATATATATATATATATATATATATATATATATATATATATATATATATATATATATATATGTAGACGACCACATGAAAGGTGAAAATTAAAGACCAGGTACCAAGCGCTTTCGTGTATTGCGTACACTTCTTCGGGGTACCCCGAAGAAGTGTACGCAATACACGAAAGCGCTTGGTACCTGGTCTTTAATTTTCACCTTTCATGTGGTCGTCTACGTATATATTTGTCACGTGCAGTTTGTGACTTATTGCTGATATATATATATATATATATATATATATATATATATATATATATATATATATATATATATATATATATATATATATATATATATATATATATATTTCCATTTAATTCTGTATATGTCTGTATAAATTCTGTGTAAATCTGGATCTAGATAACGAAGTCAGAAAGGTTCGTCTAATTCTTTGTGAATCGTCTACAGGATAGTCAGAAGCTGAGAGAACTTCTCAGTTGTCTGAGGAGTACCACATTAGATTTCGGTATTTACTCGGCGTGATTCAACTTAGTTCTTCAGATTTCCATTAGTGTTTGTGTATGTAAATGTTTGGTTGTTGGTTCAAATTTTGTGTACGCTATAAGAAAATATTTATCGTTCTTGTTAACTCATTGAACCGCGGAACATGAAAGGTCTGACAAGAATTAAAAATGTTATTTAAAATTCAGTTTTTTTTCTTTTTTTGACGTTGAAAATATGATTTCACATTTACATATTAAAGAGAGTGCGTTAAAAATTCATGCGTTTAATTGTTTTAGGGACAAGAATGGCTGTGGCTGGTTTTCCCCTGTGTAATTTCAGGAGGAGGACCCACTTCCAAATATGAAGAGAATAATTTATCTCCTATTAAAATTCATGCATCACAATGTTGATAACATTGCATAAAACATGGGACCAAATCATTATAGTAATATTAGTTAATATTCACGTCCGGGACCGCGATTCATTTAGCATGATATTGAGGCAATCATCAGATATATAACATTAATTGCGGTGATTTATTTACGTTGTTCTTTATACTTGTCGGGTAATTTTCTCTTATTTTTTACTGTTTCATATACACTGTCTGCTGCTGAATCCAGTTTCACAAGAGCGATTTGCTTCAAATTAATTTTTTTTTTTTTTTGAAAGCTTGTTAAACACTGAAGGTTTAGATTTCGGTTTACAAACTTTGATTCGGGATTTCTTACAATTTTTATTTTTTTTTTTACATTTTACAGCTAAAATTGTTTGGGATTTTGTACGCAATTTGGTTTAAATGGGAATTTCTTCATGTATCATCTTTAGGATTGCGAGGCCTCCAGTGGCGTAACTGTTAAAAAAAAGAAAAAAAGATAAGTATAAAAAAATTACCACGCATAGCTAAAGTAGCTGTTTTGATTATGTCGCGTAGAGAGTGTTTTTTACGTCTAAAGAACAGATTCATATGAGATTTCCTGATCAGATTAAGAAGACACCCATATACTCCTTCAGATTGCACAGTTGGGTACAAACTAGTTCTTTGTTCCTACACTAATGCTTTTGATACAATAATGCTTTAGAATTCCCCTCACTCTTCCGTGTTCCTTGACACTTATAGCTTTTCTTCCTTTAAGAGGCTTTTGATACAATAATGCTTTAGAATTCCCTTCACTCTTCCGTGTTCCTTGACACTTATAGCTTTTCTTCCTTTAAGAGGCTTAAATTCTGTCACTTCCCTTTGGTTAAAGTCCAACGCTTTTTAATTTTTCATTTTTTTTTGCGGGGTTAGGGGCCTGGAATTAAATTGCCATTCCCATTACACTGAACAAATAAATATTAAAACGCATTTTCAGCAGATTTCAGGGATTTTAGGCTGCCGCATATAATATAAGGTATTTCTTTTGTTCGTTCGTAATTTCCCGATGTGTTAAGAATATGGAAGATCGCAGATCTATTCTTCGAATGAACATCCCGTTTCATTCTCCCCTTTCGTTCGTCCTAGCAAAATCGTATCCGGAGTATCCGGGTAATCCAGGTTTCCAAAAAAGGCGAAACTTGACCCATCAGTGTAATAGCACTCAACAGATTGTATGGCGGAACTCGTGGCAAAACCTAAAGTTACTTGGAAGCCACTGTCATTCCATTGTCATTACAGCCTTGAATGCAAATAGAATTGTTGAAAGTGACGGATAGAATTATATATACATATATATATATATATATATATATATATATATATATATATATATATATATATATATATATATATATATATATACATACACATATGTGTGTGTGCATGTGTGTGTGTGGATACATACATTCTGTGTAGAAATGTGTATGGTTAAGATGTACCTAAAAGTTTAAGCGAAGTTGGGAGACGCAGCAAAGTTTGTACAAAGAAAATTCAGGCAAGTAAATACAGCGTATAATAGGGAACTGGTAGAAGGAGAAGGGAGATGATAGCATAGAAAGTGTATCGTGAATATAGCGGACTAAGTGTTAGAACTGAAATATCTCTTAATAAGAATCAGTGAAACAGAAGCAATGAGAAAATAGAGAGGAATGTCTGTCAATACTTGAGATGGTCGACTCCCAACTGATGATATATTTGGCTAGGTGTACAAAACCTCTGTTAATCTCTGGAGGCATTTTTATATTAAGCCCATTCATAACGCTGCAGTCAGTAGAACACATGTCATCGACACCTGTCTTTGTTTTCCTCGTGAGCTCTTTTAGAACAAACGCGTCGTTGCTGAACCGAATAGATCGCAGGCCATGAGATATAGAAAACCATGTTTAAGAATTATGGTCAATTTGTCTGCATACGGGAGCCTTTTCTATACTTTTCTTTCTTATTCTGGTTTTATGTGTCTATGTGACCTTGTTTCGATAAAGGACATTTTGTACGATATTGAATAACCCCGTAGGGGGGTTAGTGCCGTCAGTGCACCCCATGGGGTGTACTGTAGGCATTACTAAAGATTCTTTGCAGCGTCCCTTCGGCCCCTAGGTGCAACCCCTTTCGTTCCTTTTACTGTACCTCCAATCATATTGTATCTCTTCCGTCTTGCTATCCACCCTCTCCTAACAATTATTTCATTGTGTGGCTACGATGTTTTCTTCCTGTTACACCTTTCAAACCTTTTACTGTCAATTTCCTTTCCAGCGCTGAATGACCTCATAGGTCCCATCACTTGGCTTTTGGTCTAACCTCTGTATTTCATTCCACTCCGATATTGAATAAAAATGAGTGAATAGGAAACGCACAAGTATTTGGCGTAACAGGAATACGCTCTTGTCAGATTGTAGCGCTAGTGGTAAAACTAAAAGGAATCTTTTCTTTATTTTTTTATTTATACGTTCAGTGCAAACGCCAAATTAACAGTTATTAAATTTGGCGTTTGCACTTAACGTATAAATAAAAAAAAACAAAGAAAAGATTCCTTTTAGTTTTACCACTAGCGCTACAAGTTGACAAGTGCGTATTCCTATGAAGCACAAGATCACATAGGCACATAAAACCGAATAAGAAAGAAAAGTATAGAAAAGACTCCCGTATGCAAACAAATACAATATTGATCATAATTCTTAAACATGGTTTTCTATTGACTTCAGCGTTATGAATGGGCTTAATATAAAAATGCCCCCTTCTAACGTATTCATTATCCAAGACAGAAGTTCGCAGATGCTTGGAGTTTCCATTAGAGATAATCCCCAAAGCCTATTCTTTCGTCTGTCGGGAAGTTTCAGAAAATTGTTGGCCCCTTTTTCCATAATATTTTACTAAAACAGAAGTTTATAACTTCCCCCAACTGTCTCTTTCTTTCTCTGCTTAATTTCTTTTTTTCTTTTCCGTCTCTGCGGCCAACGCTCTTTGGTTTTCCGTTTCTTTGATTTCCTCATGCTTTCTTCTTTGTTTTTTTGGTTTTCTGAAAAGAAAACTATTGAGATGGCTTTCTCTGTCCGCCCGCACTTTTTTCTGTCCGCACTTTTACTGTCCGCCCTCAGGTCTTAAAAACTACTGAGGTTAGAGGGCTGCAAATTGGTATGTTGATCATCCACCATCAAATCATCAAACATACCAAATTGCAGTCCTAAAGCCTCAGTAGTTTTTATTTTATTTAAGGTTAAAGTTAACCATAATCGTGCATCTGGCAACGATATAGGCCAAGCCACCACCGGGCCGTGGTTAAAGTTTCATGGGCTGCGGCTAATTTTCTGTGGCCTTGATTATACGTTGTACAGAAAATTTTCTTCGGCGCCTTTTTACTTGTTTTTTTTTCCCTTTGTTTTGTAAAACCCGTTAAGCGTTACTCTTTGCATTCTCGTTTGTACATAGTAATGAACTGGTCTTGCTCGATGAGCATTCACACGCAATAAATTCTTGAAGCGTGTTTGAAATTAGTCACTCATATCAATATGCCAAGTTTCATGCCTATACTTCTGGTTCAAGTGTTATTTGATTCACTAAGGTTAATTTGCTGTACATTCTTAAAGTGGGTTCCCATTACTTACGAAGCGGTGCTGAATTGAAAAAATGTGTAGCTTCTTATTTTATTTTTAATTTCGTTTCTTCTGTTGAATATTTCCCCTTTAATCACTTTGACATTATATTCGGCTCCATTCTTGGAGAACATCCTTCTTTCCTATGGAGTTTCGTGTTTGCAAAATCAGAAATGAGAAAATGACAGTTTTTGGTAGGTCTTTCGACAGAAATACTTTCCTGCTAATACACATTTTCTGAGTCTCTTCGCTCATGATTAGCAGCTTTTTAACGCATAATTAGCAACTGTTTAGCGCCATTGATAGATTTAATGAACTAAAAACTCTGAATATTTATAAGTCTCGCAATGGACGAGGCAAGGTCATATCATAACATGAAAAAAAAAATGTGCAGTATCTGAATTTGCATTGAGGTTATTACTTACGACTTCTGCAGCGAATTAACGTATTTCATACTTCAAATAAGGTCCAGTTCCTTTCATCTCCATTTTCCTGCCGAATGTTGTCCTAGCTCTGTGGAAGCACTGCATGCAAGAGAAGACTAGGCTATCCTGTTTTATGTCAAGCTCAGCAAAGCGAAAGACTGACAGCCTATAAAAACGGTCCGAGATTGCTTAGAAGCTTTTGGAAGGATTTCCTTCCTTCCTTCCAGAGAGAGAGAGAGAGAGAGAGAGAAGAGAGAGAGAGAGAGAGAGAGAGAATTTTGCGATGATCAATAACGTGGTACTGGTGTGTAAAAAAAAGATGATGACTGTTAATAAATCGTTGCTAATGAAGTAATGTAAAACATGGAAAGCTGAAACTGAGACTCTGTTGGAATAAATTATGATTTAAAGTGTCAAAGGTTTGTAAGTTTCATTGTACGGTGTACAACTTACTTCGAAATTTGCGTGGTTACCCAATTCTTACTGGGAAGGACAATTTTAATGTTTTTCTGCCAGTCCAGATGCCTGTAGATACCAGAAATATTCTCAAAAATCTTCTTGAACATGTAACCCAAGTTTGTTGCAGTCTTGAATTTGCAGAAGCCTGGTTAATTATTGATTTTGTTATATATTGAGGCAAGATGCTGCAAAATACCGAAAGGAATTTTCAGATTAAAACATCATATATATGAAGTTTGAATTAGTGTGTGATTTTTATTAGTAAATGTTTGAATTTACCTGCATACTTGTATGTATATAATGCCTCATATCGTCGGCACTTTACATTTGCTCCAGTACACCCGTAATAAACAAAACGATGATTTACGACTAGTGAAATGTTAATCATAGTCTTAGGAGAATCCCGGGAGTTTCGGAGATTGGAGGCCATTGTTGAAATTGAATTAATCTGGCGAATTTATTTATTAGGCTCCTTAACCATTGTACGATGATAGAAATCCGTTCGCCTACACAAAACCTCCACCACTTTCCCATTTCCCTCCGCTCGAGATATATGTCGAGGTTTTTCTCCTTTACAAAAAAGCTCCTTTTTTTTCCTGTTAATGTCCACTAGACGTATATATGGGGCTCGTGTTTTTACCCTTTGCTGATAGATTTTCTTTCCCGAGGTTTTCCTGGGACATTCTTTTTATGGTTTTATTACCACAGCAGGAAATATAGGCTCAGGCCTGGAGGTTTTATTATTTGATTTTACTTAATGCTCATTTTTTTTTCTTGTATTCTTGACATTGTTCTCTCCCTTTTCTATCCTTCTTTCATGTGCGCACGCGCATAAACACGTGGACAGTCATATGTATATGGAATAAATATATATACATGCATATAATATATATATGTGTATTTATATATATATATATATATATATATATATATATATATATATATATATATATATATATATATATATATATATATATATATATATATATATATATATATATATATATATATATATATATATATATATGTGTGTGTGTGTGTGTGTGTAAGTGTGTGTATTTATATATATATATATATGTATATATATATATATATATATATATATATATATATATATATATATATATATATATATATATATATATATATATATATATATATATATATATATATATATATATAATTATATATATATATTATATATATGTATATATAAGTATGTATATATATATATATATATATATATATATATATATATATATATATATATATATATATATATATATATATATATTCAGTGCCCTTATTTTCTGTTTCCTAACTAATATTACTACTTTGAAAAGCATGAAATGGAGCCTCAGTTTCATGTATTCACGGAAAAGTAAGTCGAGGCATCAGAAAACTGGAAATAATTGGCTGCCTGCGCATTAAACACTTTCAAGAATTTGTGTCCGTAACGTTTAAGACCTTATTTGATGAAAAAATACAGTTATTGCAAAGATTTATACGTTTTTGTAGGCGCACTCATTTGACGCATTTCGTAGTTAACACGTTTCAACACCGCTGATAAATTTCATGGCATCGTAACATTACAGAGTTAGAACTCATGTTCTGTGTGTGGTGTTGTATGGCAAACGTTTCGTTCGGAGGTTTAATCCGTTCGCGTCCCAGCACGCCTTTATACCGAAGTAACTTTTCACGCAACAGCAACTTCTCTAACTGCGCCTGTGGGTGTTCATATGGGAAAAATCACTCAAGAGCTGCCGCCAAGTTTCGGGATGTAACGGAAGGGGAATTGCTTTTTTTTTTTTTTTTAGTTTTCTGTAAAAGAAAACTGTTGTGCCGGCTTTGTCTGTCCGTAGGCACATTATGCTGTCCGAACTTTTCCCTGTCCGCACTTTTTCCGTCCGCCCTCAGATCTTAAAAACTACTAAGGCTAGAGGGCTGCAAATTGGTATGTTGATTATTCACCGTCCATTTATCAAACATAAGCAATTGCAGCCCTCTAGCCTCAGTAGTTTTTATTTTATTTAAGATTAAAGTTAGCCGTAATCGTGCATCTAGCAACGATATAGGACAGGCCACCACCGGGCCGTGGTTAAAGATACATGGGCCGCGGCTGATACAGCATTATGCCGAGACGTAATCGTGCATCTGGCAACAATATAGGACAGGCATCCACCGGGCCGTGGTTAAAGATTCATGGGCCGCGGCTCATGCAGCATTATACCGGGACCACCTGAAGATAGATCTATTTTCGGCGGCCTTGATTATACGCTGTACAGAAAACTCGATTGCGCTGAAGAAATTTTTTGCTTGTTTGTATAATGCTCACAAGTTTTTTCAGGGAACTTCGTTTGAGTTAGGCATTCTGTGCGGTGGCGGAGGAGGCATATTTTGATAAGATTTATTCTACCAGCAAAAATAACATTTCCATCCAAACGTGAATCCCTTATAATCCATCCACTTATATACTAATTAACAAGATCTCCTTCTTTTCTTCCATGCACTATCATAACCTGAATTTGTTTTCGCTCGTAAAAGATTCTAAATTCATTCACAAATTTCACCATTTCACTCAGGTTTAGACAATGGAAGCGGTCTTAGAAGTTCTACACCCCATATTCTAGTCTCAGAATCTTTTGTTTGCGTCACAAATTTGCCGCCTTTGGCGTTTTGCTATTTCCGTAACCTTTGTCATCATTCACTCATGGAGTGATGACATAAAATTTCACTCTACTTTTTGCAAATATTTACTCCAACTCCACTTTCATAATCACCATTCTAATAGGTTTTAACAACCTAACAATTACATCAAAACTAACTCTCCTTTCACACTCAAACAACAGATTCCTTTTACACTCAAAATACAGATTCATATTACACTGAAACTACAGATTCCTTTTGCACTGAAACTACAGATTCCTATTGCACTGTAACTACAGATTCCTTTTACACCCAAACTCCAGATTCCTATTACACTTAAACTTCAGATTCCTTTTGCACTCAAACTACAGATTCCTTTTACACTGAAACCACAGATTCCTTTTGCACTCAAACCATAGATTCCTGTTGCACTGAAACTACAGATTCCTTTTACACCCAAACTACAGATTCCCATTACACTTAAACTACAGATTCCTTTTGCACTCAAACTACAGATTCCTTTTACACTGAAACTACAGATTCCTTTTGCACTCAAACCATAGATTCCTGTTGCACTGAAACTACAGATTCCTTTTACACCCAAACTACAGATTCCCATTACACTTAAACTACAGATTCCTTTTGCACTCAAACTACAGATTCCTTTTACACTGAAACTACAGATTCCTTTTGCACTCAAACCATAGATTCCTGTTGCACTGAAACTACAGATTCCTTTTACACCCAAACTACAGATTCCTATTACACTCAGACTACAGATACAACCTTTTCACAACAAAACCCTAGACTCAGGCGCCCGATTTCTTGTGGAACTTCACACCACTATTCCCTTACCAAACATTTTTTTGTGCCATTTTTTCAGTAATGCATTCTCCTTAATAACCATTGTCACGATAAATGGGTTGTTTTTCTTTTAAACCATATTTTCTGGTGCGTTTTTCTAGAAAAGTTATCCTGTTTAACCACTTAACTAACTGCTTTATCAGAAATTTAGCTTTGCTTCAATTTGGCTGAATTATGATAATTATCTGGGGGTCTAAAATACGTATCATCATGTCTCACCTTCACAAACACGCACGCACACACACAGACAAACATACACACATATACTGTATATATAATTTATATATATATATATATATATATATATATATATATATATATATATATATATATATATATATATATATATATGTATGTATACACACACACACACACACACATATATATATATATATATATATATATATATATATATATATATATATATATATATATATATATGTTATATATTCCAGCATATAATTGTTCTATTAGCTAGGAATCTCTCTTTTAATTTCCATGAATGTAGATGCATTTTCAATCGAAGATTACACCTTTTATACAGAATAATTAACCGTGATGCCATTTACCTTGCAAGATTTTTTTTTTTATTTTGACAATTCGTTCATTTTGGGCGTTTTGGTTTTACAAGGCCCTTCCTCAAGTGTCAGTGGCTTTGGTCACTTTTTTATTGCATTCCTAAACTGGCAATTCGTTTATCTTTAGTGTTCACGCTATTCCGTGATTTTTTTTTTCTGGTGTACGATCTTAGTTTGTCGTATCTAAGTCTCCCGTGGGTTTTTCTGTTTTAAGATCGTAGCAAGTTATATCTGTGTGGCAGCTTCCCATTTTTTCTTTTATTTTATTATGAAACAAGGGTAGGTATTTTATTATGAAACAAGGGTAGGCGCTTACTTATTTTGCATACTGTCGGCATTAATAAAGGTTCTTCACAAACATTGCTAAAATTCTTTCCAGCGTCCCTTCGGCCTCCCTTCTACATTGATTTCTACCTTTTGTGTTTTGTACGTTCCCGTTGGTGTTTCTGCACCCAGCTGCATAATTCATTTTTGTCGTGTTCCAATTTCAGCTTTTAAGAGTAAATCCTTCTGGCTCGGGTTATCGGTTTAGGAATCACTCAGTTGTTTGGTTGAATTGCTTTAGAATTATTTTTTTTTTTTTTTACACGCCTAGGATATAGGTTTGTGCAAATTTTGCAAGAATTTAAAATCAACAAGAACCCTTTGTCAATGTGTGGGGAAACTTTTCAAGTCTAATAGGAACCTCCCTCAGTCTTGTCAGGTGAACTCTTGAATATCATGGTAATTTGTTTCGCTGGCTTGGAATCCAGCACAAATGATAAATTTGCTCTGCCATTTCCTGAACTGATAATGCTAATTCTTATTAAGTATCTTAGCCAGCGAATAAATCCAGCCATTTTATGTGTAGACATACGGTTGCGTGTTAAGTTTAGGAAAATAAAATCCATGGTCAGTTAGCTTTTTTTTTTTCCATGGTGAACTGTGACATAAAAGTAATGTTACGTGGCAAGGAAAAACGTTTCGTTGATGCTTTTTCAGGTAATTCAATCTCCTTTTCAGGTTTTATAATTATTATTCCTCATGTGTCAGCTTTAATCTTGAGAGATTTTTTGAATCACGAAATTACTATTATTATACCTTTTTGTTCAATGTTATTTTATTCTTGAATTTTTTTATTAGAATGAAATACAGATTCGCCACATTATTAAGGTGTGGTTTCAGATAGACTGATCCCGTGTAAGGAATCCACACGACTGGTATACCTGTATTTAACGAAATATGTTAGTTTTGTCAAGCATTTTGTTTTATGCCGTATTGCATTTCATTTCTCTTATTTCAGTAAAATGAATATATATTTCATTTATGAATGCATCTTCTTTAATTTCCTTTGCTGCCAGATTAAAACCATCGACAATGTATTCAGGGTAATATTGCAGCACTAGTCTGGCTTCTTGAGATCGTCTTTTAATCTCCTGAACATGCCTTTGCCGCTGCTCCTCCTGAGCAGAGTTCCTTTGATCTGAGGGATCTAGTTCCTCCTCTTCTCAAGTATCCGCGTAACAAGTGCAAAGCCGCACAGCACTCCTGTGTGGGGGATTAGCATGCTCCCGATCTCTTGAAGATATGCGTTTCCTTTTTTTTATAACCAGTTTGTTAACTTCTCCACCTGAATTTGTTTCAGAGATACTTTGTGAATGTGCATTTTTGTCGTTTAACGCTTTTTTTATGGGGTTGGGAGGGGGAGTTTGTCGGTAGGATTTTCACTTTATTCCTGAAGTTTCCTGTGTATCTTGGCTACATTTCATTCGTTTTCCTACCCAGTTAACCTTCGCATACACTGAATAGAATTCATGAGCTTTCTGCTTTTTTTTTTGTTTTTGTCATTTTAAATGATAGTAATTTATCGTATAATACGTTTGCAGAATTAATTTTGATTCGCTTTTGGTGGTAATAAAGCAGTCTACATAATTAACAACGGCTCGGAATGTAACATTGATCGTTATTTTTTCCGTCTGTTCCATTTTTCAGATGGAATTTAGCTGTACGCAGGTTTCTACAAACTTTCCATTTAAGTCGATGGCACGTCATAACCTAAGCCAACGGAAAGGCTCGTTTTTCGTTATGGATACTTCCGCATCGATAATCTGCCTTAAGTATCGTAAATCAATTGCTTAATTAGTGGCTGCCTCACAGAAAAATTGTTTGAAGTGTCCTTAAGAGATATCTCATGTTTGCGTAAGAGTCAAGATGGAACCGATAAGTCACTCATTTCATATGTTAGAAGCTTATTTAACATCATTCTAGAGTAGCCGAGACGTTTAGCTTTGTTTATTTATGATTCTCGTAATATAACGTGCTTATATGTATCTGATGATTATACGTATATGCGAAGTTTGAGAGAGAGAGAGAGAGAGAGAGAGAGAGAGAGAGAGAGGTGGTTTTTGGGACCATGGAGGCCCACCTTTTATAGGGTTAACAGTTAGTTATTGTAATAACACTTCGGTTTGCAATTCAGTGTATATCCAAAGCCTCTTTTATCCAGTTCCGTGATTATTTTTTTTTTAGAGTAGTGTAATCAAGCTTCTCATTTTTATGAACATTTTGGGTAACCAAGTTCCAGTAGCTCTTGCACAACAGTGTATGTACAAACTGCCCCGACCTATTTCCCTGTCGCCTCTCCTGTCCAATAATTATTTGAATTTTTGTTAATTGAACTGGCCCTCTCATTTCTGAAGAGATTATATAGTTGAAAATGCAAAATAATCCTCTAAATTAATTAGCTTGGTTTTTAGAAGTCGGAAAGACAATGGAGCCAATGGCAATGGGAATCAGTTTGCCTTTACCTTTCTCCTCTCAGTCCTCTTCTTCACTGGCTCTCTTCTGTAAGCAATATTTCGTCGTGACCCCACTCAGTAAACCTCCTACTCCTCCTGCATTTGCTCGGAGGAAATCAGCAATTCCTGGTTCGCAAGGTTCAGCGCCTGTTTTTCTCCTTCTGTTTATTTTTATTTATTTATTTATTCATTTATTTATTTGTTTGTGTTTATGTTTTCTTGTTGATTGGATTGTTTATATTCATGTATTTTAATTTTTTTTCTAACCTTTTACCGTTCAGTAGGTATTTTGACGCTTCCACACACATACAAATTTGTATGTATGTATAGAAAAATATATATATAAATATGTATATATAAACATATTTTTCTAGATATATATATATATATATATATATATATATATATATATATATATATATATATATATATATATATATATATATATATATATATATATATATATACATATACACACACACACATATATATATTTATATATTATGCACCCGTCATCTACATCATCATCTGTCCGGGTCTTCCAAGTGTAACGGTGTCTTTAGGAGCCCTGTTGACACTACCACGTGGTATTGACCTGGGGTAATGCAGAGGATATGTCGAAGTCATTTCCTTCCCCTTCATCATTATATCTTCTACATTTGGAACTTCCGTGATCTGCATTGTGGTGTCATTTCTCACTCTACACTGCCATCGTGTTTATTACATTCTTCTTCAGAATTTATTCTCAAATTGGCAAGACCATTTATATATAGTTTCATTTTCATACCATGATGCATGTCCATACAGCAACGTAGATCATATTAACTAAACTTTGGTATTTTATTACTTTCGTGTGTTGTTTCAGTTCAGTTTACATGTCTCTTATTCAGCCTACGCTTTGTTTGCATTCTCCTCTTTAGCCTTGTACAAAATTTCAGTTCGAGAGAACCTGTATTGAATGTCAGTTTTCCAAAATACTGCAAGTCTACCTCGTAAATCCTTTCTCCATATAGTTATTCGTAAATTTCATGGTGTTTTGGGGGTTCAAAGAGCATCAACAGTACATTCTAAACCTATCGAATTTCTCTTGTTAATCAACTCTAAACCTCGTCGTCCATCTGTAGCCACGTTTTCATTATATGATGCATCAACAGGGCAATCAACACAGGTAAAATAACATTCTACTATAGCATCCAATTTTTCACTACAAATTCGCTCGACAAGATTCCCTCGACGCGACCTTTGCATCTGCTTTGTTAATGGATGGAATCAGCTAGCTTTTACATACTAATCTAGGTGTGCAGACGCTGTCAGGTGCATTCTCATAATCATCGAAAGACATCAGAAAGGTATTTGTAAATTTCATTCACTTCTGCACAATATCTTGAGACAGCTTCTGAATTTTCTAAAACCAGCTTGTTCATCGCTAGGCACTTGACCAATTTCTTTCTACAAACTACTGAAAATCAGCTTACTGAATCTTCCATCACGAATGACGTCAGTGCAATAGTTCTGTAGGTACAGTCACTCAAAAGTGTTTTGCAACATACTTCCAAACTTTTCGGGCAACAGCTTATAATAGTGACATCTGGCGCTATATGGCAACTCCGTCGTAAACGCACGAAACAAGCACAGACAGACACGACTGGTACGTCCGAGAAAGTACCTCCCGTTTCCCTTAAACCGGTTTTTATTTCTCTCTCTATTATTATTGTAATTCCTTTATTCCTCTCTTCATCATTATTATAATTCCTTTATTTAATCATTTATTCTCTCTCTGCTTTTCCGTTGGGTTATTTATCCATGAAGAAGAAAGTATCTGAATTTACTCCCATAAGGATTGAATGGATAACTAATTTTAGTTTTTTATTTGACTCTTTTACCCTACCATCATCAGCGAAATTTTTCAAAATGTTTCGTTATTTTCCGAAATAAGGATTTTTCACTCGCCATTCTTTCCTATATTGTTAACCGTATAATAAATAACCAAAATCGAATGAAAAAAAAAGACACATTTCCTTGTATACGCAAAGCGAATAAATTATTGTTCGGTGAATGAAAACTCCTTGAACATGTTGCAAAAAAAATTTTTGAGTGACTGTACTGCATTCAACCAGGTCACCTTTATTCTGTACTTTTGCTATGACTTCCAGTGCTTAGTAATCAGGCTTTGTTTCTTCATTCCATATTCTGCAAAACAGGCTGTGTACTATTTTAGGTTCATGTAATTTTCAGCCAAAACCTTCTCTGATGTGATTTCATCATAAGAATCTTTACTGCCGATTCGACATCTAAACGTGGAATTTTTTTTTTTTATCATTAATACATAAAAATCTTCATCAGCTTTTCGTATATCAGTCAGATTGTCACCCTCAAATCTCTAGAGCATGGTCACACGAAAACTTTTTCACTTGAACTGGTTTTTATTCTTTTTCTGGCGTTATTGTAGAACCCTTCCTCCTTTTGACAGGAGTGTTTTTTTTCCATTCCTAAATATTTCAGTAATAATCCTGTAGATTACTCAGACATCGGTACCATTCCTTGAAACGATGGCTTCGTCGGCATCATCAGCCTGTTTTTCCAGCTATTCTCTCATCTCCTTTCGTTCTTCATTTACATTCACTGTCTCAGCTGAAGCACTTCAAACGTCCTGCTTAACGCTTTTCATCTCTGTTTCTACAAGTACCTTTTGATTTAGTGTCTTAATTGTACCCCAGTACTCATCTGATATTCAGTTTTTTTTCTTCTTCTTACCTCATATCTCGGTAGTTCTTTTCCAGCATATTGATATACATAGTTTATATTAGTCCAGCCCCCAATGATTGTCCGCTTCTCCTCGGAAATTGTTTCTCGCACTTCAGATTTATTTCGACTTTCAGTTGCAAAAGCCTCTTGAGCGATGCTGATCTTCCAGAAGCTTTCCCGTATTGAAGCTAGGTACTCTCTCAGCATTTTTAGGTTTCTGTAAAAGAAAACTATTGTGCCGGCTTTGTCTGTCCGTCCACACTTTTTCTGTCCGCCCTCAGATCTTACATACTACTGAGGCTAAAGGGCTGCAAATTGTTATGTTGGTCATCCACACTCCAATCATCAAACATACCAAATTGCAGCCCTCTAGCCCGAGTATTTTTTATTTTATTTAAGGTTAAAATTAGCCATAATCGTGCTTCTGGCGACGATATAGGACAGACAACCACCAGGCCGTGGTTAAAGTTTCATGGGCAGCGGCTCATACAGCATTATACCGAGATCACCGAAAGATAAATCTAACTTCGGTGGCCTTGATTATGCACTGCAGCGGCTGTACAGGAAAACTTGATTGAGCCGAAGAAATTCAGCTCCTTTTTTACATGTTCGGTGCCTTTAATTTCTAATTTAGAATGACAATGAAAATTCGGTAATCACTTCTGACATCTGCTCCTCAGCAGCTCGTATCATTTATCGTCGTTCTGTTTCTTCCAGTTAGTGGATATACATTTGGTTTCTATCATTGCCATCCGGAGATATCAATTTGTATGTGTGGATGTCCTTGTGTTATCGCACGAAGACTTACAGAAAGATTTTTAAATCAGTTTAGCAGAGGCTTTTACTGATAAATAAAATCCTGAATAATCGATGATTCAGGTGTTTTTAGAAAAAGCCATCGTCTACCTATCGAAAGTTATTGACATCTGCTCCTTGGATCTCACCCTTAGAGGCGAATAATTGCAACTTCCGTGGTAGATGTAGGAACATCACCGTCCCCCCTCCCTCCTCCTCCTCCTCCTCCTCCTCCTCCTCCTCCTCCTCCTCCCCACTTACACTTGAATTGCAATAGTGGCTTTCGAGATGTCCTCCTCCAACCATGGGACGTCACTCCATCTGTGTCCTTGCCGGAAGTCAAGAGCCATCTGTTGAAGGACTCTATCGGTATTGTTTGGAGCGCAAATAAACCGAGAAACAAATATAGGGGTGAGACGGAGGCGGGGGCGAGGAGGGGAGGGGAATGTATCAAGGGAGATAGCTCCCGTATAACAGGGGTCCTTGAAAGAATGGAGGAATCTTTTTTTCTCTATATCATTTCTGTTGAAGGTCGGTGACAATCTCTTATTTTTATTTTTTATCGCTGGAAGAGGGTGGCAAGACCCATCCTGTTTGTGGAGAAAATAAGAGTATTTTGTTATTTAATGAAAATTATCATCACAGGCTTTAAGCTAAAAGCAGATCTCTGATCTTCTGATTTAAATTCTTGGCCTGATTATTAGTTGACTTGTTTATAACTTTAGCTTTAGATTCTCTCTCTCTCTCTCTCTCTCTCTCTCTCTCTCTCTCTCTCTCTCTCTCTATCTCTCTCTCTCTCTCTCTCTCTCTGCGTGGGTGTGTGTGCTTAGTTTCATGTAATTTAGTACAAAAAATGCATATATGCATTATTTCATTAGCAAAGTCCAAATTTAAATGGTTTTACTGATTCCTGTAATATCAGTTACGTGCAGACAACCTTCAGTCACTCATAAATGAGATGCATCTGCACAAACTCTCAATTTCATGTGGAACTTCTCGGATAAATTACCTAAGCGAACGAAAACAAGGGAGGGAGTGTGCGTAGCTGAAACATCACGCGAAAGACAGAGAAAAATTTCAAGTCAAAATTGCGAGGGAGGGAAAAGGGAGACGCTGTGTGCCGGATACGTATGGTAACAAGTACAAAATGCGCCAAAGTCTCTTCGGCGCCATCTGGTTTTCTGTACAGCCGCTACAGCGTTTAATCAAGGCCGGGGAAAATGGGTCTATCTTTCGGTTGTCTCGGTATAATGCTGTATGAGCCGCGACCCATGAAACTTTAACCACGGCTCGGTGGTGGCCTATCCTATACAGTTGCCAGAAGCACGATTATGGCTAACTTTAACCTTAAATAAAATAAAAACTACTGAGGGTAGAGGGCTGCAATTTGGTATGTATGATGACTGGACGGTGGATGATCAACGTACCTCAGTAGTTTTTAAGATCTGAGAGCGGACAGAAAAAGTGCGGAAAGAAAAAAGTGCGGACAGAATAAAGTGCGGACGGACAGACAGAACAGGCACAATAGTTTTCTTTTACAGAAAAGTAAAAAGGAAAAGAGAGACTTAAGAAACAAATACCTTTTATCAGCGAAATCGAGGGACTGCCGAATCTACAGATAAATATCAAACAGTTTAGTGATAAAAAAAAACATTGATGTTAAAATCACCGATTTTAAATATAAAGAAAGCTGAGATATTAGAGAAGAAACATCGATGTTAACATCGATGGTTTTCAAGAAAATTCAAATAGTAGGATAGAAACATTGATGTTAACACTGACGATCTGAAATTAAAGAAAGCTGAGATGTTAAGAAAGAAACATTGATTTCCCCATCGATAAATTTAAATTAAAGAAAGCTGGGGTGTTTGGGAAGTCAAGTATGAAGTCCTTTGAATTATTAAAACATACTCATGAAGGTTATATGAGTCACGAAATATTTAGAGAAGTGGGAAGGATTTTGGGGGACACGAACTGAGAAGAAACAAAGGATTTCAAGATAACGTTTTGTCAATGCACAGTTATATTTTTAACTCTATAACACCGTGACGTCATAATGTACTGGTATGAAATAAGTAGCTCCTCCTTGCAGTAAACGCAGTCACCCATTCGTTTACCAGAAGAGAGAGAGAGAGAGAGAGAGAGAGAGAGAGAGAGAGAGAGAGAGAGAGAGAGAGAGAGAGAGAGAGAGAGCGACTATGCAACGGTGTATGAGAGAGAGAGAGAGAGAGAAAGTGTCAATGCAATGGTGTGCAAGAGAGAGAGAGAGAGAGAAATCGTCTATGCAGTGGTGTGCAAGAGAGAGAGAGAGAGAGAGAGAGAGAGAGAGAGAGAGAGAGAGAGAGAGAGAGCTTCAATGCAATGGTGAGAGAGAGAGAGAGAGAGAGAGAGAGAGAGAGAGAGAGAGAGAGAGAGAGAGAGGCGGGTTTAGGAATGGGTTGGTTGTTCCAGAAAGTGCAATTAATTCTGCGTTTTTATTCTTCGCGTAATGGGTGGAGTATGCAGAGTACGAATTCCTTGCCTGAAGGTACTTCATACACATGTATTATTTTTACATATGCGTGAGGCGATTTCCGTTGAGATCTTAAAAAATGTAACTCAGGTTCTGGAGCAGATGCTGCTTTATCAATTCATGCAATTTGGCGCTTATTTGCTCTCGTAAGACGGCCGATTTAAATCGGAAACTTAGGATTTCTATAATTCTATGGTTAGAAAGGCAGAGGCGTCATGATTATTGTGAGACTGGTGAGAGTATTTCACTTCGCAGAAGTAACGAGATTCAGATTCCTCGAGGATGTTTTAGGTGGTTTTGATCAGTGAGAGACCGAAAACATTATTTGGTTCATGGTAAAATAGATGTTTAGGAACGTGACTTTTTATAATATTCATCAATACATATTACGCAGTTAAAGTCTGACGGAAACGGTAACGCCATGAATATTGCACGCGGAAATATTGTGTGTCCTAAACAGTAGGAAATGATATTCTATCCATGAGTGAATCAATAAACAAAGTAAGAAAGTTAATATGTCTAGGTGAACCACCTTATATGCGACTGAAACAATTATGAATTATGGTTTTCCTCTTGTATAAACATTGTGATTTGTAAATGAAAGATTTTTTTTATTTCAAATGCACAAAAAAATTGAAAGGAAGACTAGAATTTAACCGAACAATGTTCAATTCAGGTGGCCATACTAAAAATAGGGAAAAGGTCACCCTTTATTGTTTATGTAAGGTCTCTTTAAGTACAGAAACAAATGCCCTACTTAGGAGTGGTAATTCATTATTACTAGTCACTGACGGCGCTTTGTTCTTTCTTGCTTTTTATTCCCTTTACATAGTTTATTATGGCATGTAAAGATTCCCGCAGGGAAACGCACACAACCATACACACACACACACACGCGCGCGCGCGCAAAGGAGATTCGGTTCAACAGTTCCCTTACACCTTCCATCCTGAGCGTCCGTAACTAGTTGTGCTTTCTTCCCAAGTTTTAGCCATTCTTGCCATTCTTGCTTCACTCATTATGTGAATAATTTCTTCTCTCATCCTACCTTTATCCATCCTATTCATCCCCAAACACTTGAGCAAATCAACTGCTTCCATTCTTCGACCCTCTAAATCAACATTCATTTTTTTTCATTTTCCAGGTTCCCATTTAACATAACTTTCCTCCTGTACAGTGTTCACCCTCAGCTTTCTCATCTTTCAAATATATTCAAACTCTTTACTAATTTCTGACTTCTCGCGTAAATGTTTCATGACAAACGCTTGATCATCACACCCTCATCTTTTTCATACCTAAACTAAGCTTCCATTATCAGTCGTCCTGTCATCTGTTTTATTTTTATAATCAAACTTCTGTCATGCACCATCCCCAGCATGAAATGTAACATTATGCCCTTATGATTCTCACGGTCAAATCTGTTATGTTTGCCAGAAATACCTTACAAACCTGGTCAGCCACACAGTCCTACTATCAAGACGGATCTGCAGCACCTGACTGTCAACGCCATTAACTCCTGGTGTCTTTCCATCATTCAGCTGTTTAATTGCCATCCTCGGTGCTCAACAAACATTCCCATAGACGTTCTCAGCCGCATACCAACCCTTTCCATTTTGTGTCTTTCAGCTCTGCCTCTCTCACATCCTCCACATTCAACGAATCCTTAAAATACTTGCCCCATAGACCCAGGACTGCGTTCACTCCAGACAGCATCTCCCTTTCTGCATCTTTAATCATGAGGTTCATTGTTTCATTTACCTTGCTCTCTGCATTTACGTCCCTGTCACGCTGAAGTCCGCGTTCGCCTTCTCCCCTCTGCTTTTATTACTTGCTTTATTTTTCTCTTTTCACCTTCTTGGTTCTCTTGTTCATCCTCTTCTGTCATGTAATATATATATATATATATATATATATATATATATATATATATATATATATATATATATATACGCATATATATACAGTATATATACATATATATTTATTTATATATCATATATTATATATAGGTATATATGTTTATATAAAATATATACACACACAGTCTGCTAAGTAAAGGACCATAAGTCGAAAGGCCTTGCAGCACTCCATTGTTTCTTTTTCCTTCGTGGATTTTGCCTTTACTTATATATTCATCACGTTTCATATTTTCGTGATTCAGGTATATATATATATATATTATATATATATATATATATATATATATACTATATATATATATATATATATATATATATATATATAGAGAGAGAGAGAGAGAGAGAGAGAGAGAGAGAGAGAGAGTAATATATTTTTTTAGTATATACAGCGGGTGTGTGTTTGTTGGTGTATAGATAGAAAACACATCATAACCATGAATTAAAAAGATTAAAACAAAAACTACACAGGAAATATTAAAGAGAAACATTGAAACATTGTTATTTAGGACGAATCAAAATAGTAGTATTATTAGCTAAATAAATGAAATATCTATACGCAATAAGTAGAAGAAGAACTCCGTAAGCGCATACCTCTGCCAGCATATGAGCATGTATTCTTATCGACCATCATTGGACAGTTGTCAGGATTCGAACGAAATCTTGCAAGTTACGCGAAGACATCCCATCTATCTTTCTCCCTGCTCAAAGATAATTGTTATATTTGGTGACCAAAATCAGTGGTAATGGTGCAAGGGAATTCGGTTTCATAAGCCTCGAAGAATTGACTTATAGACGCTCTGAGTGGTACCTTGTCCCCGAAATTTCCATTCTTCTGTCTCCCAATATTTAATTGATAGTTGGCAGTCTTTAATCTTGCCTTTGTTAGAATTTTCCCAAAATCTAGACGTAAACACAGGTAAAATATAAAAATGAACCAAAAAACATAATTTATGTGGCCGATATAAATATATTTTGTCAGACCTAAAACCCCCCGTTACAGAGTCAACAATAGTTAGAAGAAATAAATAGAAGAAATAAATAAAAGTGTAAGCACTGAAAAAAGCCAGGCTACGAATCACTGGATAAACGATGAGTATTTTTACTTAACTAGTGATTAAGCGACCTTCATTACTGTTCGAAAGAGGAAAATTCTCGTTGCAAATAATATTTGGATAATTTTTGAATAGTTTCTTATTTTGTTAGGAAAACAAGTTCTTTTAAGCGCATGTTCCATTGGCATAGTAGCATCGTATCTGGATCATACACAGTGAAGAGTGCAAATGTCAAGAGATGTAAAGCTCTTTAGGCGAAAGATCGTATGTGTATATTATATTGCGTACATTGAACTATTCAGACGTTCATCTGCAAGTATTGGCCCTCATATAATTCTAAGAATAGGATGCATAAGCGAAACCGTATTATCAGAGAATTGATAGTCTTTTTTTTTTGCACTTTGTACCACCATTATTGCATTATTTCATGAATATTTTGGTATTCAGACAGTTGGTATTTATCACTTTATGAACAAATAAGATAGAGTTGTGTTTAAATCTGTGAGCGTATCGTGTATCCAACTTTAGCGGAATATTGTATTTTTCAGTCTTGAATCGTAACAGTTAGTACGTACTACATATAATGCTAATTGTATAAAGTTTTCAAATTAAGAATTCAATACTTTTGTATAATGACTGTGATAAATTTACTTACATGCCTTTAATGTTGAGTTGATACATGATATCACTGGTGACCATATTGATATTTTTTATATTGAATTAACGTTGGTTTATTTTTGAACTTATAACAAGCTGGAAGGTAAACGTGAGCTGTCTAGGATGCTCATACTGCAAGAGAGAGAGAGAGAGAGAGAGAGAAGAGAGAGAGAGAGAGAGAGTCACCTTGGCATACTTATTCATACTTAGTCGTTAAAACTTCTTCTTCTTCTTCTTTCGACCTTATTAGTCCCACTGTATAGCAGGGTCGGCCGCTCGAGTCGGCTTACTCCATCTATTACTATTCCTTGCATCTTCCTCCCTCAGTGTCACCTCACCTATATACCTCCTCACCACATCCATCCATCTGACTGGCATGTTCTTAGCTCTCTTGATTGGTTTCCACCTCGTCTCTTAGTCGTTAAAACTGATGAAAGTGAAATCATGGAAGAAGTTCTCGTTAGATGGAAGAGACAGTCATGTAGTTGAGCAAAATAAGTTACGAATATGACACATTGTAGTGACAGCTGAGTCACACTCTCCACGTTCGTTTAAAGAAACATACAATGAATATCATCATCTCCAGTGGCGATATTTTATCCTCCCACGTGGCTCTTGTTGAGAGCTTGAGTCTCAAGTGTGTAATAATTTTCTTTGCCAGGGAAGAGAGAGAGAGATGGCTGTGCTTACCGTCCTCCCATTCTTGTTTTTTATTTTTCCACGCTTTTCAGCAAATAGTTACAGGGAAGTTTAATATGTTGAATTTGCTCTCTTAATACTTATTGAGTCTTTTACATGATGCGTGTATAAATGTCTTATTTTAGGGGCGTCTGTATTTGGATTACCTTGACATGAATTATGTGTATAAATATCTTATTTAGGGCTTCTGCAT
>JANJGK010000011.1:7012291-7017479 GCA_039081455.1 Macrobrachium rosenbergii | reverse complement strand
GTAAACACATGCTTCGCTCATCATTAAGGGTTTTCTCAGTAACTGAACCTTTCTCTCTGCTATTACCTCCATGTAGAACTACTTCCTACTCTCTCCGAAGTCCTCAGATGTTCATTTATATATATATATATATATATATATATATATATATATATATATATATATATATATATATATATATATATATATATATATATTCTCTCTCATGCATTTCTTGACCACTCAGTTCATCCTCCTGTACTATTACACAGTATTCTACCTTTTGTCTTGCAATTGCACATCGAACAGTCCCTTGTTTCCCTTCCGTAAACTTCTCATTTCCTCATCTCACTGAACACTTTTCATCCCCAAAACCACATTTTTCATCTTCTTGTCTCCTTATATGATCTCCTTGCTTCCACCTAATTAAACTCACTTGTCTTGATTACCCTTGCACAGTTACCTTTTCAACCGCAGTCCTCCAACTTGAACTTCCATCTGTTTTCAATTTTGCTTCAACCAATACTAATCAGATAGGCCAGTACTCACCATTACACCCATAGGCTTGCTTTTCCATTTACTCAGTTCCTCGTTGGACGAATCGGGAGAGTTCTCGGCTAGCACTCTGCTAGGCCCGAGTTCGAGTCTCCGACCGGCCAACGAAGAATTAGAGGAATTTATTTTTGGTGATAGAAATTCATTTCTCGCTATAATGTGGTTCGGATTCCACAATACGCTGTAGGTCCCGTTGCTAGGTAACCAATTGGTTCTTAGCCACGTAAAATACTGTAATCCTTCGGGCCAGCCCTAGGAGAGCTGCTAATCAGCTCAGTGGTCTGGTTAAACTAAGGTATACTTTTTTTCCCCTCTGAACTCATTCATAAGTTATTTTATATTTAAATAAATGTCTTCTCTAAGATAGCAATAAATTGATTATGCCATGTCCAAGATGAATGTACTGTCACCGGAGTATATTGATAGTTTCGTAAACATTGTAAGCATCAATATCATGAAAAGTCGATCACCTTTTTTAAGATTTTCTTGCATTTTTTTCAAGTTCCATTCTTCTGGGGTAGGCTTCATGACCTTGGAAGCGCTCTTGCGCTTTCTGTCCCCTGAGTAGCACATAAACGTTTTTGATTCATGGTAGAATAACTAGAAAATCATATGTATTTATATATACATACATAAATACATACATACATACTCAAGTACATACATACACGTACACTCACTTGTTTGTACATATAAATGTATATATATATATATACATATATATATGAGTGCCTGTATACATGCACAATTATGTGTTTGAATGTATGTATAATTATCTGAAAGAAAGTGGACAAATGCATAAATAGAATGACCGTGTAGTATATCTCACAATCAAGAGTGTAGTATATCTCACGATCTTGATTGTATTTTAGTTTCCAGAATGGTTTCATATCTTTCATTCACCAATATCTTACGAATCTAGTCTGTTCTTGAGTCGATGTTTTAACATAAGGCATAGTCTTTCCCTTCTTAAATTTAACGATAAAATGTCAACCTCTTGACATGATCAATGTATATAAAAATTTCCTAACGCCAAAGATGTTTGAATCTGTTTGAAACATTTGTTTATCATGTGTTTTGATCATAGCAGAAATACCCTAATGCCAGAGACGTTTGAATCTGTTTGCAACATTTATTTAGCATTTGTTTTGATCATAGCAGAAATACCCTAATGTCAGAGATGTTTGAATCTGTTTGAAACATTTGTTTAGCATTTGTTTTGATCATAGCAAAAACCGCCAATTAAGCAGTTACTCCCACGTCTTAATGAGTAACTAAAGATTTGCTGCAATAGAAATATATGATTTTACGTATGCTCAAAAGTTTTCGTTTTGTAAAGTATGACATGTGGGATAGAGATTGCTTGAGAGAAAAGTATGCAATAATCCTAAGTGGGGAAGGTATAATATTAGTAGAACCCTAACCTCTCGTGCGATATTTCAGATATGCGTGCACGGAATTTAATATTATTAACAGCAGACTTGCAAAAAAAAATAATAAATAAATAAAAAAGTCGAAGGCAGTGTATTACTCACAGGAGATAAAATGCATCCTTTTATTAGAGTGGATCAAAAGCAACGCGATTCTCCAAGGACAACCAGGTAGACCACCGCAAATCTGAGAGCAGAGAGTCAGGGGAATTTGATTGCATGCCTTCGAAACGTATCAGACTCTCTGATATTCTTATGCAACACTTCAGCGTATCTTCTGAGATACTCATGTTAAATTTAATGTGTTGAATACACTGTATTCACGTAAACATTAAAAATACTATTGGGTTTCACAGGAAATTCACACACAGTTAAAATAAATGTCCGTGGAAAACGATGGCAAGTTTGTAATAAAGTCAGGGCTATAAATAGTCTCAAGACGAGCGCACGCGCGCGCACGTAAGTAGGGATGAACTTAAGAGTTCTTTATTTAATTCAGCAGTTTAAGGATGGGCGTTTCCTTCAGTCGTTATTGCTTTCACCATAGTGACCCACTATCCGGGTAATTAGCATACACAGCTGTATACCTTATATATATATATATATATATATATATATATATATATATATATATATATATATATAGAGAGAGAGAGAGAGAGAGAGAGAGAGAGAGAGAGAGAGAGAGAGAGAGAGAGAGAGAGAGAGAGAGAGAGAGAGTATTCATTACTTGCTGGAAATGGTTCAGTCACCAAGCCCTTGATTTGAAACCCCGAAACTTCAAGTATGATATTAAATATAGGGGACTCTGCCAGCTTAACTTTGTATCCCTGCCCGTAACAATACCCTAAGAATTAAAGATTGACTTCCCATAAATCTTCCGTCACTTGGAAAGGCAAGCTCAGTTACGTAATCTCACTAGATAAGTTTATATTACAAAGGAGAAATGCAGGAGAGAAGACCAAGATTCACTTACTTATTTCAGGATCCAAAATTTCGGTATGACCAAAAACAGGTATAAACAACTTCCTAAAGAAGTTTAATACGAAAAAGATGTCATGTTCAAATAGATGTCAAAGATCTCAAGCGGTATTAAAAGTACAATCTCAGTTTTTAACTATAGTTAGGAAAGGCAGCATTACAAGGAACTGGCGTGGATAAATTTCAGGGAAGCTTAAACACCTAATTTTGCTGAAAGAGGGTGGAATAGATTTAACAGCGTTTAAACACAACTGTAAACATTCTGCGGGTGAGATTTCAGGATGGGGGTCATCCGATTGGGTGACAGGTGACAGACATAATACGCTCAGCTAGTGGGACCCGGCAGGACCAGGTCCTGTGTTAGGAGGACACCGTTGGGGTTTGTAATATCTCGCAGGTCGATCGCTCGTGCCAGTACAGTTCAGTGGAAACCTGTCAAGACGGCCGTGTCTGAAGACGTGCGTTTGTTTGTTTCCTTAATGCCTCGCTGCAGCATCTGCCAATCATGATACCTTTGTTGAACAGAAAATTAAACGGTTGGCATTATGGAGAGCTACGGATCTTTCCCAAGAAGAATATTCAAAAGCGAGTTACCGTATTTGAATCTGGTTCGAAGCCTGCATTTTATGGTTTCATATAGGATCACCGTGGAATATACAAAATACTGGATGTTGTTAAGTGATCTATTGCAAGGTCGTCTAGAATGAAGATTCAAAAAAAAGGAATAAGAAGGACAGGTGGGAATGTTGCATATTGTTCTCTTTTACTTCTATAAAGAAAGGTATTTCAGCAACTTCCAGTGATAAATTTGAACTCTCTCTTCATATATCCTTATGAAACCATCTATATTTCTATAAATTGACACAAATCATCAGAAAATTTTTCAGCGTTGTGGCTTAAGACATAAACGAACTCTTCATTGTTTATCACGACAACTCGTTTTGTTGGTGCATTGGCCTTGGCAACACGTGAAAAGGCTGCTTGCCACGCCAAAAGATCTCCCTTCTGTTCCTTAGTTTTGTCATAACAGAGACCCCTGGTGAAACCCTTCTCTCGGAGTTCATGTTGTCGTCATCTACATCAGATAAAGTGGAAAGTGGCATTGCGGTAATGCCGTTTCAACTCGACGCACTAGAGATGTAGGGTGATGCTGGTCCCAAGGCCCATATTAGGATCTGTTGCATAAAGTGGCGAAGGGAAATGAGGGAAACAGCTACACCTGTGTGAATTCCTGTCAGGTGACGTAACGGAGAACCTTATTGCCTGTCATGATCGCGCACTTCAGTATTTTTTCATCTTTCAGGGTTCAGGTTTTTTCACGTTTTCTGATCTTTATTGCCTATCGTCATCATTAGCAATTTCATTTTTGTCATCTGTCAGGGTTCATTTTTTTTTTCTTTTTGCGTTCTCTGCATTAGTTTCAGTGGTCGCGAAAAATAATTTAAGAGAAATATTTTTGTCGATGCGGTTACTACCAATCGAAATAAGAATTCAGTTGAATTTTTTACTTATGCATCGAGATTTTACACTTGTACGCGCAATGCTAACTAATGGCATGAGGTGGACAGTACTTCCGGGGTGGCAGAGTGCTCCCAAGTTTACAGTGAATATATCCCTGTAACTGAAAAGGCAAGAAGGATTTAATCATTGCACAATGTACCTCCGAATCATGAGTAAAGATTTTTGTGTTCGCACTGACAACAGTGTTACTTCCGGGATGGCAGAGTGCCCCCAAATATTTAATAGATATATATCCCTGGAACTGATGATGCAAAAAGGATTCAACAATCGCCCAACATACCTCCGAGTAATGAGTAGAGGTTTTTTGTACTCGCACTGAAAACATTGCTAAGTCGCCTGAAGGAAAGAGGAAAAGATGAAACGCGCAAGATTTTGTCCGCAAGAGACATTTCAGGCGGCTTTACATGGCGTCGAGAACGAGAGTAAGAGGGCGTTGTCCTTCCAGGCGGCTGCTGGACAAGCTCTCAGCGACCACATTCCACCCGAGATTCGCAGATAGGTGGTAGCTGGAGCTAGTAGGTCTTGCCTTCCAGTGGTCCTTCCATTTTTGCCACCTGTAAAGGTGGGCGGCAGCATCCTCCGAGAGGGTGTCACCCACCTCTAGTTCTTGTTATTGAACATTACTCCATCCTGCAAGAAATAATTCCACTGCTTTCTGAGTTCATTTGTGGTCAGATTTGCCAAGTATAACTGTTTATTCTGGATTTCATTAGATAGATGTC
>JANJGK010000011.1:6967291-7007291 GCA_039081455.1 Macrobrachium rosenbergii | reverse complement strand
CCATATCTGTAAAAACGACGGAATTATGCTTTTCCTTATCTGGGATAACTGTAACTGAACTTACCCCGATCTTTGGTAACTATGGATTTATGGTTTGCCATATCTCTGATAATTTGTACTTCCTCTCATTTTAATAACTATGGAATTGACGTGAGAACTATGGTAAGTAACTGGTGGAAGAAGAATGATCGCTGATCTCTCTTCAGTATTTTTTTTTCTTTGCTCTGTTTTGGATTTTAACAGTATTTTATGGTAGGGGGATACACCAATATTTTATGGTATGGGATACAACAATATTTTATGGTGTGTGGATACAATATTATTTAATGACAGGGGATACACCGATATTTTGTGGTATGGGATACAACAATATTTTATGGTAGTTGATACAACAATATTTTATGATGGGGGGTACAACAATATTTTGTGGTAGGGGATACAGGTTGCATTCAACAGACTTAAACATTTCAATTACAGCCCACGTTTTCAGCTCAGACTATTTTTTTTATTAATTGTCTCCTAGTGTTTTTAGCAAATAATTTTATAGTGTCATTAATATCAAATGATAATTTTTTATGTGCCCGTAATGCATCATATGCACCTACCATTAGGATGGGTAGCCTAATGGACCTTATTATTGGAATTCGAAGTTACGAATGCGCTGTAAAGTGATTCATTTTAAAATGGAAAAAGTTCTCTCTCTCTCTCTCTCTCTCTCTCTCTCTCTCTCTCTCTCTCTCTCTCTCTCTCTCTCTCTCTCTCTCTGTCAGCTTCGTTGGTAACCGTTTCGCCTTATGTCCTTCTTTGTTATAATGCCTACGTGACTGCCTGCTAGTCATCCCAGACCTAAGACTTTTGTCTTCAACATAATGCAACCAACGTTTACAATACTATGTTTTAATGACGAGCAATATGTGAAGAGTTTATGGAGGACCTTTCGCTACCGTTTGGGTTAAATTCAGTTTCAATCTCCTTTAAAAAACAAAAAAAAATTCCACTGGGCATTGGATGTCCCGTTCCATCGGCATTTTGAAAAACTAATCATTATCAGATATTTGCTAAAAATGTCCAGTTATAATTCGTCAACAAATTAAAAATGCGAAAGGTGAAAAATAACAATAAACTAGGGGATCAAAGGAAGAATAAAATCCATAAGCAAAACCACACACTGCGACAAGAAGTTATTGTCTGTGCGGTAGAAGAATTATGACTCTTAATATGTTGCCTATAGCATGAAATATTTTGTAAAATTATTGAGCGTATTACTCTGAACGAAGACTTAAGACAATGTGCTCATAGATTCATTACAAATTCTTTAAATGTGTCAGCGCGCGGGAAGCGTAATAATAGAAAAGGCAAGATGGCATCGTAGCTGAGATGGTAATTTTGTGGCCAAAGTAAAAATGTCGCTGGGTGAAAGTAGAATTTTTAATGATAAATATGGCAGACGGTTTCCCATTCTGCTTGATTATTAGATTAGATTCCTGTGATTACTTATTAAAATGGGACTAACATAAGTGAAATATTTCTAGATACTGCAATGTCTCTTGAATAAAGAGTAATGATTTCGTATGGTTACGATTATACTCAATAATTGTATGCAGATGGTTTCGTAGCACAAGCACAAATTTGAATTGCGTTCCTAGTACCAGTGTCCTTCCTTCATCTGCAACCTTCTTGCCTTACCATTACCATGCCTTATCTCTTCTCTCATCCTGCCATCATCCATCACATCTACTCCTAAATCCCTGTGGGAACTAATTACATCCAGATTCTCACCATCCAAGCCCATTTAGGGGATAATGCCTTCAGTGCACCTCATGCGGTGCGCTGTATGCATTACTTAAGGTTCTTTGTAGCGTACCTTTCGTCCCCTAGTTGCAACCCCTTTCGTTCCTTGTATTGTACCTCCTTTCATATTCTCTTTCTTCCATCTTACTTTCCACCCTTTTCTAACAATTAAATCATAGTGCAACTGCGAGGTTTTCCTCCTGTTACACCTTTCTAACCTTTTACTGTCAATTTCCGTTTCGGTGTTGAATGACCTCATAGGACCTAGCGCTCGGCCTTTGGCCTAAATTCTATATTCAGTTCAGTCAATTCTATATTCAGAACTCACCGTCCAAGTAATGGTAATTTTTCCACCTTCTTGGTGACGCTTCACACTTATAGCCTTACTCATACTCACATTTTCGCTCATACTCTCTCCTCCCGCAAGCACTTTCAAGCAACTTCACTTGGATCTGCTGTTACTCTAAAA
Source organism: Macrobrachium rosenbergii (assembly GCA_039081455.1). Classification (NCBI taxonomy): domain Eukaryota; kingdom Metazoa; phylum Arthropoda; class Malacostraca; order Decapoda; family Palaemonidae; genus Macrobrachium; species Macrobrachium rosenbergii. The sequence continues at coordinate 7,005,031 of JANJGK010000011.1, read as the reverse complement.
TATTATCTGCATACACAGACATCAGCCTTTCTACATTTTATAAACGTCTCAGTCTTTTATCCGACAACAATGAACCTTCATCTACCATCCTTTCTCTGGCGTGTCGTATCTCTCCATCTATTATGATTTTGAGCGACCTTGGAGATATAAACGCATCTTCGTCTCAGAACAACTTGTATTTATTACACCAAATCAGTGGCTTTCCTGCCTATATACTCAAACGCTCGATTTGCTTCCATCTTTTAACTCAACTAGTTAACGACGGTAATAGTGATAAGATACGATTTTTAAAATATTGTTATTAAAATATTGTTATTCCGGTGTCCATGAATTTCTATCTTTATTACTCAACTAGTTAACAACGGTAATAGTGATAGATGCGATATTTAAAATGTTGTTATTCATCTGAATTTGTCACTGGAAACTCATTTGTATCCGCAAAATTTCCGATATAATGTGGGAAATCTCTCTTTATAAAGGGCGAGAAATATGAAAATTTAGCAGAAAACCACAGTCCCCCCCCTTTTTTTTTTGCACTTGCAAGTTTCCGCTATTCGAGTTCACCTCAAGATATTCTAGAAACGAAACAGAAATGGGAATTGCCCTGAACTTTGATAATACCGCGAGGGTGCGCTCACATGCGATGATAAAGCCTTTGTTTTTTTGCCGAGGACTTGCTCCAATAATCCAATTAGAGCCGCATTTCTAAACCTGGACAAAAGTTTCGCTAATTGCTTGTTCCTACCTCTCCTTGATCGTTAGCCCCTGGGATCTACCACGCACCGGTTATCATTTTAACCTGGGCATTAGATGACCCCTGGTGCATGCTTAGAGCGTTTTAATTTGCCGTTATCTCTTTGACTTTTCTGTTCCTGTTATCTAATTTCTCAGAAAAAATGAGTCCCTTTATGGCTGTTCGGCTGTTCTTGGCTTCGCTGGCTTCTTCCGAGTTTCGTAATGTTTGATATTCGCTTCGTATACGGGTTCGTGTTTTTACATTAAACTTTTAGTGTGTAGGCTATACAGTATATATATATATATATATATATATATATATATATATATATATATATATATATATATATATATATATATACGTAATTCTAATAGCCACAATGCCCTCTGAACTTCTCGAATTCTTCGCGAAGAATTCGAGAAGTTAAGAGGGCATTGTGGCTATTAAAATTACATATGTGTCTGGTAAAAGTGACCAGTAGATTCTACACACACATATATATATATATATATATATATATATATATATATATATATTATTATGATTAGCAAGAATTCGCTAGCAAATTGCCTCCCCTCCCCCCCCCTCCTTTGTTGTTGTTGGTTGTTCATTTACTGCCAGCCGGCCGATCGATAGACCATCTGTCTATCGACTTAAAAACAAGGGTTAAAAGATTAAAGGCGCTCCCATTTTTGATAAAGATCTTTCCTTCGAGGCAAAAGTAATCTGGCTTGGGTGTTTCTCCTACAGGCCAAAACCTCCCCTGCGGGCAGCAGGTGCAATGAGTCAAAGCATCTGTGGTGGATGCCCCCCTGCCCCATAGGAGGGGATAAAAAGCAGAAACCCACGAGGTCGAGACACACACGCGGGCTGGAGGATATGGAGTGAACTTGTGAAGACGTCCCCAACACCTGGCCCCATCGATGCCCTTGCATCCTAACCACGTGGCCCTTTCCAAAGTATACTTTTCCTCGTGCCCTTCGACCGTATTCCTCGAGCCCACACGCCATTGCTTGGAGTTTCGAGGAGTCCCCATCGCCTTGCCCCTTTACGGAAGCCCTTGCATCCCACCACGTGGAAGAAACTCGCCCTCGGAAATCGCAAGTCATCCACGGACTGCCTTCTACGCGCCCTCGGAAAATCTGCTAAGGTAAAGTGCCCTGGAAGAGCCCCATTTCAGTCACGCTTTTGTCTCGTAATATTTTCTTAAAGAGAAAGCCAGAAATCTCCCTTGTCTAATGTCCGTGCACCTCTTGCATCGGCAGTATTAATTCTTTATTACTCCTTTGGCACCCTCAGTGCGGCCTCGAATTCATTATTCTTTTGTCTATTTTCATTACTGGCGTATAATGTGCATATCTCTCATTTCAGAGGGATCCTATTTCGTGGAAGCTTCTCGGGCTGTGTCTGGAATCCCCCAGTTTCATTCAATCCCGTAGGAATCTCCTTCAGGATAGTAATCTACTTGAGTTCCTCTTTCCCGTACTGATATCATTTATGTAAATACACTCCTTTAAATTTGCCCACGTGTTTTACGTAATATTTCCCTCAGTAACCAGAGCCCTATGCTCATATGAAATTCTCCTTTGTTTTCCTCTTTTTTTACGTTTTCCCGTACCCACGAAGTCAGAATCACAAGGCTAAATTAACTTAAATTGTTGCTACCTGTCTCACAGAGCATATTTCAAACTAAAACCACGGAAAAACGTAAAAATGGCGACCTGGCCATAGATCTCGTTTTGCAGTTGCAGTTCCCCTAGTGTTGCTTTATTGCATTTGCAACTTGCCAGATCAGCTATTAGCAAAGCTAAGCTGGGTACGAGACAATTACGAACCTTATGTGTAAAACCAGCACACAGATCCAGAAAATTCCACGTAAGTAATGTGTTAATCTTAGCAAAACCTTTTTACAATCGTGACTGTTCCTAGGAATTAGAAATAGGGACGCATGTAATCACTGAGAGAAAAGAACCGCCGTATTAGATTCGTTAATGCATGCCTTTCAGGATAGGTAGTTAGGAAATAACCAGTGCTAACCATCCTTTGCTTCGAGGAATAGTGCGAAATTCCTCTGTGTTAAAATCTTTGCCATATCTTTTGCTTCGAGGAATAGTGCGAAAATTCCTGTGTTAAAATCTTTGCCATATCCTTGCTTCGAGGAATAGTGCGAAAGAAATTCCTCTGTGATAACTTTTACTTCGCATTTCGAATTAGCGAACTGTTATTTAGGCGCGAATAAAATTCCCACGTGGGACACGACGAAGTCAGCTTGCATTGCTGAAATTCTCTCAGTGTAGTTAGAATTCGAGTTAGGTGTTAGGAAAGCGAAATTTAAACTCCGCTTATAGGGAAAATTACTAGGCCGTTGTACTGTTATCCTCTCAGACGACTGGGAAATTCTCCGGAATCCCAGACGGTATATAAATATACGGGTTCATTCACCCAGAATCTAAAAATACCTCCGGTGTTGGCCAAACGACCTGCACCCCCCCACCCCCTCCCATGCCCGCGTGTGTAGCATTTTTTTTTTTTTCTTCCCCCATTCATTTCCCAGCAAACATTTTTCTTTGGGTTTCCCGTTAGTAATTTCTAAGTCCTAAGGGACGAATCGTAATTCCAAGTCCTAAGTGACTCCTAAAATTCTACGTCGCACGTGGCGAGAATTTCTCCAAATTCCAGTCCTCAGAGACTCCTAAAATTCTACGTCGCACGTGGCGAGAATTCCTCCAAACTCCAGTCCTCAGAGACTCCTAAAATTCTACGTCGCACGTGGCGAGAATTCCCCCAAACTCCAGTCCTCAGAGACTCCTAAAATTCTACGTCGCACGTGGCGAGAATTTCTCCAAATTCCAGTCCTCAGGGACTCGTAAAATTCTACGTCGCACGTGGCGAGAATTTCTCCAAATTCCAGTCCTCAGAGACTCATACAAAAATTCTACGTCGCACGTGGCGAGAATTTCTCATTCCTGCGGGAACCCAAAATTAAGTCCTTTTGAGACATTATATAGTGTAGTTCACACACATCTAAGCCCTTACGGGACTGATCATTCTAGTTCGTTAGAACAACTCCTTAACTTCACGCTACAGCCGGCCAAGTCCGAGCGTGACACAATCCAAGTACGTCTTCCGAGACGCATATTAGAATTCGTTCGCCAAGAACAACCACGTCTTTCCAAGACACATCCAATTTTAACAAAAAGTCTTCTCAGACATATCATATACCCATTATTTCAAGATGGCTAATACCAGAGCCCAACAAAACGAGGATTTCAAATTCTACATGTCCGCTGGGAAGGACATGGGACTATCGGGGCAAGATCTGAGAGCATGGGTTCAAGAGCGAGTGGACGATGCCAAGGCGGAGAGAGCAAGAGAACGTGAAGAGAGAGAGAGAGACAGAATCGCCCAAGAGAAAAGGGAGGAACGAGAATGGGAAGATCGAGAGCGACAGCGCGCCCACGAGCTCCAGATGCTAGAACGACAGCCCGCCACCCCCCCGCCCCCTGCCGCGGGGATGAGTGCCCTCAGCCAAGCTCACTCGTTCATGCCAAAATGGACCGAGTCCGAACCCGAAGTATGGCTTGAAAGGGCCGAACGAGTCCTGGAGTGCTGCGATCTCTCCCCCGCGGAACTCTCCCTTGTTCTCACTAAATTCCTGGGCGGAAAGGCCCTCGTTGCCTACCACGCCCTTCCCGCAGACGGTCGGGGAAACTGGGAAGCCGTACGCCAAGCAGTTACGAAGGCGTACGAGATTACCCCCGAGCGGTGGAGGAGACGTTGGAGAGAGCAGCCCAGAGAAGCAGGCCAGACTTGGTCCGATTGGGCGTACCATTCGGAGCGGGCGTTGACAAAATGGCTCGATTCCGAAGGAGCCACTAACACCGCCGAGGTACTCGAGCGGTTTAAATTCGAGCATTTCCTGCGCTACGCCCCTCCTGCCCTCGCCACCCATATAGTGGAAAAAGCCCCAGCAACACTCACTGAGTGTTGCCGAATAGCAGATATGTGGGAAACTCACCACCCTCAAGAAGGATCCATGGGGCGGAAGATAAATCCCCCGTCCCTCCTCGGAGGTTCAAATTCCCACAAAAATGGGAACTCGGGCAAGCCCCTAACTTGCCATTATTGCAAGAAAACGGGGCATTCCTCCGAACAGTGCCGGAACAAGAAACCGGCTCCTCTCTCTCCCGGAAAACCGACAAATAACTCGCCTGCGCCCTCCACAGGGGCAGCGCGGAAAGACTTTAGCCAGACCTTTTGCACGGCGTGCAAGGTTTATGGCCATTCTCCCGCATGGGCAAAATGCCCACGCAATAATAAAGTAAATACTCCCACCGTCGCCTTGGCCGTCACAGATCCCCAGTCATTAGGCCCTCCCGCCGAAGGGCCTGTATACGTGGCCCCTCCACGAGGTAGCGAGCCCGCGCGCCGAGTCACTGCTTTCGAGGACTCGGGCGCACAAATCTCCCTCATCCGGAGGGACAGAGTTCCCTACGGAGCTATCGTCAATAGACGAAAACTCGTCACGATCGAGGGAATAAATCAATTTAAAATGATACTCCCTACGGTCCAATTGAGGGTCACAAGACCTCACCAATCCAAAATTTGCAACCTTGCAGTAGCAAGCCATCTCCCCGGAGGCTATGACGTCATCCTGGGACAGGACTTTCAGTCCCCGCCGAAATCACGACAATCTAGGGGTCCACGTTCCCCGAATCATTCCGCGGGCGCGAGTAATCCTCCCCCGCTTCTCCCTCAGTCAAGACTGGCGCCCCCTGGCTACCAGGAGGACGTGCAGTCCCCACCAGTGCCACCTGAGTACGATGTACAGTGGCCCCCTCGATCGGTTCCCGATCCAATTCCAGTGCCCGGCCCTGCCTCAGTGCCAGTGCCAGGGTCCCAATCAGATCTCCCTTCAGGAGATGCCAAATTCCTGCCGGTGCCACTTGCATGCCCCGAGCAGGGCCAAGCTTCGTCCGTCCTGACCGACGAGCCCAAGAAACCTCTGATAGCGCCTGACTCTGCCCTAGTGCCAGCGCCAGAGCGCTACGCCGATCTCCATTCACGGGATCCAACTCAGGACCCCCTCTCTCCCCCCGGCCTGGCACCGCTACCAGCGTCGGTCAGAGAGGCGGTTCCTCCCGACCACCGCGGAAGCTCACCTGCAGGTGCGGCCTCGCAACCCGTGCCTGAGCTGGTCAACGTTACCTGCGAGCCGCTCACGCCACCCCCGACCGCCTCCTCTCTGCCTCAGTCCGTCGCCGACGCAATTGCAAGTCAGGATTCTGCCATATCTCACTTGGCCGATGAACTACAAGAGCCGCGACGGATCATGGTAGAACCTGCACGGAACACTTCTGCGTCAGCTGTCGCATCAGCAGGCCCAGGTGGTACTCCGTGCCGCCCTCCGGTCGCGGGCCCTCCGCTTCCCCGGCCGAGGACGACTGTCCCATTAAGAAAGACTCGAGGCGAAATTATCACGGGCGTGGGACATTCCAGGTAATTTACAAAGAGCTCTAGAGCTCCCCATGGCACCCGTGCCACCATTTCATCTTTCGAAGGTCCTGGCACCCTTAATCCAGAAGGGGATGTCAAGCCCTCCTCTATCTTCCTCCGTTCCTCAGGAACTTCTATCTCTTATCACCTTCTATTAATCTTCCCTTAAATTATCCCCACAAGAGGCAATTAAATACGGGATACCATCCCCCACACAATGTATAAATCATTAAGAATAACAGAGTGAGAAGTGGCACGCCCTTGCGTCCATACCTTGGCACCGGGCGTGCGTGTCAGCCCCTCCTGAAGGAGTCGCGCCCTTCGGGTGCACTTTCCTCGCCCTGGGACTGAAGGATAGTCCGGGCCGTAATTTATAGGCGTAGGACGAGAAATTCCCGCCTAACACAATAAAACCCTCCCTCTTTTTCCCTTAGTTCTTCTGCCAATATCATTTACTTTCTTTTAGTCATTTAGTTATCTTTATTTTCATGAATCGCGAGTCATAAACTCTTGCCCTTGTGGTTTAAATGCCCCTTTTGTAAGCTCTGAGGGACGTGTCCCGCCTTTCATATGCGGTCAAGTTTCATTCGTAACGTCTTGGTAATTTTCCTTTTGTTATTATTATCCCTTTTCCCCCTTCCATTCCTTCCAAGATCGCTGTTTGCCCTACCCCACATCTTTTGTCTGCTCGCCCCGTCATAACATTGAGTAGGCAGTGGACGCATAAAATTAGCGTAGTTTAAGGTTAGCGAATTAAAACCTCGCGAATACTCTCGCCCGCATATGGCTGTCAAAATCCGTGTGGGGCCGGCTAAGCAAAGTACGTTAAAACGAAGATAAATTATCAATGCGAATATGTATAGTCATTACAGTATCGCGTAAAAGGGGATGTCATTTACAAAAATAAACGCTGTTTTTCATTTACACAGCCTCTTCAAGGCAGATTGTACTAACCGCATGCATTTTATCTAAAATTAAGTAACCGTGTATTTTAATTCTTGAACAATAGCCTTTCTTTTCATTTGTTGGCCATAGCCTCATATACGTGGTCCTATAATCTTAATTAATTCACAATTGTTCGAGTCACATTATAAAGTTACCAGTGGGTAACCAAATCTAAAGTAATTATTCTTTTGCAAGTGTTTAAACCACTTTGCGTTCTGTTAACGAAAATTGTCCCAATGTGTTATTAAAAGTAACGTCACAGCTTCATAAAACCCTTAGGAGTAAAGTTCATTGCAAGGCAGAATGTAGAGTAACGTAAAGCATTTGCCGCTCATTCTTGAATATCGATGTACACACCCGAAGGAGGTATGTACATCATCTTGTATGGGGAGGTATTATGATTAGCAAGAATTCGCTAGCAAATTGCCTCCCCTCCCCCCCCCCCCTCCTTTGTTGTTGTTGGTTGTTCATTTACTGCCAGCCGGCCGATCGATAGACCATCTGTCTATCGACTTAAAAACAAGGGTTAAAAGATTAAAGGCGCTCCCATTTTTGATAAAGATCTTTCCTTCGAGGCAAAAGTAATCTGGCTTGGGTGTTTCTCCTACAGGCCAAAACCTCCCCTGCGGGCAGCAGGTGCAATGAGTCAAAGCATCTGTGGTGGATGCCCCCCTGCCCCATAGGAGGGGATAAAAAGCAGAAACCCACGAGGTCGAGACACACACGCGGGCTGGAGGATATGGAGTGAACTTGTGAAGACGTCCCCAACACCTGGCCCCATCGATGCCCTTGCATCCTAACCACGTGGCCCTTTCCAAAGTATACTTTTCCTCGTGCCCTTCGACCGTATTCCTCGAGCCCACACGCCATTGCTTGGAGTTTCGAGGAGTCCCCATCGCCTTGCCCCTTTACGGAAGCCCTTGCATCCCACCACGTGGAAGAAACTCGCCCTCGGAAATCGCAAGTCATCCACGGACTGCCTTCTACGCGCCCTCGGAAAATCTGCTAAGGTAAAGTGCCCTGGAAGAGCCCCATTTCAGTCACGCTTTTGTCTCGTAATATTTTCTTAAAGAGAAAGCCAGAAATCTCCCTTGTCTAATGTCCGTGCACCTCTTGCATCGGCAGTATTAATTCTTTATTACTCCTTTGGCACCCTCAGTGCGGCCTCGAATTCATTATTCTTTTGTCTATTTTCATTACTGGCGTATAATGTGCATATCTCTCATTTCAGAGGGATCCTATTTCGTGGAAGCTTCTCGGGCTGTGTCTGGAATCCCCCAGTTTCATTCAATCCCGTAGGAATCTCCTTCAGGATAGTAATCTACTTGAGTTCCTCTTTCCCGTACTGATATCATTTATGTAAATACACTCCTTTAAATTTGCCCACGTGTTTTACGTAATATTTCCCTCAGTAACCAGAGCCCTATGCTCATATGAAATTCTCCTTTGTTTTCCTCTTTTTTTACGTTTTCCCGTACCCACGAAGTCAGAATCACAAGGCTAAATTAACTTAAATTGTTGCTACCTGTCTCACAGAGCATATTTCAAACTAAAACCACGGAAAAACGTAAAAATATATTTATATATATATATATATATATATATATATATATATATATATATATATATATATATATATATATATATATATATATATATACTCGTATGTATATGTACAGTATATATATATATATATATATATATATATATATATATATATATATATATATATATATATATATATATATATATATATATATATATATATATATATATATATATATATATATATATATATGTATATATATATATATATATATATATATATATATATATATATATATATATATATATATATATATATATATATATATATATATATATGTATATGGTGTGAGTGTGAGTGCTTGCGTGCATGTGTGTGTAACCCCGAAAAGAGGAACTACCCAAGACACAAGACTCGAGAGCAGGTCCCGGAACCACGACCACGCCTACGCCCACGCCCACGCCTCCACCCCTACGTCATGCTTATATGCGTAAGGCCCAGGATAGCATAGGGCGGCGGTTTAGGAGCATGAGGAAAGCTCAGCTCGCCGCATCGATCACCAAATCGGTAATGACACCGAGGACCATTGAAGAACCGGTATTTTAAGGACGTTGCTTTTATAAATGGGTAAACAGATTTCCTATTGTCAATCCTCAAGGGACTGTTCTGGGAGCAAGAGCCCGTACTGGCATAAGACCAGCAAAATTGAAAACAACATCGTTAATCCAGTGTCAAAATTGCTGCAACGCTAAGAAACAGCTTTCGACAATAAATGGAATAAAATTACAGTAATATTCCTACTTTTTTTTTTTAAGAGAGTAACAGGGTTAAGAAGTTGTACAGACAGACGCAGATAGTATCTGCAAGAAACATCATTGATCTCAGCAGGAATTATTTACGAGAGGAAAATGCCCTTACATGAACAGCATATATAGTGTGTATATATATATATATATATATATATATATATATATATATATATATATATATATATATATATATATATATATATATATATATATATATATATATATATATATATATGCTTAAAAAATCTCAGTAGATGCGCGTGACTTCAGTGTATAAGCGAATCTCACAGGAAAATGACAGGCATTTTCCTGTGGGATTCGCTTATATATATATATATATATATATATATATATATATATATATATATATATATATATATATATATATATATATATATATATATGAGTGTGTGTGTGTGTATATATTTCCATGTATTTTTTATCTCTATTATTATTATTTTCCTCTTTCTGGGCTCTGCTTATCGTTGAGTATTTTGTCTCGTTGAAGCCTTCTTTGCTATTTGATGTTAGACGTAATTCCTATGAATGTCTGTGCGTTTGCAATAACATTTGAAACAACTGCAATGACTACACTATAGTTATTACTTGTTATTATACTGCTGCTGTTAATACGACTAATAAAGCAAATGATGAAATTAATGTCTATATATCCAAATTACTTTAACATCATTTAAGGATTTTTATTGTATTGACAGGAAGAAAAATAATTTTTCATGATGCAAAAAGCTGTTAATCCACAGAAACGTTTCGTCTTCGGTTTTTTATTTCCAATAAGCATACGTCCTTTATTCTATTTGACGGAGCCAACGTACAAAAGAATATAAATAACCCAACTACAAATTTCCCTGACTCATATTTTGGGCTCATTTAGTGATCCAGGTACTTAAGTGTCATTGAATGAAGGGTAGTGTCCATGAATTATCATTCTGTATCTGCTTCATGGCGATTTAAAAATGGATATAAAGTTAACGCAGCCCAGAAAAAAAAATCGTTCTTACATAAAAAAAAAAAAAACTGACAGAAAATGCGATTATTCATGCTTGTGTAAACCATATTTTATAATTCTGTTTCTTTACACGATTGAATTGTTAAGGCTTAAGATGTAATGAAATAAAGCAACTCTTTCTCCATCTGAACAAAGGTGTTCACTGTATGCAGTGTGAGCATAGCGTAAAGGAACACAGAAAGTGTTCCCCAAATTTCGCCTTGTCTCTCCTAAATACTCAGAGGAAAAACGCTGATGTTTTGGCTGGGACCCAAATTCTTGGAGTCCAAGAAAGTGTGGCAGTTTCTATTTGGACGCGTAAAGAACGGAAGAAAAAAATTACAGTAGATTAAACCAAAACTTTGCAAGTTTTTCGACTTTTATGTGAAAGAAGCAATTTCGTTCAAAGGAGTTTGCCTGCGTGTGTCTTGGTATAATCTTTTGGAAAGACTTCTCCTTTTCATCATTTTCTGGAAATAGGAAAATAAATCTTGTGCAATGTAGGCTTCAGTTTGTCAGCTACCAAGTTGCAGATTCATCTGATTCTTATAAGAAACCATGATATTTGCGAGTTATGAAACTGATATAAACGTGGAAGATAATTTTGACTGATAAGGTAGCTTAGAAAGACACCAAACCATTGGACTTTTAATTTGCATCTCACTGAATATAAGTTGTCTTTAATAACATAAGTTGTCTTTAGTTATGGTCTTACAAGACCTAGAAACAAATACTGTACGCATGAACAGTATGCATTTAATGGACTACTTTCAGACTTGTGTAAATATACATCTATTTGGGTTATACTGTAGTGCATTTTGGTCAGAAGTTTCCCTTTGCTCAAAGATTATTAAATAATTTAAATTATTATTATTATTATTATTATTCAGAAGATGAGCTCTATTCATAAGGAACATGCCGAATTTCAAGCTTCCAAAGAATTTGGTTCTCATTCGAAAGAAGTAACAAGGTATATAATGCGTGAATTTTTTCGTAGATGTGAAGATTACTCATGTTTACGTCGATTTGTACCTTTACAGTAAAACCATCAAGGCTGAGAAAGCTTATATTGAGTGCTATACAGACAGCAAACATAATTATTAAAATCACACATTAATACATTAAAAAGCCCAAGGTACTTGAAAGAGACAAGCATGTTAGAATATAAGAAATCTAAATGATATGGATTTCATATAATTTAGATATGAAGAGCAAGAAGTTCTAAGCGTCTGCATAACTCACTAAGTGACTAAGGTTCTAATAAAATTAAATAGAAATACTGGTAATCTATCTCATATCTATGTCATAACCAAAATCAGAATGACGAAATATGCTCCAGTTATATTTTAGGAATGTTCATGGGGATCCGGGTGTATTACAAAGAGTACAGCATATCTCAAGAAATTTTCCACTAGATAAAATTGTCATAAATTTAAACGTTAGTTTCATATAGGGTAATTTGTTTTTAAAATCGTGTATTTTCCAACCGCGAGAAGCACGTTGTCTACTTATCTCTCGCCCAAAATCTCAATCAACTTGGTATCACGAAAGCTCAGTTTAACAAGAGGCAAGCAGATGCTTACACCTCGTAACATCAAGTTGTTCAAATCAAGATAGGCAAGACATGGTGCAAGCACACTTATGGTAACAAGTGGCTTAGTGATACTCATCTGAGGAACTGATTCGCCTATCCTTGTGGTGGCTTTTAATAAAATAAAAAACAGTTTTACACGAGATTTGAGGATTTTCAAGAAAGAAGAATTAAAAGATTAACGTAAATTGCCACCAGAAGCGGTAAAACAATATTTGATAGTAACATCCTAAAAATACGTTTTATGTCTCACTGAAGTTTTTTTTTTATCAGGCCAATATTTAGGGGGTGAGTGGGCGGATTTTTCAACTGGAAGTTGTCCGTCATGTCAATAAGGGAAGCGAAAGACTGTCTTCCATCCTTATCATGCGAAATTGAAGCTTGATCCATTGGACTAAACCTGGGTATTTGATTGGAATAGTTATGAGAGGAGCAGTGCCAAGTTCGAACATAATATTTGCAAAGCTATCAGGGTATCGCCATTAGTATTATTATTCAAAAGATAAACCTCTGTTCTTATGAAACAATCCTACAGGGGCCATTGACTTGGAATTCAAGATTCCAGTGAATATGGTGATCATTTGGAAGAAATGACAGGAGATAATAGAAAATACAGAAAGAACTGAAGTACTTAATACAAGGTAAATGGTTTTAGGGCAATGATCCGTTGCTTATTTGTTACGATTTAAATAGATTCTTATTTTAGATTTAAACCAAAATAAATAACGACTAAATTATTTTGAGGATTACAGACTATCTATTTGTCTAAGTATGTATGTATATATGTATTTATGTATATATACACTCGAGTATATATGTATATATATATATATATATATATATATATATATATATATATATATATATATATATATATACACACATACATACATACATACATACATACATACATACATACATACATACATACATACATACATACATACATACATACATACAAAAGTGTCAGCATATTCGTCCTTCCCAGCCATTCTTTTAGTGAACATTTACGAAATTTGTAGTTGTCAAAATTATTGCTTCGAAGCTCAGTGTAATGACAGAGTCTTTCCCCGGAGGCATTCCATACTAAGCATTATATAACGCAGTTAAAGCTACATTGTAATTTAGACGAGAAGAGACTCGAAAGTAGAATTCTTACATGTTGGCTTGCCCATGTATGGAATAATTAGAGAGATCAGGAGACCTACGCCTATATAATGAGGCACTCCAGAACCCCATACATTCCTCTTCGCTCTTCTCTACCTCGAGGATAATTAAAAACCTTAATTATTATTAATTCTTCCGGGTTGCCCTCTCAAGTCGGCTTTCCCTTGTTACCCTGTCTTTCCTATGTATTATTTTTGTGTATCAGGATCATCAAAAGGGAAGATCCGTTATGTAGGCTCACCAGACTGTGGAACATCACGATCTTCAACTTTCTTTTTTTTTTTTTAGTTTTCTGTAAAGGAAAACTATTTTGCCGGCTTTGTCTGTCCGTCCGCACTTTGTCTGTCCGTACTCTTTCTGTCCGCCCTCAGATCATGAAAACTACTGAGGCTAGAGGGCTGCAAACTGGGAGGTTGATCATCCACCCTCCAATCATCAAACATACCAAAGTGCAGCCCTCTAGCCTCAGTAGTCTTTATTTTATTTAAGGTTAAAGTTAGCCATAACCGTACTTCTGGCAACGATATAGGATAGGCCACCACCGTGCAATGGTTAAAGTTTCATGGGCCGCGGCTCATACAGCATTATACCGAGACCACCGAAAGATAGATTTTTTTTGTGGCTTTGATTATACGTTGTAGCGGCTGTACAGAAAACTCGATTGCGCTGAAGAACCTTCGGCGCATTTTTTACTTGTTATTCTTTATTAGATGGATTTCACACACAAACTGGTGTACTGCCATGCTTCTTTATCACACTTCCAACATTTGACTCCCTGGATTATCTTGTTTTAATTCTGTTCCCTGTTGACCTCTTCTGACCTGTTTCAAGTGATACTACATTTTTAATCATTCTAACTTTTTTTTTATTTTATTTTAACTTGTTTCTGCGAATTTCTACTTTCCTTTTTATCCTCCCCCTCATTCGATGACCTTGGCTCCACTTCTTGCTCAACAACTTTCGTAGAGGGGACATTTATTTTAATCAGTCTTTTCCTCTAAACTATCTGTCCCCCTCGATAAACCTTATTTTCGTCAGTCCGTATTTTGCCTTCTTATTTTCTATCATTCCTGACACAGCTTTACATTTTTTGCGAAATAATGCTGAAGTGGATGAGGAAAGATTACAATTTTGTAATCAAGATAGATTGTAGTTTGTCGTAAAGAAAAATAGGTGATTGGTATATTTTCTTTATAAAGGAAATGTATGTGCATATGGGGGATTGGTTGCCATATCATGAAAACGTCTTCGGTAGAAATTTTTCTTAAAATTATCTGATACAAATTTTATTTCTGCATGTCATCCTAATGGTGAAAATTTGTACAGTATAATATTGCAGAATCATTGATAGTTCAATGTAAAGAAAAGCAGTAGAACGTCTGACACCCTAGTGCTTTAATAAATTCAATGATGGCGACCCCTATTTTCAGTAAACCTAGATAGAACACTGGATTGGCTGGAGTACCTGGGGAAATAAGATGAGAGAGAGAGAGAGAGAGGATGTGTGCGTGTTTGTGTGTGTGTGTGTTAATGAACATTCGGGAAAGAAAGTAAAAACACTCTACTTTTCTTCGCTGAAGGAGAGAAATGTTTTCATTGTAAAGAACTCGACAAAACTTCAGTGGGGAAAGCTGAAGCTGTAATTACCGTCCCACTGTTTCCATAAGTCAAGTGTGGGACCTTGTAATTACTTAGCCATCACTTACGCACTAATTGGTCTGTCTTCGTCTTCCCAGTCCTAGGTTTGCTTATCAGCGACGTTGTCTTGTCTTCTCTTAAGCACCGTCCGTCAGACTCCGTCTGTCCGTCAGCCTCACACCCACGGCATTGGTCATAAGGACGATTTCGGGGCATTTGTTTGTTGGTCGTGGCAAAAATGACTAGAACTGCAAAGTAAGATAAAGGAGACTATAAACCTCTGTCGTAAATACACATAATCTAGCGCTTGCATATTGTCCAAGTAATGGTTATCATTATGTTCTCTAAGGAGACTTTGGGGTCAGGCCAGCAAGAAGCGAAAAATCTTACACGGCCCAAATTTCATGCGCAGGCGTAGCAGTTAATATTGATTTTCTTTGAATTGTTTGCACAATCTGGCGTTGCAATGACTAAGGTCATCAACACGGAAAAGTTATTGCCATCCTAAGTGGGGGAGTTTTTAGGACTACCTCTGATTACATCATGGGACTCTTGCAAGAAAATTTAACTTAACAATCAGAAGAATTATACTGTAGGTAATTATCCGTTTGAGAATTGGCCTTATGGAAGAATGCTTGGTAGTATGTATTTAAAACTTACCACGCCCGTTTATTAGTATCTTCACACTGTCTGTAGGAGATAACATCTCTCTCTCTCTCTCGCAAACACACACACAACCCATTATAACTGAACACCTCCCACCACTTTTCACTATTTTAAATATTCTTTTCACACCTGGTCACGTCTGTTCAGCTAAATCTCCACTCACTTGTCAAGCCTTGTAGAGTACTTTCTTGGCATCTCATGTAAGTGGGATATAAATGAACAATATTTTTTGTTTGCTTTGAATGAGTCAAAATGACTCGGGATCTTTATCAAGATGGAATAAATCTGGCAATTCATTTGCCACAAATCCATCGAAAGATTTTCTTCGAAACAGATAGATTGCATCTTTGTAAATAATCTTTGCTTCAGTAATTCTAAAATAACTTTGGAATTATTTCCATAGTTCCCTTTGCCAGAGTTTCTGAAATAACTATTGAAATCCAACTTCTGGCTGCAGCAGTGCACAGGTCTTAAGAATTCCTTATCCTTCGTCTCATTTTTAGTTTTCTAAAAAGAAATCTATGGAAATGGCTTTGTCTGTCCGTCCGCACTTTTTTCTTAAAAACTACTGAGGCTAGAGGGCTGCAAATTGGTATGTTGATCATCCACCCTCCAGTCATCAAACATACCAAATTGCAGCCCTCTACCGTCAGTAGTTTTTATTTTATTTAAGGCTAAAGTTAGCCACAATCGTGCTTCTGGCAACGGTATAGGACAGGCCACCACCAGGCCGTGGTTAATGATTCATGGGCCGCGGCTCATATAGCATTATACCGAGACCACCGAAAGATAGATCAATATTCGATGGCCTTGATTGTACGCTGTACAGAAAACTCGATTGCGCTGAAGAAACTTCCAGGCATTTTTTACTTGTTTACTTAGTTCTTTGCTACTTCGCCATTAGAGTCAGTTCAAGTGTCATGATTTTGTACTTCTGTTTTGCATGATATTCTTTCCTTCGTTTAATTAAAACACATTTTTTATCCTTTTCGTTTAAAACACTCTCTCTCTCTCTCTCTCTCTCTCTCTCTCTCTCTCTCTCTCTCTCTCTCTCTCTCTCTCTCCTTATTCAACACATGAACACGGGTAGACACGATCCGTTACACCTTTAAGTACTCTGTTATTTTCCTCTCATTTTTTCGACCATTCCGTGTCTGTCGCCTTTAATCCTCTTTCTCTCTCCGTGGATTCTCCCTTCCTTTTCCTTTCCCTCTTCTTTCTGAATCCCTTGGCGTCCGTCGTCTTTCTGTTTCCTCGTTTTTATGTGTAATTCTGACATTTCTCTCGTTTCTCTCTCACCCGCGTTCGCCTGTTTACCTTTTTTTCCCCTCGGAGCATTGTCCCTTCCTGTGCTTTTAAGATTTTCCATCACCCTAATTTTTGAACCTCGCGGAACACCAAATGACGGATGAAAGGCAAAAGATAAATGATAGATAATGAAGGGGAGAGAGAGAGAGAGAGAGAGAGAGAGAGAGAGAGAGAGAGAGAGAGAGTTGACTGGATGTGACCTAATATTCTTATGGAACCATTTCTTCGACAAGAATAATTTAATAGCATAGGAAATACTATGCCTGTTAATTTTATATCATAAAGAGTGTTTCTTGATGGTTAGAAATCATTATGTGATTATAAGCGATACTCTGGTTTAGATCTTGAATGTACTGCATAATATAAAAAAATTAATATATATATATATATATATATATATATATATATATATATATATATATATATATATATTATATATATATATATATATATATATATATATATATATATATATATATATATATACGGTATATATTTGTATATACAGTAGATATATATATATATATATATATATATATATATATATATATATATATATATATATATATATATATATATATATATATATATATATATATATATATATATAACTGTGGGAAGATTGTCCTTCGAATGAAGGATAGAGTGTCGTTATTCAGTGCTGTTTACTTCGGTAGGATGAGGGGAACTAAATAAAATTAACATTCCCTGCCGTCGTGTGGCGATGGTCATTGGTGTACCCATACCCTACATTCGCGGTGCCAAATTCACAGTCGCAATAAATTTTCCACACTTAATGCTTGGGATGTAATGGAAGTTGTTATACAGAAGAAAGAAAGTTATGAAAGCACAGGTATGTATATTTAATTAGAAAGTGCGCGATGTTCAGATTTTGGAGGGTGGGCAAGGCGCGGGGTGGGGCGGGGCGGGCGGGGTGGGTGCCTGATAGAGTGGTAAATATTTAAACATGGGAGAGGTACTGTAAACATTTGAAAATCGATTATGATGTGACGTTATGATCAGCAAATTTTTTCTGTTTATTTGAAGCATCATAAAGTTTTATATTATATTTGCAGATTAATAAGTATCTAATCATAATAGTTATTATAATTACAGATTAATTAGTATATAATCTTAATCATTATCGTACTGTCGATATCCTAAACTCTTGAAAATTTTTACGATTTGTAAAAACCAGGTAATGTAAAAATTCGAAAATGAAACATGAAATCATTAACCAGTGGTTCCTATTTATTGAAGGCGCCATCATGGTATGAAAATTACAGATTAATCAGTAACTTGTCTTAATAATTATCAAACTGTCTGTTTCCTAGACAGTGCTAATCTTTGGTTGAACTGAATTGTATTGAATGTAGAATTTAAGCCAAAGGGCAAACACTGGGACCTATGAGGTCATTCAGCGCTGGAAAGCAAATTGAGAATAAGTAGGTTTGAAAGGTGTAACAGGAGGAAAGCCTCAAAGCAGTTGCACTATGAATCAATTGTTAGGAGAGGGTGGAAAGTAAGATGGAAGAAAGAGATTATGAAAGGAGGTACAGTAAAAGGAACGAAAGGAGTTGCAGCTAGGGGCCGAAGGCATGCTGCAAAGAACCCTAAGTAATGTCTACAGTGCACCGCATGAGATGCACTGACGGCACTACCCACCCTACGGTGGCTAATTGGTGCCTCGTTGGTTTTGCTTTTATTTTTCTTTTTCTTTGAATTTGGCTCTAGCTGCATACATTCTGGAAGAGGTCAATTTAGTGTACAGCATTCCATAATGAGGTTTTCATGCTTTTGCTTCAGAATTTTTTTACTTTTCTTTCTTAAGTATAGCTTAGTTTTACCAGACCACTGAGCTGATTAACAGCTCTCCTAGGGCTGGCTTAGACTTATTTTACGTGGCTAAGAACCAATTGGTTACTTAGCAACGGGACCTACAGCTTATTGTGGATTCCGAACCACATTATAGCGAGAAATGAATTTCTATCACCAGAAATAAATTCCTCTATCTCTTCATCGGCCGGCCGGGGGAACTGAACGCCGGCCCATCGAGTGACAGTCCGAAGCTCTACCGACTCAGCCAACGAAGGGCTATTTTTCTTTCTATTGTGAAATAATTATCTATACACACATGTGTAATATACTACTTTCCATATTTAAATTCCTACATGTTTTCACTTCTAAAATAATGTACATCGTCCTGTTGTAACTGTCAGAAAACTAGCAATATATCTCGGTAAAATATGTACGACTTCCCAACACAAGCAAAAGTGATAATACGTGCCAATTGTGCTCCCATTTTTAAATCCATTCCCAGCTTAATGTTCAGAGACAGCGGACAACATAGAATAACGCGACCCTCCTCAACGGGTAACGTGTAACCATCGGTCGAACACGGTGCGTTGTAACTAACGTATCACTTGACAAATTACCTCCACTCCACAGTCTGTAACCTGTAGCTGTGACACTGGCCGGGACGGGAGAAATAAACGCGCCTTCTGCTGAAACTGTTCAATAGTCTATGAATAAGAGACAACTGCACGATGTCGATACCGATAGTTGTGGGCTGCCAGATGAATAATGGCAGGTTTTGCCCTCGTCAGTGGGTGTGGAGGAGGACAGAAACTGCCTTCTTAGATGTGAAAGTTTCGTGTGCATGGCCTTACTTGCAAAGCGTTTGTTTATTAATATGACTATTAATTGTCATATTTATTCAGTGGCATGCGTCGCACCCCGTTTATTTGTTTGTGTATTCTTAACGGTACCATAACTGAATGGCTTTCTTGCTAAGCGTTTGTTTATTAATAACTTGGTTATTAATATTGAATAGCTTTCTTGCAAGGCGTTAGTTTGTTAATAACTTGGTTATTAGTGGTCGTATTTACTCAGTAACATGCGTCACACCACATTTATTTGTTCATGTATTCTTAACGGCACCATAATTTATTCGGCGATCTTGAATGGCTTTCTTGCTAAGCGTTTGTTTATTAATAACTTGGTTATTAATGGTCGTATTTACTCAATAACATGCGTCACACCACGTTTATCTTTTTATATATTCTTATAGGTACCATAACATTTATTCAGTGATATTGACTGGCTTTCTTGCAAAGCGTTGGTTCATTAATAAATTGGTTATTAATATTGAATAGCTTTCTTGCAAAGCGTTTGTTTTTTAATAACTTGGTTAATAATGGTCGTATTTACTCATAACATGCGTCATTGGTTTATATATTCTTGTAGGTACCATAACATTTCCTCTGTGATATTCGATGGCTTTCTTGCAAAGCGTTTGTTTATTGATAACTTAGTTATTAATTATCGTATTTATTCAGTAACATGCGTCACACCACGTTTATTTGTTTATATGTTGACTAGCTATCTCTCTCTCTCTCTCTCTCTCTCTCTCTCTCTCTCTCTCTCTCTCTCTCTCTCTCTCTCTCTCTCGTGTGTAATTCTGGTCAAGTTTCATAGATCACTTGGTGTATTACAGGCATTATGTACAGACAGGGAAGATTATTCACCGACCAAATGACCATTGCTCGAATCCATGTAATCATCATCAATTACTGGGAATTTCGGGGAGATTTATTTTAATATTTAACGAATCTGCTACTGAAATAAATTATGGATATTGGAGTAAACTTGTCTATATCTAGCGAAATATTATTTCCTGGGGGAAACTGCTATTGAAGTCAATTATGAATACTGGAGTAAACTTGTCTATATATAGCGAAGTATTATTTCACTAGCACTTAACAGCAGTGCTAAGAAAGTCATGTTTTCGCTTCTACTCTAATTTATTATTTTCGGGGTTTTTGTGTAATATATAGAACAAGCCGACGATCACATATTCAGCCACTGATATTATTATGTTATCAAGTTGCAGTCTCTCAGTTAAGGAATGCACAGATAAGCTTTTGCAGAATTATTGCTGATTCTCATATAAGTATCCTCAACGTGTAATATTGACTTGGAGCTATTTAATTGTTTTCTTATGCTGCAAAGTAATCATCAATATTGTTTGTATCTTGAATACTCTTCAAAAGTTTATTGTAAGACCATGTGGAGGAAACGCTATTAATTCCTGACGTTAGATTGATAAATCAGTTGGTTTATCAATACAACGATAGAGATCAGCTTGTGAGACCCAAGTCTATTTCTACAGTAAAAGTGTGTACAATTCCAAAAATAATCCCCCCACCCTTTATCAAAGAACTGTGTTCTTTTTCTTCGGTGTTCCCAGGAATCAATTTGGATGGAAGTTGTTTTTCTTGGACTTGGTCAGGAATTCAAAGTTCATGGAAGTAAGACTTCTTTTTATAAAAAGTCCTAAGGAGCTGAAAGACAAACGGCTTTATCCAGCCTAGGCCCACTGGAAGCCAAAAAATATTAAGTTATCTGGCGTGACAATTACTGAGGTCACTGCCTGCGATAGGGAAAATGAGGGAAGGGAAGGATTTGATTTTGACCCACATTCTGAGTGATGGAAGGCTGTAAGTCCATGACTACGGAAGTAAGAATAAAATTCCAGAGGAGTAGTCGCACAGGGAATTAAAATCGGAGGCTGTATCAAGTCACGCGGTGGGAAGACGCCGCCTTACGGAGGAGGGAATTTTCCCTTCAGCTCAAAGAACTAGTCCCTTCAAGGTTCATCAGGTTTGCTGTATTGAATAGTTCTACATCTGATTTTTTTGTTTTTGTTTTTTATTTGCATGGTAAGCAAGAGGTTCTCATGTATGTCTCTCTTCGTTAGTTTTATTTCATCTTATGGAAGCTGCTGTGATATGAAATTTTACCAATATATTATAACTGTGCGTTGCGTATTTAGAATCTAGGTATACATTTTTCGTTTTTATTTTAACCTTTAAGATAATTGCCAAACTACAATGCGAATATAGAAAAATTAGCGTCTTCCTTCTCGTGTCTCATAAATAGGATTTTTGCTTGAATGACCTATTTTAACATTAAAATATAGAATAAAACTTACATTTCTAATGAGGATTACCATTTGATTTATGCATCGATGAGTTCTTAAATCATGGCTTGATTTCAGAGATGTTGAATGTTGTCCTTCGATATTTGCCTTGCAAGACAAGGATTTTGACAGAATACTTTCGTTTTGTGCCAAGGAGGCGGAGATGGCACGGCAGATCGAACCAGGCCCGTCTCTTTCAGGAAATCCTTTAAAACGTTATTGAATTACCCTACAGAAGTTTCATCAGATCTTGTATAAAGGGGCATCAGAGCCCACTGAACAAGAATTTTATCATAATGATTCCCTACAAATACTTTGTGTCAGTCTTTCTATTCTATGCATTGGCTCGCCCTTCTTTCTTCTCTTTTTTTTTATTCTTTTACATCACAATTACTATGGCTCTGGGGATTTCTCAACTTCGGTAGCATCTAGAATGTAGTTAAAACGACTCTTTCATCTCCGAAAAGTAATTTGGAAACAAGCTCGGGACACTCAAATAATTTCACGTTACGCTGCTCAAAGGGGGAAACCCGGAACAAAGTTAATATGAGATCTATTGTGAGTCAAGTGTATTCGTATAGGAAGGAGGATAAAGGCTGCTGGCGTGTCTGAATTTGTATTCTTTCTGTTAATTCTTCTCCTGTTCCTTCTTCTCCTCCTTCTTCGTCTTCTTCTTCTTCTTCTTCTTTTTCTTCTTTTTCTTTCTGTCTCCTAAGCAAAGGGAATAATTCAGCGGGCACCATGACGGAGAACATCGCTATTTCTGGTATATACTCGATCCACAGAAGGATCCAGTTTCATTTTTTGAACGATGTTTCTGTCGAGGATATTCACAAAACCTTCAACATTCGTTACTTGTACCAAGTTAGGATACTGGTTTCGTTTGTCCCTGACTGTCTCGTAGCAGAACTGTGAAAAATGATAAATTATTTAATAGAAATTGTACTCATCAATTTAAGTTGAAATTGAAATTAAAAACTTAATTCATATGAATACAACTCTTAAAGGTATACTGAAAATAAAAGCATAATAGTATTGGTATAATAACTTCACCCGTGAGTCTTACGACCTGATAAAATCAACTAACACATGAATAATCTAAAACTTCTTTCAGTTGTACAAAATTTAAGATGCACGAGCTAAAATTTTCTTTATAGTCGATGAGTACTTCTGTTACTGGTACTTTCCATTCTTCTCCAGAGATCATTCATCTGCTTAATTTCCTTTTAACTTCACTTTTGCTTCTACACAGAAGATTGTTAATACTTACACCGAGAACATTTGAAATAACAGAAAGGTTTCTGTACGTTATAGATTCTATGTTAATATGACTTTTTCTAAAATAAAACGATATTATTGCAGACGAGAAGGTTTAGTAAATCTGACATAATAATTATTGAAAGCAAGTGTTTTCGTATATTTATTATTATTATTATTATTATAAAACCAAAGATGTCACCACTATCCCTCAAGTTATCGGAGCTATGGACCCAAGTGCGAATTCACTTACTATGTGCGGATGTTTGTGATCTATTATTACTTGCTCTAGTTTTGATATATAAAGATATTAACTTTCCAACTCAGTTGTTGTTCACCAGTTTTAGGTTAATATCTCGTGATGCTCAGCAGCTTAGAATTCTCGGTGCCATCACAACTTTTATTTCAGTATTCCCTTTTGAATCTGAGAGAGAGAGAGAGAGAGAGAGAGAGAGAGAGAGAGAGAGAGAGAGAGAGAGAGAGAGAGAGAGAGAGAGCGTTATTTGTACTTAAATAATAAAATGAGATTCATTCGTTAATATAGTTTTCTCTAATGGTCCTTATTATGCAAATAATATTCACAAACCCCTTTAGCTCTCTAAAAAACACTGGTAATACTAACCAGAGAAACACAAGTTAACGCCATTTCGTCGAGTCTGATTAATTAATGGAAGGCTGGACCTCAGTAAGCACCCATGTTTGCTGTAGATTCACCTTGAGAACAATAAGCACCCAACGTGCAAGGGCATCTTGGTGAGCAGTTTCATTTTGCCTCAGAGAGTTCATCTCCTCCAACATCTGCATGTGTAGCAAGGCCACATACATGGAATATGGTATCGTGTCCATTTTGGCTACATTCTCAAAGCCTGGGTCAACAGCATAGCAACATATCCAAAATGGGTTAGCAGCATAGCAACATATCCAGAATCTGGGTCAGCATCATAGCAACATATCCAAAGTCTGGGTCAGCAGCATAGTAACATATCCAAAATCTGGGTCAGCATCATAGCAACATAGCCAAAATCTGGGTCAGCATCATAGCAACATAGCCAAAATCTGGGTCAGCAGCATAGCAACATATCCAAAATCTGGGTAAGCAGCACAGCAACATATCCCAAATCTGGGTAAGCGGCGCAGCAACATATCCAAACTCTGGGTAAGCAGCGCGGCAACATATGCGTATTCCGGTAGAGTACCCTCCGGGCTAGGCAAGCAGCTACATAGAAGATGGATGTTGCAATGGCTTTCGTTAAGATTTTTCAATACAGGCATTTTTTCGCCTCTAGAGGGGGTGGCGCCAGAAGTGTAGAGCCTTCCCGTTTCTCAGCAGGCGTTTAAGGATTAGTTTGGTAGACATACTCCATTTTCTCACCCTCACTGACTTGAAGGCAGTGGGCCAGGAACGAACTACCGACCTAGGAAACGTGCTTCGATTTCTGCATCACTCAGCCACGGCACCTCCCCATTATTATTATTATTATTATTATTATTATTATTATTATTATTATTATTATTATTATTATATGTATGTATAAATATGATATATATATATATATATATATATATATATATATATATATATATATATATATATATATATATATATTATATATATATATATATATATATAATATATATATATATATATATATATATATATATATACTGTATATATTCGTGGTTGTATAATGGTTTTATTTTGATTTTGTTTCTTTCTAAACCTTATTCTTCTAATTTAAAAGTATGCATAACTTACTGGTCTTAGGTGGATATATATCTGTAAACTTTAATCAATGATGTATTATTTAATACTAACGTACACTGCGCCACTTCCATGACCAAAAGATCACTACGGTGTGAGGCCAGTTTCCATTTTAAATATGATACTTCTCTATCTAGAATATCCTAACATCTCTTGCCGCGCAATACTCTTTCCCCAAGACTTCACGTATATAAAATAAAAGCTTTTACTCTTCCCCGTATGCTATTCCTGTGTTACTGCGTGCTTCATTTCATATGTAATGAGATATCAGTGTCACAGAGAACAATTAGATTAACGAGAAATCGTCGAGTCATAATGCTTTTCCTTACAGAATTCACAGCGGGTAGATTATCTTCATTAATGCGCCTCTCACGTATACATTTTTATAATTGCAATTTTTCCAATTGACTAATAATAACATCTTTCTTGAGGTCTTTGTAGAGCATCCGCGGTGCGTTCATTAAAATATAGTTACACACACGCTATGAAAAGAGACTAATTGACGAACTCAGCGAACGGGGCGAACTTATTCACAAATGTCGAATTCTATGACGAAAGTTATGCAGATGATGAATACTCTATGAGTGTGGGAAGTTATTCAAATGAATCCGAGGCCCGATCTTCAATAGTTTGCGAGGAGAGACCTATTCCCAATGTTCTTCAATGTCCTTCTATGATAATTACCAAAGTTTCCCCAAGACTTCAGCGCCAATAGTTCCGCCCAAGTTCTCTTATTTCACAGTATTGCTTAATGGATAATCTGAATCCCAGTAGTCCTTCGCACGTTCCCTTTTTCGCCGGCGTCTTGTCTCTCGGCTTCTTGTTCGCGGTCCTACTCTTTATTTGCTCGGTTTTGGGGAATTACTTTTCCATTTGGCGTTGCCTTTCCGTGGTTTCGTTCGCTCTTTCACGGTCTTTTGCTCTTCTTTTTATACTGAATTCAAATGTGGAACGAATGAAGAAATCTCAGCTGCTGATGCGAGATTCGAACGCGCGTGTGATGATGAGTTAGGGCTCAACCACTCGACCACCTACTGTTGGAGGATATAGGTTTATTATCCGCTCATAAATACATACACACTCCTCTTCACCAACCGACCTTAAGGTTAGGATTCGGCAACGTAGGTTGGGTGAGATTGTATGTATCCCTTTCGAAATATGTTTTTTCCAGGTTTATTTTGAGATTTTTAACGATTTTTTACTGAAAATCTATAGACCTATTTTCCTGAATTTGGAGGTACTTGGGAGGGGAGTCCCCAGCCGCAGACAAGAGATTTACGAAATTTCCGGAAAAAGGTATTTTTTTTTTGAAAAGGCACTGTTGTGTGTATTTGCGAAGTAACGCCCTACAGAATAATGCGTGTAAACGAACAAGCTTAAAACAGGCATTAGGTAAATTCCTCTTCCTGGAAATAAACGAATCTTCATGAGAGCAATCCTTCTTTTTTTTTTTTTAAATCATTAAAAGGGCCTTAAACCCCTGTTAAAATCTAAGTAACTAATAGGCAAACTTTGGATAAATATTCCGTCATCTTTCATAATGGATAGCCCGATTTTCTTAAAAATACATTTAATTACGTGACATGTTTTGGGTCGGCTGAGCACTGAGCGCCTGTCGTCGAAGGATGATGAAAAAAAAATTGAAAAAAGGGGGTGGAGAGGGCGGGGGGTGGCTTGGAGAAAGAGAGAGGGAGAGGGTAGGGTTGTTGGGGGGGGGGGGGAGGGAGGAAGACTCATCAATTTCCCTGCATCGCTCCATAATTAGATGTGATTTGTTCGAGAACCAGTAAGCAATAATTTATTGTTGACTAGTTCTGATTATCGCCAGCGATAGCTGACGGCATGATAAGTCCCTTTAATATCCACCCCCCCGCTCCCCCATACCCTTTTCTTTTTTTATTCAGTCTGACACTGCACAGATACTACTATTAACTGGTAATTTTACTTTCCAGCTTTTCCCTAACGAGTTGATTAATTATATCTGATAATTAGTGTAAGCCCATTCTCCTTCGTAATCAGCTTATAATTGCGTGGAATAGATAAATATAGAATTCACTCGATTTCATTGAATTAGTCCCCTTTCTGGGGATGGGGTCCTTCTCCCGGGTACTGGAAATTCGACAGAGCTAGAGGTGTCGCAGGTCAATTTTGATTGAAAGTATTCCTAAACCATAGAAAGTATGCAGTCACGCTTATCTTTTCTTGTGCGTCTCTCTATGCTTGACTTAGTATTATCACAGAATGGAACGATAGTTTACCCGTAGAAGTAAGTTTTAGTAACTTTACTCTCTCTCTCTCTCTCTCTCTCTCTCTCTCTCTCTCTCTCTCTCTCTCTCTCTCTCTCTCTCTCTCTCTCTCTCTGACTAGTCATAAAGACATACAGATGACGGACAGATGTATTCTACTGGCGCTATTTTCTTCAAAAAGGGAAAATGTTGTAGGGTTAAAAAAAAATTATATATATATATATATATATATATATATATATATATATATATATATATATATGTGTGTGTGTGTGTGCGTGTGTGTGTGTGTGTGTGTGTATGTGTGTGTGTTAGGAGTAATCAACACACAATCACATGTGGAACAGAAATAAATTTCTGACTCACATCAGGATCGAACCCAGGTCTTTCAATTGAAAGACCTGTGTTCGATCCTGATGTGTATGTATATATATGTATGCACACATATACGTGTGTATGTATGTAACACACACACACACACACACATATATATATATTATATATATATATATATATATATATATATATATATATATATATATAACCATAAGACATTTCCCATAACAAGGGATAGCTCAGGGAGACAAAAAAAAAAAAAAATACACTCAGTTTGCTCCACATTCATGAACCCCCTGTACAGAAACTTTCATACAACGCCTACAATGAAAACACAACAGAAAAGTGTTAAATACCCTCACCACACGCACACTGACACACACAAACAACAACAAGATCGTTGATCTTGCTCGCGCTCTCGTTCTTCAAGGATGTTAAGCCCATTTCCTTCCACTACCTTTTCTGCACCATCTATCAGTTACTTTCTTGTCTCCCTCTCCTCTTCGCTTGTAGCATTTCCGAATTGTATATTATTTTCGTCATCTAGAAACACCCTAACCTATACTTTCACCTATGGTAACCTTTTTACCCCTTCTGAGTACTTCCATTTTCCTCACCCTTCCAGTTTTTTTTCTCTGTAAATGATAACTATTGTGCCGGCGTTGTCTGTCCGTCTGCACTTTATTCTCTCCGCACTTTTTTTTCCGCCCTCAAATCCTAAAATCTACTGAGGCTAGAGGGCTACAAATTGGTGTGTTGATCATCCACCCTCCAGTCATCAAACATACCAAATTGCAGTCGTCTAGCCTCAGGTTCTTATTTTGTTTAAGGTTAGAGTTAGCCATAATCGTGCTTCTGGCAACAATATAGGATAGGCCACCACCGGGCCGTGGTCAAAGTTTCTTGGGCCGCATTATACCTAGACCACCGAAAGATAGATCCAATTTCGGTGGCCTTGATTATTCGCTGTAGCGGCTGTACAGAAAACTCGATTGCGCTATTTTTACTTATGTTTTTTTTTCGTTTACTTACATACTGCACAAACAATTCATCTCAGTAACCGTTCGCCACAAAACTTTTTCAATGTACTTCAAACAGCCTAGATATCTATTTCAAGAGATACTTATTCCACACACCGGCATTACTTTCTAAATCCAACTTGTTCTCCTTCTGTCAGTCCTGTCAAGTGTATTATTTTCTCAATCAAAATCCTCCTGTCCCTTTCCTTAGTATACCAAGTAATGTTCGGCCCCTAATAATTCTTCCAGTCTGTCACCTTTAATCTTATACGAAGGAAGTGACTGCTCTCAAAACAATGCTGTTTTCTCCAGATATACCTCAAACGCCTACACTATCTAATTCCAATACTTTCCTTTCAAATACCTCTTTTACGCCATCTATCCAATCCTCTTAGTTCTTTAGCTTCTCCTTCCCACTAACATTTTGAATTTTAATCCGTTCTCTCCTCCTATCCTTGTCCATTCTTTCCAAATGACTGAACCTTCTCAGTACAATCAGATTCATCTTTTCGTGTATGCTAACCATTTTATCATTTCTAAACATTACCATATTATCCCACCCTATCAAATCTTCTTATGCTGTATCTGCTATGCAAACGGATTCAACCTCCTTTCTTTCATCCACACTACACTTCCCTTAAGGAGAATTGGTTCAGCAATCCTTCATTCATTCCACCCACGTTCTTTGACTCGCTTCTCTCATCTTAGCGTCATCTGTTATCTTTGCTCCCAAATACTTTTGCTAATCAATTGCCT
Organism: Macrobrachium rosenbergii; assembly: GCA_039081455.1. Lineage (NCBI taxonomy): Eukaryota > Metazoa > Arthropoda > Malacostraca > Decapoda > Palaemonidae > Macrobrachium > Macrobrachium rosenbergii. The sequence continues at coordinate 6,975,766 of JANJGK010000011.1, read as the reverse complement.
AATTCTCTCACAATACATATTTACATTTATTGCTTCATCTTCCTGGATTCAATTTACCTTTACAACCGTATTCTTAACTCTCTCCTATTGCAAAGCCTTTCAAAATATGTCACCCATTCATCAGGAACCTTTCCCTTATGCAGGCATACCCAACAAACCTTGGTCAGGTTACCATGTACTGCAGCACCTCATTTTCGCTCCCATCAGCTCTCTGTGTCTTGAAGTCTTCATCCTGCTGCTAATTTCGCTCTTTATGTCCCCAACAGTATTTTAAACAACGCTTTTGATTCATTTAGCTCTTTTCCCACTTATTCATTACTTTTAACTAGTCCGCAATATACTTGGTCAGTCGACCCAGGACTGCATTCTCGTCAGAAAGAATCTCTGCGTTTGCATCTCTTATTTTTAGATTTGTTTGCCCATTGATCTTGCTCTTTGCTTTTACCTTCTTGTAAGACAACTTTTTATGGTCTCGAAAGTCTTCTCTCTTATTTATCAATCCATCCTTGCCTTCTGTATTGCGCTTACCTTCTGTCTGAACAACTTATTCAGTGTGGTGTATTCCTGTTCACGATCTGGTCCCCTGTCTCACAGTTACACCTCAAATAATCAGTTTTTTCCTTCACAAAATATTAAAGTTTAAAGTTAAAGTCCTCCTGGGCCTCTGTAGGCTCATAGGGCAGGCGCTGATCTTCTGTTTCTTAGGCCAACAGCCAGTGGGGGACAAGTCCCAATGCCTACGACACATGGCTAGTGTGTCGCTAGGGCCCACTGTGTAACTCCCCAGCCCGAGGGCTGGTACCTATTCTCCTACTGAACCTCTCGGGTTATGTATATATATATATATATATATATATATATATATATATATATATATATATATATATATATATATATATATATATATATATATATATGAAATTTTTTATCACACCGTGATTTATATACAATCATGAAGCTACAAATGTCGCTTAATATCAAATTCACGCTACCTTGGGAATATCCCCGATGGGGAATTATCACCGAAGGGGAATTTAAAAGTCATAAATGGACTGGTACTGCCGAGTCTCGATCCCACGACACAGATACTTATCCAGCGACTCCAGTCGACGTTCTGCCCACTGAGCTATCAAGAGAGGCATAAGTTAATGCCGAGTCTGGTGTATTTTATTTACCCATCGAGAGCGGAGAATTTGATATTAAGCGCCATTTGTAGCTTCGTTGTTATAATATATATATATATATATATATATATATATATATATATATATATATATATATATATATATATATATATATATATATATATATATATATATATATATATATTATATTATATCCAAACACCATTTGTAGCTTCATGATTATATATATATATATATATATATATATATATATATATATATATATATATATATATATATATATATATATATATATATATTATATCCAAACACCATGTTTTATAGTCCCTTTTCTTACGGTCCTACAACCACAGTTTCTCCATGCTGGCTGTAGGCTCAATCTAGAAGTTTACAAACTCCGTCTTTAATCTAAGCCCATTCTTTATTCTCATGCTTCTTATATGCTCCCCTCACTTCCTCTGTATCAGATTCACTTCCCTTAATTGCCCTTACAGCTACAATTTATTTAGTTTTAATCGACGCGGCGTTAAATGATTTTATATGATTATAAATACATATTCGAGTCTATTATTTCGTAAGCTAATGTGATGTGAGTGGGTGTTTTATCCGTGTCACTGTCTTTAGGGTAAGAATAAGCTTTTGTCCATAACCTTCATTATTGTTCTACTTCAAAACGTATCCGAGCGATGCCTTACATCTATAAGGGAACGCTATCATTGTGCTCTTATTATTTGTTTATCTTCTGTTAGAAAAGCATTATTTAATTGAACTAAAACAAAAAACAAAAAACTAATACGAGTTTCCATAGTCTGTTATATATATTGGAACAACCTAGTTTCAGAATAGTCCATATTTAGATTTTCTAATGTAGGTGTTAAAAAGATTACCTACTGCCGTTCACACATTGGAACAAAATACTCGCCAGTGTAAACAAAATACAATTTTTTTCCGAGCCATTGTATTACTCTTCAGTCGTCCATTTATCACAAGGCCTATTACTTAAATGGAACTCGACCTCAAAAATACAAGATTCAATGAGAGGTACTGAATTTTTTCCGTAATTCTTCGTTAGGAGAAAACGTTACATCACTGCAATCACATCGTATGTCAAGCAGTTTTAATAACAACCACTGGTGTGCCTATGGTTGGTTTACGGAATTGTTTTTCCTCTGTTAATCTATAAAAATAATAAAGTACTTTTATTTTCATACACTACTACTTTCATCCACTACTACTCAAGTAAACCTTGTTACTCATTTTCCAGTTGAAATTCATTTTCTGGAACAACTCTAAATCCTTCACTCCTTTTGTGTGCTTCCCTGTTATGTGAATGCTGATTTATTTCATATTCATATATCGTCTCCGAAGACGTAGTTATTGAATGACGAAAGCTTTGTGTGATATTGTTTTATAACTTTTAAAGCTAGATTCCCGTAGGGGGATGGGGTAGCGCCATCAGTGCACCTCATGCAGTGCACTGTAGGGATTACTTCAGGTTCTTTCCAGCATGCCTTCGGCTCCTAGCTGCAACCCCTTTCGTTCCTTTTCTGTACCTCCTTTCATATTCTCTTTCTTCCATCTTACTTTCCACCCTCTCCTAACAATTGATTCATAGTGCAGCTGCGAGGTTTTCCGCTTGTTACACCTTTCAAACCTTCTTACTGTCAATTTCCGTTTCAGCGCTGAATGACCTCACAGTTCCCGGTGCTTCGCCTTTGGCCTAAATTCTGTACTCAATTCAGTTTAAAGCTCGAATGTTGTACTGTACATGTATGTTGACTGACAAGAGGGATTGATCAAATATATTGAAGAAATTCTTCATATATCGTGACCATTGATAAAGTAATTTGCGTTTGTCATTTAAAGTTCTTTAAAGTTTAATGAGAAGAATTTGATATAAAATCTTCACCCTCACTTCAGCTTTCTTCTTGTCACTGCTAGAATTCCTCATTTCCCTTCGTGTATCTAGCATGATAACTTTTCCTTAAAGTGAGATGTACACAGAATGGTGTTCCTGCGCATTCATATATTGCCGTTAAGGTTAAAAGGCACACTTTATCCTGACAGTGCGAGAAGGTTGACTGGGGGCAATTACGAACACATCTTCATCTGAAATGACTTCTCATTCGCCTGTTCACTTTTCCGTGAGTAATCTTCGTTGATGACGAAATCATGCAGCCAGTCTTGCTATCAGGTCAGGGAGTAGACAGGGTGCTAGCAACCTCATTAAGGAAACTTAATGTTAGGAACAGAGGGGCAGCATTTTTGGAGCACCCAATTCAAAGGAATACTGACAACAGTGTACACACACACATATACATACACACACACACACACACACACACACACACACACACACACACACACACACACACACACACACACATATATATATATATATATATATATATATATATATATATATATATATATATATATATATATAAACAGTGAAAGAAGGATGTATATAGCTCAAGAAGAGTTTGTTATGGAACAGTTAATGAAAATATGAGAGTAAAGGAAAATCCCTCTGCATGCCATACGTAGATTTAGAAAAATCTTATGATAGAATGGATAGGAATGCAATGCGGAGGATGGTGAGGAAATGGTGAAAAAAAAGTATTTTTTCAGAGGGTAATAAGTATTTTACGACCGAATCAAGGCGGATCGTACAGTTTACAAACAGGAGAGTGCCTGGTTTGGTGTAAATGTGCACCTTACACAAAAGTGTTGTTTCAAAAGCTGTTTCATATTTTTGTGGATGGAGTGAGGCAAAAGGCAGAGGAGGGATGCAAAAGAGTCAGAGGGGAAAAAAGAAGATGCAAATTCAAAGAAGTGGGATAAGAAAATGGCTCGTGTGGAATGGCTGATGCTCACAGAAGGTATAGTACTGAATGAGGACAGTCCCGGGAAATTGCAGTTGGTAAAAGTAAAGCTTGGATATCGAATGTAAATCAAAGAATGAAGGTTGAATTGCTGAGATGAACTCTTTCCTTAATATATGACATGGGAAAAATTAAAATAGCGAGAAATATGGGGATTTATAAACTTGGAGAAAGGTTAATGCAAGAGACTGTAGATGGATCTGTCATGTATTAAGAATGGAAGACGATAGGTTGGTGAAAATTGTATAATTTAAAATTGTTAGGAGGAAGGATGGTGAGTGACATATTGTAGGGAATGGCCTTTATATCCGGGAAGAGATTTGGCAAATGCAAAATAGAGGTGAACCGAGAATTGTGTTCTGGAGGTATAATGTGCTGCTGATGAGTCATCATTGTAGGTGTGTGAAATGGCTAACGCAAAGGAAGATTTCTGCTCAAGGCTTCATTAACGATTCAGGTGTCAAAAGTATGAATGTGGCAGTGACAATTGTTTTATATTTAGTTTTGTCACCCACACAAGCACGCACACACACGTATTATATGTATATATATTATCATATATTATGTATATGTATATATAAGAGTATATATACATATATATATATATATATATATATATATATATATATATATATATATATATATATATATATATATATATATATAAAATCCTGCTTTAATATTATATTGAATGTTGAAAGCTTCACTAAATTTCATTTATATTCCGGGTAAATTCCATTTTTCTTTGGCAGTTTTGCTCACCCTTTCTGTGTGTGTGTGTGTGTGTGTGTGTAAATGCGTATTTGTGTGTGTGTATTTGGAGTCTCAACTGCAGTTGTCAAATAAGACTGCTGGCACGGGTTCTCTCTGGTTTCATATGTGATTTCATATATGAAACATAAATCAAATGTATTTTTATTATATCGTGTGTTGCCCTCTTTCTGACAGTGTCCCATATTTATTAAGGAATACAGTAATCTCCCGTTCCTTCACTTCTCTCCTTTTTAGACGATATTTTCCCCTCCCCTTTTCTCACCCCTATATCTCTCCTTTAATCCCCTCTTGCTTCATCATACTAAAGGATATTGCAAAACGTCCTCAGTGAGTCAACGCATCCTGTAGATCACCTGGGAAGGCAGGTAAACAGAGAAAGGATATATCCTGCTGGCGACTCGAGAGAAACCTTAGGAAGAAGGTGAGAACCTTCTGTGATCTTTCTTCCTTCGCTCTCTTCCCACAGCGCCCTAACCCTTACCCTTAACAAGCAAGGCTCTCTCTCTCTCTCTCTCTCTCTCTCTCTCTCCTCTCTCTCTCTCTCTTGAGGTTGCCGATGCTATGGACGTACTGTCTAGTTATTATATTTATTTACTGTTGAAAACGATAGGAAATAAAACCTAGCTAGTTTCCTCGTTTTTAATTGTCCGTAAAAGAAAACTATTGTAGCGGCTTTGTCTGTCTGTCCGCCTCAGATCTTAAAAACTACTGAGGCTAGAGGGCTGCAAATTGGTATGTTGATCATTCACTCTCCAGTCATCAAACATACCAAATTGCAGCCCTCTAGCCTCAGTAGTTTTTATTTTATTTAAGGTTAAGTTTAGCTAAGGATCGTCCGTCTTGCAGCGATTTCCGGAGGCGTCACCATAGAACCTTCACTTGACTGCATCTGGGGAGCAACTGAGCGCTGCCAGGTCGTAGCTGAGAGTTTCACACAGTATTATACTCTGTACAGAAAACTCGATTGCGCCGAAGAAACTTCGGCGCATTGTTTACTTGTTTTATTCGATGTGGGAGTTTTGTCAGTATCCTTTTATTTAAATCACCCTACTTAACGTCTATGTTATGCACGGCCAGTGGTCCATTGAGCACCTTGTGGAACATAATCTCAAGAAGGATTAATACATTAATACATAGAATACAGAGATGCGTTCATTATTCCGTAAGTGAAGCAATAATTCTTAGCATTTCAAATTACTAATAGAACAACATAGCATTCTTAGCTGAAGTTTATCGTCAATAATCAACTAACCTTTGGCGAAAGCTCGACCCTCGTTCAGATGTGGTGGTACTGACTGATATATATCCAGTTATTATTATTATTATATAATAATAATAATAATAATAATAATAATAATAATAATAATAATAATAATAATAATAATAATAATAATAATTATTATTATTATTATTATTATTATTATTATTATTATTATTATTATTATTATTATTATTTCAGGAGATGAAACCTATTCAAATGGAACAAGCACACCAAAGGAGCCATTGACTCGAAATTCAAGCTTCCAAAGAATGTTGGTTTCAACCTCCCACCGCAGAGCCCAAATTGCAGCAGTAACTGATTATGATACAGAGCCCGTGATTTTTCATCGTCCTGGTGGAGACGCGAACCCGCGACATCACAGTGGCATGCCACGACACTAAACTTTTTATATTATTCATCATTTAAGTATGGGTTGCGTTCCAACGAATTCGTCATTACTAGCGAGTAGGGTCGCGTCCTCAAATTTAAAATCATCTCTCTCTCTCTCTCTCTCTCTCTCTCTCTCTCTCTCTCTCTCTCTCTCTCTCTCTCTCTCTTACTGTGTAGAGTATTTTAGATATTGTTGTTTCTCGTTCCCATGTGAAGGATGTTCGATCTTAAAGTATGAAACAAATATGAAAGCCACATCTCTTCTTTATGGAAAGCGTTGCCAGCGCTCCAAGGCATACATCTGTCTCCAGAAGTTGTTGTGCTATTCAGCCCTTGTTGAACGTGACTAGTTGTCTCCAATGCGTATGAAAATGACTCTTATTGAAGATTCAAGTGAATACATATAAGTTGTTCTGTGGTAATGCGTATTTCGCAAAAAATTGGAATATATGCACACTACCTACATGATTTGGCCTTTATACTGAAAATTAAAAAGCAAATATACAGTATGCCTGTTGTCAGGTATGGTTAGCAATCAGAGTAATATCAACAGACAAATGACTTGCGTTCTTTAGAATCTAATGAGTAAATATTAGTACATCATAGCGTGTAAGGCTGCGATGGCAAGGGATTATTTTTTTCCCAAGTTTATCTGATTTTAATATGTATATAGGCTTATTGTTCATTCATGGAACGGGAGAAACCCCGTGCGTATTTTGCCAAATGACGTCACGTTTCTAATTTTACCTTCTAATCGCCTTTGTAGCTGTTTAAGCTCACATTTTCATGGTTCTCATCACAATACGTGAAAAAAATTAATCCGCCCTGCTTACATTGTGGCAGAAATTCGTCAATCGTAGGTGATAGTGTAGATATAAAACAGAGATTACTTTCGAGATAGCAGAAGTGTTGCTCTCTCTCTCTCTCTCTCTCTCTCTCTCTCTCTCTCTCTCTCTCCGCCCTTCTTGCGTCTAAGGTATCATCTTCTTCCAGGTTTAAGGAAGCTTAAAATGACGTCACCACTAGTCAGCTCCCGGTTGGTAATCCCTTCCTTACGTAAACTGTTTGTTTCCACTTACGAATACTTTTATGTGATTAAAGTTCGTCTTAGCTCATTCGTGCAGCCGTGTAATTTAGGTCTGTGATGTGTAGATTGTAGTTAATAAGTGATTTCCTTAATAAGAGTAAATAATTTTAATTGAAATTTCAGAGAAATGCGTACGCTCCACCGTCATAATGAAGCATAATAATCGGGAAGTAGAATATTATATATATATATGAATATTTCCCTAACGAGAGAGAGAGAGAGAGAGAGAGAGAGAGAGAGAGAGAGAGAGAGGGGTAACAACCTGGATATATATATATATATATATATCCAGGTTGTCACCTTTCTCTCTCTCTCTCTCTCTCTCTCTCTCTCTCTCTCTCTCTCTCTCTCTCTCTCTCTCTGTTCGAAGGGAAATATCCTGGGCCACCTGACGTCAGCGTGGGGAAATAACGTCACGGAACCCTTTTTTTTTTTTTTTTTTTTTGCTTGAAGGGTGGGGTGGGGTGTCTATTAAGAGAGCATGGATTTCCATGTCAGGTGGAAACCCATCTGAGATTTTACGGAGGCTTATTCTAATGTATGCGATTGGATGTTGATCAATTTTCAGGTTTTGGTTTACGTAATTAACGGAAGAGTGTTCTGGGGAATTCGTAAATTCTTTGCCAAATTCGCGTTCGTCTTTTGTAGGTAGGTTCACGGTCCTTTTAACGTTATCAGGTCTCCGTACGCATACTTAATTTGAGGTAATTCCTGGTAACAAAACACCATAATATTTTTATTAATGTAAACGGAATGATTAACAGTTTTATGTGTACATATACGCACACACACACACACACACACATATATATATATATATATATATACATATATATATATATATATATATATATATATATATATATATATATATATATATATATATATATATATATATATAGGAAGGCCCATAAAACGTTCCTTCTGTGCCCC
>JANJGK010000011.1:6959791-6962291 GCA_039081455.1 Macrobrachium rosenbergii | reverse complement strand
GGCTTAATGAATGGGACTTGAGTGAAGATGATGCAGTCTTTTGGAGCGATGGCCTCGAGTTTTCCTGAATTCGGGAAGTTTTATATAGCTGACTTGAAAAAATAAAAACACACAGTTGCATATTCGGTCAATGATGCCTGGTATTAAAAGTCTAGTTGGGCAGAACACAGAAATAAAAACAGAACATACTATTACTTATTTGTCTGAACTTATGTAAATTAAGGGTGTGTTACGGAGAGAGAGAGAGAGAGAGAGAGAGAGAGAGAGAGAGAGAGAGAGAGAGAGAGAGAGAGTTGAGTAGGAAAGAAATAAGACACCTATTTTGTCAGGGGCAATTTTTAGAGAAGAATATTCATGGCAGTTCTTTCCTGCCTATCATAATAAGTTACGTGAAAATATGTTTAGATATTATCAAACATATATATTATTACTGTATGTCATTTGGAAAATGAATTTCTCAAGCACATCACAAGATAGAGAACGTCTAAGTAGTCATATTTTGACTTTTTAGCAGAGGAATTTCTCCCGGAACACGACATGCAATTTTAAACAAGAGCGAATTACGGCAAAAAAGTAACCATCAGCTAATCTAACAGGAAAAGTTGGAATTCATCTCGGCAGTTTTTTCTGTTTTTGAACCCAAGCCTGAAAGGCTAGATTCCAGCCATGCAAACTTTTTTGACAATTTTATTAAACTTTCGAACAAGTTAGTGGGATTCGGCTAAAGACTTTTTGTTTTCGCCGGAGGTCCGAAAAGCTGCGTAAAACTGTAGGACTTCTTCGAGGAACTAATTTGGCCGAAAGAGAATAATTCCAATGGCGAGCCCGAAACTTCGGTCGGGACATTACCACACTGGTTAACCCTATTCACGCCCAGCCACAGGGATTTGTCATGCGAGCGAATTTTGAGGTGAAGGTGAACTATTTTCTCCCCCTTGACAGCTGGTTCTCCTTTGGAAGGGCTTGCTTCAGGTAGCCATTTCTTTGACACAAAGAATGAGGCTGCAAGCTTAATCCCTAATCCTAGTTCTTCATTGGAGGGTGGGTAGTGCTTTCGGCTAGCACGCTGTTGGCCCAGCGTTCGACTCTCCGACCGGCCAATGAAGAATTAGAGGAATTTATTTCTGGTCATAATGTGGTTCGGATTCCACAATAAGCTGTAGGTCCCGTTGCTAGGTAACCAGTTGGTTCTCAGCCACGTAAAATAAATCTAATCCTTCGGGCCAGCCCTAGGAGAGCTGTTAACCAGCTCAGTGGTCTGGTTAAACTAAGATATACATAATCTCTAATGCTAATCCCAGATTACGGCCCACACTGAGGAAGACTAGACTTGAAATGGTGTAGTGTCGTCTGCCTGATAAAGCAAACCATTTAAGAGTGGTGCACTAGATAGAACTTGCCATTAACATGGTATAGATGGTGGCTGAAAGCAGAAGAGCAGACATTATTGCGAATTTCTTGCTCGAGACTATATATTGAAAAGAAGTCACTGACTGGTTATTTGAAATTTGTAGTATTTTGGGTTTTTTTTTACTGAGTAAGCTTCCTTCTATAGAAATCGTCAAAGGAAACTAAATAATAGTTCTCGCTGAGGAAAGATTTGAAGAATTGTTGTTGGAATTTAGGCATGAGAAGTTAAATCCAGAAATTGTTTGATGATGGAAACACATTCGTTAGTGGCCATCTTTCTTTTCCTCAGCTTCTTCACCATTGTCGATGTGTTGTTGTTGTTACCGTGGAGTAATATCATGTTGCTCTTGTTTGGAAATTACATAATTAATTAAGCATTCATGAAGACATTTTTTTTATTAAAATGGTTGTATACCTTTAGTTTGTAAGAATACGTAAGTAACCCCTCTGCGTCATTTTTGAAGATCAATGATCCATTCCATTGTAATTCTGTTATTGTTGGAATTATAGTTTAGTTTGTAAAACTAAAATTCCAACCGTAACAGAATTACAATGGAATGGATTACTGATCTTCAAAAATAACGCAGACGGGTTATTTACGTATTCTTAAATGTAGAATATAGGTAAATGGCAAAATAAATAAATTTTCTTAAGATTGCACTCAAAAATTAAAGTTATTGAAGCACATTCCTTGAGTGCTTGGAGAATATGGAAGATTCTCAAATGCACGTGTTAGGTGACAGAAAAAGATGCTGTTTGAAAGTAGGGAATTCCTGGATTATATGAGAACAGAGAGTGTTTTGTTGAAATGTGTTTGGATTAGGGCTTGGCTGTGGGAAATATATGGCTTTCGGAGAAGAATATTCATATGCATACTTAGGAAAGCGACGATGATAAGGGAAGTTTATGCTAGTTTTAGTGTTAGCATAGATTAGATGAACGATTTAATCGCTATTATGGGTAGAAGAGGATTGACTTACAGGCAGTTGTATAAAGTCTGAGTTGTAGGGGAAAAAGTGAAAATGTTGCTGTATTGGTAATTAAGACAAATGATCTCAAAAAGGAGTAAGTGAGAAGAGCATATAAGGTG
>JANJGK010000011.1:6942291-6954791 GCA_039081455.1 Macrobrachium rosenbergii | reverse complement strand
ATTTTTCTTTCTCTTGTTTCAGGGGAAATGGTATTGATCCGGAAGACCAAGACTCGTGGAATAAAGGATTGTTAAAGAGTGGAAAGTAAAAGAAGCGGCAGGTTGTGGAGGTCATGATACAGCAATTAGCAGGCGCTTCTTGGTACGAGTCAAAGATATATTGAATAGCGAGCGGTTCTGGACGAGGAAATAAAGACGGTTGTGGTTTATGAAAGTTTTGTCATTTTAAATTCCGGCTTTTAAGGTTGTGATTTCTGCTATGTATTAATTGCTACTATTACTACTACTGCTACTACTCCCACTACTAACTACTACTCCCACTACTACTACTACTACTACTGCTGCTGCTGCTGCTGCTACTCCCACTACTGCTACTGCTACAGTAACAAGTAAATGCAGAAAAATTTTGCTTTTGTTTTTCATGTTGTTTGACATTCGTTTCATCTATCTCTGGCTAGTGAGAGCTAGTTCTAATTATGTTTACGACATTTTTAAAGTAACGCTAAACGCAGTTTCTTTACAGAGACTTTATTTAATCAAATCGTTATAAGCGAAAAATTTCTTAGTTCTAAGTTACTGCAGCCATTTAACGTGAAGTCTGAAAAAGGAGTTTTAAGAGGGAAATGTTTTGTATTTCTCTCTTTTAAACCCTGGATTTTGTTGATCGGTTTATCGTCTTATGGCCTCTATCTCAGGATCCCCGCCTTTACCGTCAACCCCTCCCCCCCCCCCTTGAAAAAATGTAAAAAAAAAACAAAATCCGTACTATGTAACTCTTTGCATAAATCTAGGTAGGAGAGCTGCTGCATTCCAAAACCTGTCTGCTATGACCTCATATGAGGTATACGCTTTTCATCGTGGGAAACCTAAGGAATCTCGCATCTCCCCCATAGAAACGTCTCCCAGCGCTACGAGAGAGATTAGCAAAGAGTTTCTGAATTTTTTCAACCGTTCCAGTTCTGGCAATATACAAGAAACTATGACTGCTGGGACGACAGAGGCGAAAATTTATGCAAGACCCGTGAGTGACTTTGGAAATTAAAAACTTTTCCTCCGACCTAACTTTGGAATATATAATAACATCTTTTGTCTCAGGCACAAGTTTAAATGCATTATAAAATGTCCCCCGGCCCCCCCCCCCACCCCACCCCTCGGCGAGGCATTGTTGAAGTTAATCTTAAACTACTACAAACCGACTGAAGCTCTGATCCCACGTGAGAGCCTTCCCTGGTAAAAAAGGGTCCGGCTTTGTGATGTTTATCCTCGGTGTCGCTATTATCGTTTTTATACAGCTAATATTAATAAAATTTTCGTTGTTCCAACAAGTATTATTATTAATAATAATAGCTTTTGTTTTGTCGTGCTATGATGATGATAATAATAATAATAATAATAATAATAATAATAATAATAATAATAATAACAATTATTATTATTATTATTATTATTATTATTATTATTATTATTATTATTATTATTATTATTATTATTATTATTATTATCACTGATGGCATATCACTCATAATTGTTTGTATAAATCGTGGGTGTTCATTGCATTGTATAAACAAGGTTTTAACTTTCAGAACTCTGAGTTGGAACAATGTGTCTGATCCTTTAAGAAAACATGAGAGCTTGCTGGTTGATATTGTCTTTAAGTTATTTTTTGCTCTCGACGTTCCAGCTGATCTTGCGGATCAGTGGGCAAGTTATTGTTTAGATCGAGATAACCATTGATGGAATAAGGAAACCCGAAGGGAAGTTGGCCAGCAGAGCTCATTTTATCGAATTTGTATTAGTAATCAGAGATCCCTTTAAATAAGGCCATTAAATAAGGATTTGAAGGCACATTTACTAGCAGAAACAAGATTGATCAGAAGATAGTTAAGTCGGATTATACTGATATTCCATTTGGGTGATTGCTTCAATTCGTTCAAATCGCAGTCGTTTTCCTGCATTTATAGATATGATTTTATTCCACGACAAACCTTTATATGCTTTGCTGTCACGTTTAGAATTATATCAAAGGTTTCGACCGAGATTACAGATGCTCGTTACTTAGTGACGAAAAAAACGCGAACCAAGAATTCTGGCTTGTATGGAGTTTTGTCAAAGATGAGGGTGATATTTCTGTTCTTCAACTTTATGGGAAGTAAGTCGTTTATCATTTGTAGATTATTACAGGTAGTTTTCATGGTAGATAATGTGGGAAATACGGATGGTATTACTTTTAGGTCCTCTCTCTCTCTCTCTCTCTCTCTCTCTCTCTCTCTCTCTCTCTCTCTCTCTCTCTCTCTCTCTCTCTCTCTCTCTCTCTCTCTCTCAATTTCGTGTCATTCTTAAATCATGAAAATATTTTGGTACATTTCATACACGGTTTTATTATTTTATTTTATTTTATTTTTTGTTTTTTCGTTGTAACTACTCTCTCTCTCTCTCTCTCTCTCTCTCTCTCTCTCTCTCTCTCTCTCTCTCTCTCTCTCTCTCTCTCTCTCTCAACTTCGTATTTTGGGCCATTTCATACGCGGTTTTATAATTTTATTTTGTTTTTTTTTTGTTTTTTCATTGTAACTAGAGGAAAAGTAAGTTGTGGTTGAATACTACAAATACGTTAGCGATTCGAATTTCAACAGGATCTCGTATAGTGAGGGATGCTAGTAATCCCCGTATGTTAGTTCTCTCTCTCTCTCTCTCTCTCTCTCTCTCTCTCTCTCTCTCTCTCTCTCTCTCTCTCTCTCTCTGCTTTGTTTTTTATTTTCTTCAAGTTTCCATGAGAAGTGACAGCAAAGCTGCCGTTAGGAACCAGAAAAATGTCGAGTCATCGTCTTTCTCATAAGTAAACTCATAAGTTAGTGGGCTATATTTTCAAGATGAAACGATTCGTTTTTTGCCAAAAAACCCAAGCTACTGAAGCTTTTATCCAGGTCAGGGTACTTAATAAATTTTGCTGAGCTGTTAAATCTAAATCCATTTGACGGGTAATGTTCAAGGATGATGATATTATTATTATTTTCAAATTCTCTCATATTTTTTATTGAAGTGAATCCGAATTGAGAACTGCAACTGTGTTGAGGCTTGAATTGATGAAAATTTTATAAACCGTAACCTTCTGATAACCGTTGAATTGTTTATGTTCCTTTAACTGCTCCTCGTTATTTCTGTCGTCGTTGTTCTGGAAAGACTTGTTCGATCGAGGTTTCCTCACTCGTTTTCGCAGTAATTGTTCTGCATGAGATCATTATTCTGTCAGTTTAAAGAATTTCGCTGTTGTTTTATTTCGTTTCTCTAATAAGGGCTTCCGCCTTCCTTGCAACATCCATATCATTAACTGAGTCCGTCAATTGATCTGATATCTAATCCGCATGATTTCCTGTCATCGACTTCTTTCTTTCTTTTCAGCGTTGGCGTTAACACCAAATTACTATTTAAATCCCCAGCCTTCCCATCATTTCCTTTTGCTTGGCAACGCACCCGCCTGCTGATTGGTGCAAACTTTTAACCTGATTAATTCCCCCCCGGCCAATCAGCTTCGGCCTTCAGTGCACACGTTCTCGTTAAGCAACTTAGCCAGATAAAAGTCACAAAAACTATGAAAGTTAGTTTTTTTTTTTTTACTTCCTTCTATATTTCCATCGTTGCTACTTTTTCGTTTTGAAAGTCATGCATTTCCCCCTATTATATATGTGTGGAATTTATTTTCTTTACCGATAATCCTTGTGGATAATCCTGCGCCAGGGTAATCTCAGATTATTCCAATTCCCGTGTCTTTTTGTCTGGCCTCAGTTTTGCTTGCTTTTGGTTAGAAACATATTTAGAGGGTATGATTATCATGATTATTTTTAACATCAAGAAAAGATACCGTCTCCTTTTTTTATTTTCATGTTTATTTCCTGGTCAAGTAATCGCTGAGAACTTGTTTCGCATAGTTTGTCAGATAGGACGAAAATTTGTCTTCTGCTCATTACATTTCCTCATATATATGTACATATAATATATATATATATATATATATATATATATATATATATATATATATATATATATATATATATATATATATATATATATATATATATATATATATATATATGTATATACACATATGCATGTGTGTATATACATGTATAATATATATACATACATACATAAACTTGTCAATACACTCACATGTATAATTTCCTCCTGGTCCCTGGCGCCCTTGATGGAAGCTCTAAGCCGTAAAATATCAGAAGGTTGTTTACCATTTCTTTATAACGGACACCGTCCAGGTTGAACGAAAACTTAGATTGTTATTAATCATTACTTCTTCCTTTTACTTCTCAGCACTGCGTTGCTTTGAGAAAAACTGTTCGGACGATTATTTCTAAACGGGACTAAAAATCTTCTCCCCCTCTGTTGTTTTTGTTAAAACGTTGCACGCCGGCTTCTGTTTGCATTACTCGTCTCATCCGTAGAAAATGCATTCCCAAAAAACGTTTTGTGACCACGATTCCAACAATGATTTCACCAGTCGGTGTGGGTTACAGGGCTTAGCTTTGCGTGTGATATATATGTGTATAATATCTATCTATCTATCTATCTATCTAAATGTAAATTTACATATATATATATATATATATATATATATATATATATATATATATATATATATATATATATATATATATATATATATATATATATATATATATAAATTTGCTAAATATTTTGAGCACATTTTTTACATCTGTACGGTGACATACATTGATATATGTGCATATATATACATATATGTAATATATATATTTATTTATTTATCTATTTATTTATACAAAACACCGTACAGATGTAAAAAAAAAAATAAGCTTAAAATATTTAGCAAGCTCTCCAGAAGTACAGAAAACTGAAAATTTTTGAGAAGTTGAGTAGAAAAAATAAGAAAGCCATTAAACAAAAGAAAAAAAGGCTTCGAATGGACTTTTGAGATTAAAACTGTCACCGGTAAATTACGTTTTTAATGCCGACTTACTTATGCTGTACACTTGTAATTACAGTAATTAATATACGAAGGTGAGCAATCGGACGATATGTACGCGAGCTCAGCCAGAGGCTAAGTGTTTTATTAATCTGATTATACCGTAATCCCTTTTCATTAGCTACAGCGAACTGACAGAAGTAGATGGGAATAATATTTAATAGCACAATTGTAATACAGTGACACCTTTTATATTAATCCAAATTACGTTCCTTGTCGTTCTTTGAAATCCTGGATAACAGAATTATATATCCAAAGTGCTATATGTTTTTAAGTCTGTTGGAAATTATGAGGATCGTCATTGCTTTAAAAAAGATTTGTATGTAGAGGACATGAAAAAATACTATTCAGGACTTGCTATTGATGAAAGATTAAGGCAAATCTTTTATTCGCTGGTTTAATGGAAAACTTTACATTTTTGCGTACTTCAAGTTTTGATCGCTTGTACTGAAGTCAACTGAAAGCTTTTTAACTTTCTAATAAATGCCAACTCTAAGGCAAATTACCAGCGCCTATCATTACTGCTTGACTTAACTGTAAGTTAAACAAAGTTTTACTTAACTGTGAGCTAAGCAAATAAAATAAAAATCGTACTTCTGTTCTCACATGTTTTTGCAAAGTTCTGTCTGTGGTCTGCGTCTCTATATCTAAAAATGGAACATCCAGAGAAGAACTTTATTGGTGACTCTAAATTGATAACTTTAATATATTGAGATTAAAATCGAAAGGGCATTTGCACATTGTGACGTAACTTTTAATTACTTCAACGGGAAACGTATACATGTCGAACGATGGGTAGTCATACTTTTTATATATTGCTTATACCATTCATAACAATACATATACGCCACAGTATTCGTCGTTTTACTACTGTAATGGCCAAGGGTTTTGGAAATATTCTGGTCGGAATTTGAGAGAGGTTTCACGTTCAGCGATGAACAGTTTGTTGTCCTATTTTCTTTATTCAGTGCCGGACGTAGATTGGGGTCAATATATTCATACGTTATTGCATGTTCTATCCCTTACAAAGACGCAAATATTTCATTTAATTTCTTTGGTACATTTTTCTGTTATTGTTCTGGCTTTCGTGGGAAAGAATGGACCTTTTATTGTTCCCTGCTGGGGAATTTTCAGTAATAGTAATTTAGTCCGATGCACATTTTGCTTTTCATACCAGCGCTCTAATTGCTAGGAATAATCTTAGGGCCATTTGCTCTGACGTCAGTGACCCTTCTTTTCACTGGCCCATAATTGATTATTGATTAATTAAAACAGAGAGACTTCACAATTGCAAGGATTCTCGTAGCCAACTAGGAATCACGGACATTTACTTCCACGCCGATTTTTGTACACAATTTACTTTAAAAATGTAAAATCCCGTACCCCGTTTACTTGAACGCTAACTTGCGTAGAGAGTGCATTCATACTGAAATCTCACAAGAACTTCAGCTTTCTTATAGAATAGACACAAATTTCGAATTTAGGCTCTCTGGTGAGCACCTGGGGCAGAATTCATTTCTCAGAGTTCATCAGCATTTCCCAAAAATGGTCAGTATAACAAGTAAATGCCACATATTCTAGGGAAATAGAATCATAAGAATATTTCCTCCCAACATCAAGAAGCCAAACCTCATACGAACAGCCTAAATTTCATAAGTGAGATCTTTCATTTCTACTAGCCTGAACGAGAAAGGTTGGCTCCCCGTCATCCTAACGTTAAGGATCACTCAGTAGCCATTTTGAAAACAATTGTATCGCCTGGACACATATGAAAAACTAATTCATGTGAATTCGTCTGAAAAAGAAATAATCAAAATCATCAGGCTGAGGTAGCTTTCTCTGTAGTTTTTGCAGTCTTTACATGTTTGGCAGTCAGACTTTTCTGGTCAAAATCATCAGGCTGAGCCAGCTTTCTCTATAGTTTTTGCAGTCTTTACAAGTTTGGCAGTCAGACTTTTCTGGTCAAAATCATCAGGCTGAGCTAGCTTTCTCTATGGTTTTTGCAGTCTTTACATGTGTGGCAGTCAGACTTTTCTGGTCAAAATCATCAGGCTGAGCTAGCTTTCTCTATGGTTTTTGCAGTCTTTACATGTGTGGCAGTCAGACTTTTCTGGTCAAAATCATCAGGCTGAGCTAGCTTTCTCTATGGTTTTTGCAGTCTTTACAAGTTTGGCAGTCAGACTTTTCTGGTCAAAATCATCAGGCTGAGCCAGCTTTTTCTATAGTTTTTGCAGTCTTTACAAGTTTGGCAGTCAGACTTTTCTGGTCAAAATCATCAGGCTGAGCTAGCTTTCTCTACGGTTTTTGCAGTCTTTACATGTGTGGCAGTCAGACTTTTCTGGTCAAAATCATCAGGCTGAGCTAGCTTTCTCTATGGTTTTTGCAGTCTTTACATGTGTGGCTGTCAGACTTTGTTGTCAGAATCATCAGGCTGAGGTAGCCTTCTCTGTAGTTTTTGCAGTCTTTACATGTTTGGCAGTCAGGCATTTTCTGGGATGCCCTTAAGCATTCCAGTTTAAAAGTTGTTTCCTCCAAACATAAGAAGGACCCAGTATGTACCCTACGCCGGTATTTACGCAGGGACTGAGTAGCCTTGTCCCAAACGATTTCTTTAAGTTCAAGGGGAACGTAGATTGGCAATCTTCAGCCTTCCCCACGATCTCCTCTCAAGTTTCCCCAATTCTTTTCATCCTAAAGAAATATCCCCTTTGACCGCTTTCAGTTTTATAGGTACTCGTACTGTGAAGGTTGGTAATGGAAATAAATTTCCTTAAGTGCCTTCTTATGATATGAAGTTGAGCAGTAAAATCTGAAGCATTATAAGAGAAAATAGGAATTAATCACAAGGGAATACAATCCTCAACATACCTTTTACATTTAGTGATCTTAGGATATTCACTTGCAGGACGATATTCACTTGCAGGACGACTATGCTTTGAAGAACGGTTGGGGTATTGATTGATGTTAAGTTAACTTAGAAGCTGGCTGGTGACCATATGACCAATGCTACCTGTAGCCCCTGTTCCATGACCTACAGCGACCTTCTATGAGGTACATTTCAGGACATTTTTCTTTTATTTTCCCCCTTAAGTTCCGAATATTGTTTTTATCGTTTATCTAGTTGTCTGGCATTAATTACACATATTCTGTCTTACTCTTTTTCATGTTGCTTTTGCTCTTTTATCCTTATTTTCAACATTTCTGCCCTGGGAAAACCTGCCATGCAAGTTCATGGCATTTGGCACATTCCTTAATAATTTATGATCTGATATATTTTTGCAAAGGTTTGCGCATGTTTATGCATCCCACATCGACTGCTCCTGAACAGCTACAACTAAGCAATTGCTAACTGGTGTTCGTTCGCAAATTTTCACCTGGAACTTTGGGGTGTGCTATACAGTTTGCGAGGTCTTCGCTCTCCAGGCAAAAACTGCAGTTTAATACAATATCTGGCGAGGATCAGTGGATCCTTGTACCGTGAGTTTGTGAAAATTGAGTTGGTCACAACTGTAGAATCTGCAACCACATGCGCCTGACCGTTTCAATTGGGTAATGTCCATTTTTTTGACGTTTTCAAAGCCTTTTATTTTAGAATAGGATTGTGACAGATACTGATTTTATTGTTAGCGATGACCTCTGCAGTCAGGGATGGTTAGGCATGTGCAGTGGGAACAGGACAAACAAATTCGTCGGGTCCATTAATTTTGCAAGTGATTTTAAGGTCACAAAATAATTTTAAAAAATCAAAATGGTGAAATTAGAAAATACCTTCAAAAGAAATGAAACATTCACATCCAGTGAATCCAGTGATATTATTCAGTGTGCACGAATTATAAAAAAAAATAGCTGTATGGCTTTGACACAAATACTTTATTTAACATACCATTCATAGTGACTGACATAAACGTAGTGCAAAGGTATTTTGTTCAGAAGGAATCGAAAGTTGTTTTTCAAGGCAGTTAATCCTTCATTAAGAATAATTGTCCTCCAATTTTTTTCAGCATGGGCAACGTTAGGCATTCTGCAAATAATAATACTTATAAAATATTCCTTTATTTTTTTTTAATGGGTGGCTTATTCTTACATTAAGTTAAGGGTTAGTCACTATGAGTTGAAACTAACCTTTTATTTAATTACTTACTCCATGTTCCCTTTAAGCAAATATGCACTTAAGAGATTGTAGAGATATACACGAAATTCTGATGTAAATGAAATTGCCAACGTTTATCTTCAGATAACATATGCAAAGATTTCCAAACTTGGTAAATTGATAATTAAATATTATTTCCCTTTGTATTTGAGGATTGTATTAATTTAATAATCAGAGTATTTTTTAATTGTTTTTGCACCTTTTGATTACTTTGATGGTGGTACGAGGAAGCTGCTCTGTTATTCGGGTTTCTTCACTTGAAATTGCATTTTTTCTACTTGCAAACTTTGCATAACAAAAATATCAATAGTAATTTGATTTACCAATCAAGGTCGCCATGATTCTAGATTATCTAGTCGATATGATTCATGAAATTTAATTATAAAATATTCTTCTAACGAGATTTAAGAATTTGTTTTCTGACTCGCGTCAGCGTTGGATTTTTATGAAAATAGATTATTGCTCAACCTGCCTAGGTTTATCGTTTGCATCAGAATTCAAACCCGTGTGTGTTACAATATCTGTATATTTTTGTAACTATTTCTCTTGCCTTTCCATATTGCTTCTATTTTTATATCACCTTAGACGGTGTTTCCCACTTGCTTCTGTGCTGAGTCATGTGCTCTTCAGTAATGAGTACAAATGAGATGGGTCGTTACGGGAGTTCTAATGATGAACAGTTTACTGCTACTAATGATTACAGAATTAGGATTTCCTCCGGGACTTTTGCCGTCATTATTATTGTGCTTGCTTCATTTGCCATGAGCCTTTATCCTTCTTCCTCTTACCGCCCTTCCCGTCTTTAGCGAACATTTCCCCAGCTATCTTTCTCCCCGCCTGTCTACTTCCTCCTCCACGAACTTCAAGAGGCATGTTGGTGGAAGCTGTGGACAAATTGAAGATGGTGAAGGGCACTCCACTTCCAGCCAAGTAGCCCCTTCAGCGGGAACCTGCCGGGCCTTCCAAAAGAAAACGGATCCACAACACAGTAAAGCTGACAGCGTCTTTTACTCCTTCCGTTCCGTCATCTAACGTTCATATTGCCGCATTGTGAACCTCTTGCTTTTCTTTTTCTCTTTCTTCCTCGTCTTCTTCATCTTCTTTCGAGTATCGTTTTCACAACTTTCTGATAAAGCGATAGTCTCATGTCGTGGGCTCTAAACGGTTGTTGTACACCAAGTTGTTGTTGGTATTTAGAAGATAAACACCGACGGTGGGGTAAGATATATAACGTTATGATACCCATTATTTTGTAAGGAAATGGGAGTTTTGGGGGGATGGGCGCAAGAGTGGCGTATAGGCAACTCATTGACACAAATCAGAAATCTGGAATTTGTTGACATTACAAGTTTCACTAAAGCGCACTTAACATTTCCGTTATACCGTACTGGTTGATGAGTAATTCTACGTGATGCAGGGACATTATTGCAAAATGATACCTGTTTTTGGGACGTGTGACGATAAATTTCGTGCATCATACTTTTACGGAAAAAGTCTCACCTTAATCATGGTGTCGTCCTCTGTACAAAGCAGGTTGCCGAAGCTTTTGTTTGTTTTCAAGTCAGCCACTAGACTTGTAAAAGGCGTACCTTGAGAGCTCGTGCGCTCCTTCACGTGGTAATTATTTGTCCAGAATTTGCTCCTCATATTTTTTGGCGCGCTTGGAGTTCTTGATGACGTGATTGCTTTTCGGTAATTTGATGTGGCTTTGCTTTGAAATGCGAATTCCGAGAAATGAAACCACTATCGTAAAGGCGTGGCATTACAGTATTTGCTGTGAATACAGACTGAATTTAATTAACAAGATTTGCAGTTAAGTAATAAAAATAATTAACAAAGTTTTCAGGTAAGTAAAAAATCCATTAAGAAAATTTACAGTTGGCTAAAAAACGAAACGTGAGAGAGAGAGAGAGAGAGAGAGAGAGAGAGAGAGAGAGAGAGAGAGAGAGAGAGAGAGAGAGAGAGAGAGAGAGGTAGGGGGAGAGGCCTCTTTTGCAATTAGGTTGATAATGAATAAGAATACAATTTTGGCAGTGTTATTTTTTGTTTATTTTATTAAGTTCCGTTAACTCACATACCAAACTTAGTACCTCATAGAACATTTAATAAAAAAGAGAAGTTAATTTGTACGTTTCCTGTGAAACATAAATGACTCTCCAAATCACTCAACTGATACGATTGGTCATCAAAATACCAGTTTTGTTATTTAAATTTTCAAAAGTACTCATTAATTCAAATAATACCGTTACGTTTCCCAGTGGCATTTGAGGTCAGTCCGTAGAAAATGCTTTAATTATAGGATTTTTGTGCGATACAGAACTACATATACATTATATAGTACTGAAGATATGGGTCATTTAAGAATTTCATGTGCTGATGACATTTTAATTCTCATAGAATTTTATATTTTCTGCGATACAACAACGAAGCTTCTGATGTAAGTTGGTGATCTTCTATAACTTTTAAACTCTAAATTTGTGTGTGTCTTTTACCTATCCTCTATATTTAATTCAAGTAGTTATAGATAATGTAATCTCCAATTAATGTAATGGTTAGCGAGTTGGGTGCCCTTGAAGGCTAAATATTTATTCTTTAATAAGTAAAAAAAGAAATGTAAAGATAAACCGATTTTCCAGGATATAGTATTTATACAGTTCTTACCCTCTCTCTCTCTCTCTCTCTCTCTCTCTCTCTCTCTCTCTCTCTCTCTCTCTCTCTCTCTCTCTCTCTCTCTGGCCTAGCCGTTCAGGCAAAAGTATTTGGTGAATAAATAAGTGATGAATAAGCGGAGCAGATTGCAACGGATGCGCTACTAGAAGGCTCGGCGTTTCATCCCGGAAGAGAAAGAGAGAAAACTCACCCACTTGGAAAGAATATTAAATAAGAAAGGCGAATGATAAAATCGACCAAATTTCTTCTTCTTCGGTTACTTCGGGATAGGCCTTCCTCCTTCAGCACAACCCCCGGTTTGTTTGGAGTGAAAACAAGTCGGAGTAAAAAAAAAATAGAAAAAGAAAAAAAAAAAGGCGGATACACGTTCTTGGAATCGTCGCTGGAGATTTTTTTTTTTTTACATTTTTTATGTATGTTTTTCAAGCTTTCGTTTTCATCCGAGTTCACGTTACATCCAAGACTTTTTTTTTTTTTTTGTCTGGCACAGGGTCAGGGCTTGCTTTTATTCGTTTACCGTTTTTCTGATAGGTTCGGTTACTATTTCACTTTTATATTTATATATTTTTTTATTTTATGAATTCGGTTTTATTTCTTAATGGTTTTAGTAACTGCGATATCTGTAGGCTTTTGGTATGGGCTTTCGAGAGTGGACGTTGTTCCAGGTAG
>JANJGK010000011.1:6927585-6937191 GCA_039081455.1 Macrobrachium rosenbergii | reverse complement strand
ATATTCTTTGGAAGCTTGAATTTCAAGTCAGCGTCCTATGTAGGCCTGTTTCCAACTGAATAGGGTTCGTCTTCTGAATAATAATAATAATAATAATAATAATAATAATAATAATAATAATAATAATAATAATAATAACAACTATTACTGGTTTTGACGTAGTGTTTCTCAATTGGTGGTACATTTTGTAATGGGCAGACTGATACGAGACGGCAGAAGATGCATCAGTAAAGTTGTCGGATGAGACAAAAAGCAGCCCATTTTGAAAATGATCCTTTTACCTCAACGTTCGAAATCTTTTGAAGCCCCTCTGCCTCTCCCACTGTTGTCGACTATCTGACACTCTTCTTTATCTCCTCTTCATTCTCCCCCTCCTCCGTATTAACCTTTTCCTCTTCCACAGTCCTCCTCCTCCGCTTCATTTTCCTCCCTGACTTTAACTAGCTCATCAATAGCACATGGTTCTTGGCACGAGTCAAGAGAAGGGTGGCAGAGGCAGGCTCATTTGCATATTCATAAGCTATTTGTTCTCGACAAGTAGATGTTTCAGCTCAGAAATGTTACGTTTGAATAAATTAAAAGCCGTTGTAAACACATGTCGGCCATCACCCTCTTTTTGTTCCGAAAAATGGTTGCTCTGGTTGTGTTTTTTCGTTCCTTTTAGAGGGAACAAAATCGTTTATGACTGGTCCATTTTGTGAATGGAATGAAAAAAAAAATAAAGATCGTTTTCAAACAGGTGATAGCCACTGCGTTTGACCTGAAGAAATGAGCTTTAGAAGCGTTGATTTGGACGCGAATTATCAAGCATGACTATTATTCGAAAAGTTAGAGTTTATTCATATTTTTTTGCGACCGATGGCTGAATTAATGATGTAATTTAAGTTGTCTTCATGTCTTTTATGTACTGCTGTGAAGACTGATTGTAAATATAACTGTACATATTGTCACCAGAAGGTGAATTCTTTTAACCGATGAATACACGTAATATTGTGATTCCATCTATAGGACCCAGTAAAGCAAACAAAATGCTCAGGTGATCCAGAGTGGATTAAAAAAAAGTGCAGAAACGTGGGATACTATTCCCCTTTGCATGAAACGTCTTAGGGTGCTCTTTTAGTGATAAGGTTAGGAAGACAGACTATTTACGGCTATTGAATACCTATCATTGTTGTGTAGGGCATGTCACTAGAAAAGATCCCAAAATGGAAAGAGTAGAATGTAAATGAGAAAAATGCCTGTCTCCGCCCTCTTTCTAATTTTTATAGATGTTCTCAACATCATCACGATTTCATGCACTTTTGCTGATCTCTCTCTCTCTCTCTCTCTCTCTCTCTCTCTCTCTCTCTCTCTCTCTCTCTCTCTCTCTCTCTCTCTCTCTATTTTTGTTACAATCTAATATGAAAATCTGAGTAAAGCTTTCGTGCCTCCAGGCAAACAGCTTTTTTGAAGACCTGGCTCTACGTCTAATGAGAGAGAGAGAGAGAGAGAGAGAGAGAGAGAGAGAGAGAGAGAGAGAGAGAGAGAGAGAGAGAGAGAGATGTGTAAAAGATATCCGGAAAAGGAGTCCCTACGCTAGGTAGAGCAGCAAAGAATGAAACTTGATGACATATTTGTGTAAGCGAACACAAGGTGACAAGAGGCCGAGGAAACACGAATATTGCAACCTAAGGATACAAACACGAGTGAAAGTAGACTTTCTATTGAGATGAAAAGAGGATTCATTCTATAAAAAAAAAAAACAGGCCTTACGGAAGTTTTAGACATCCTTGTATGAAGCTTGTATGAGCAGAGGGGGACCTCTTTGTCACTTCATTATTTTTGGTAACCCGTGAGCAATGAAGATATTGAAAGAACTGGGAAGTTGGGATTCTAAACCCTTTCCCTACTTCGTTCGGAAGTTGCCAGTTCATGTTCTGTTCAGCTCAGTGAACGTGGAGTGGTTGTAACTTCTGCCTTTATCCAGTACAGAATAGTACTAATGCAGTAATCAGTGTCATAACGTCGTAATATGTATGTATTGCATTTCGTTTATAAGCATTATAAACCGTGAAGTTATGATACAACTCGATGGGAAATTATAGTTACTTTTGAAGTACTAGTTTATATATATGTAGATGTATATATATATATATATATATATATATATATATATATATATATATATATATATATATGTATATATATATGTTTATGTTTATGTATATATATACATATATATATATATATATATATATATATATATATATATATATATATACAGTATGTGTGTATATATGTATATACATACATGCCATCTTCCCCGGCTATCTCCTGTTGGGGTTGACACACCTGTCGGTTTTAATTCCCCATTGGTTGTAAGTTATTCCCTGTGTATAGTGAATTCGATATCCTGGGACGTCCGTGGTTCATATATATATATATATATATATATATATATATATATATATATATATATATATATATATATATATATAGAGTTTATTGAGAATTAGATTGTTAGGTTAGTGTACCAAAAGAAAATTTGTAAATAGTGGGTATATATGGCCAGAGAAAATAAAACGATAGTTTTTTTTTGAGCGGGGATCGTATGAATCTTTGTTTGGCTCTGTGTAAAATATGTGAAACGTAAGTTGTGCTATGTAAATAAAGGTTAAAGTAAAAGAAGGAAATGACGTTGTTCGTAAGTTTACCATTCCTAATGTAAATTACAATCTGTTCGAAAAAAAAAGTTATGTAATCATAAATATTTTGCCACTTTCCTGGAATATTAACTGTAATTTCTCCTGAACTTTTTTTTTAGATTTCATGATGTCTTTTTTTTACGCTAGCCGCAACACCTCATTCATATTTTTTTCATTTTTTTTTTGTTTTGAAGCGCTATTGAGACGAAAATGTTTCCAAATTTGGGAATCCTCGAGTTGTATTTTATTACGTCTCTCTCTCTCTCTCTCTCTCTCTCTCTCTCAGTGGAGTAATCTTGTCTCAAAATTATTCCACTATTAGTTTTTCAAACTGGGTATTAAAATAATGAATTTCCTTGCATCAGCATGTATATATATATATATATATATATATATATATATATATATATATATATATATATATATATATATATATATATATATATATATATACATACAGTATTTATATATATACATGCTGATGTAAGGAAATTCATTATTATGAATAATAATTTACACTTATCAATATTTTAATACCCAGTTTGAAAAACTAATAGTGGAATAATTATATATATATATACATATATATGTGTGTGTGTGTGAGTGTGAGTGTGTGTGTTTGTGTGTGCAAAGTGGAAGAAAAAAGAGCGCGAGAGAGTGAATATTTAATAGTCTGAGCTGCAGGTGAAATGTTTCAAAAGTCTTTTGTGAGGTGTTATTGATTGATGGGTGGAAGATGGAAGTCTTTATTGACAGTTGAGAATCTTTAACGACTTTTCTAGCCCTAACAATTGATGAGTATTGATGGGCGAGATAGCGATGTGAATGGAATTGGCTGCCCAGCTTTTTCAAACTTCAGCAAGGGTGAAAATGCGAGATAAAGTGATGTATAATTCTTGATAGCTTTGCTTTGTAGTCGAGTGTGCGTTCGAACTGCCGCCTTGTTGGTATGAAACTTAGTCTTATATACACACGTAACTTTTGGATTGAAAAGCTGATATTTTTAGCTTTAAAAGGCTGAATGGGATTTCGTGTTTATGTTATAAATCTAGCATAAAATATATACGAGAGGAAAATCGATGTGATACTGGTTTTCCATTTCTGAATTAAAATTCCCGAAAAAGATTATATATATATATATATATATATATATATATATATATATATATATATATATATATATATATATATATATATTTTTATAAATATTTACGCTGTTCGCCCTCGAACATTTAGGGATAGAAATATCAGCCTGACTGAGACAGGGAAATTGCTTTGTCCCACGATAGGTAGCATTTAGGCATTTAACCCCATAGGCTGGAAAGTTTGTAAACAAAATATGTTAGGGCATTAGGGACCTAAGCCTCAGAGAGGGTTTACGCTCAATGACCCCTAGTTATGGTGGCCCTTAAGCTTTATTCTATGCATTCGACGATGCCTTTGTCAAGGTCGGATTGCCCGGGGCGGTATAAACCCTCCTCTGGAAGAACGAAGCGAGGTCGGGTCGGCAGAGAGATTCCAGCGGTCACGGAACCAGGGTGACGCTGCGTGCGTGCCCGAACGATATTCTTTATTCTTTATTACTTTTCTCCTACGTCTATCTTAATTAGTGAATTGGGAAGACTGCCAGAATACGACTCCTGAGGTCCCTCGTTTGCGCAGCGACTCGACGTTCACGGTAAGTCCGATTCTTGTTGAAGCTTCGTCGATTGACTAGTACTTTTCTGTATTTCACATTTTTTCTTTGTTTTCTTCCTTCAGCCACCACTTAGGGTATATGTGTTTACAAAGTCTAGATTAAGCCAAATTATCTTATTGTTAGCTTCAACCCCATTATTCCAGTAAAATACCTAGGATTTAGGGTAAGCAAAATCAGGTTAAATCTCGATGCTTTTGTATGCCTCGCGTCCGAATGTTGGAAGAACCGTTGCGTTTAAAATCAAATTCATCTCAAATATTCTTTGTTAAGGTTAATAACCCTTAACTGGCGACCTTTGGCTAATTAACGTCTGTCTTTGAGGTTAACTTTTGGCTTCAAGTGACAGGTTACGTGTAATCTTGGTTTGCAGGGCCGTAAAAATTACGTAAATTGAATAATACATGATCAACCAAGACCCATCACACGTAACATTGGCGACCTTGCCAGGATCTAAAGTACATTTTAGAGAAAGAATCTGGAGAAAAGGAAATTAAAATTACATTAATTCCAAAAAAATAAAAGTCAGATATCGAACTCCATTTCATTCTTCCAAACAAGGAACGAGGCATAATAATAAGCAGTAAAGAGGATAGTTATAATAACAAGTGTAGCGAGAATTAGCGTAGGAAAGGGTGCGTCGAGAGCAGAGAGTCATAATTTGTAACGGTTAAGACAAGGGCATTTTACCGTGTTCGGACCGTGAGAGAAGTCGTTCAAGTAACGTATCTTAAGGCCGGAAAAAGCGGAGCCTGTTTCATGTACACAAAGTAATTTAGAAATCGCGTCGGCAATTCCGATCGTTATTGTTTGCATATAGCGGGAATCATTCAAAAACCGTGTCAGTGAAGTAGCAAACGAACTGAAATAGTAATTTTACAATAAAGGTACCGTTCAACAACGTAAATTTACGCAGGCAAGCGAGCATTTCTCTTTTCATTCTTTTGTGTAATGTCCGGGTGAGGAATACGATAACAAAAGACAAAGTTGTTTGGTAATTTCGTTTTCCATCCTTAACGTAAAACACTATGCATGATTGGTATATTTAAAGTAAAATCTGGATACCTGCATTTGTTTCGTTCGTTGTTTGAATTTGTGCTAAAAAGAAAATACCCGCCGCGCGGTTGTTTTGAAATTGTTCGAACTGTTTGTGAGAGAACGGCCATTTTGGGGTTTCCTTCGCCAGCCGAGGTTGTTTTGAAATTTAGGCCTAACGGGACCTTGGCCGCCATCTCAACGACCTTGTTATTGTGACCTCGACTCTGCTCCCCGCCACTCTTGGGGCATATATTTTTTTTTTTTTTGCTTTTCGTAGCGAACCCACCTCCTAATATCTTAGCTAGGAAAAAACCAAAAGATAATTTAGGCAGGGAAAGTTAGGCCTTAGTTAGGAGTAATAACAAGTTCCTATACGAATACCTACTATAAAATCATATAAAGAAAATTTAAAATTTTTACGATAAACTTTTGTGACGTCGGCTCCCGGGAAAATTAAGATAATAAAGTAATCCCTAAGGAAGCCAAGACGACGCATCTATATCATTTTATTAAGATCCATGCCATTGTGCATGTATAAAATCTTTGTTTACATGTTCTCAAGCAGCAAGAAATTCGCTGATTGAAATCTCTCTCTCTCTCTCTCTCTCTCGTCATTCAAGTAAGCATTCCTAACCTAAGTGTACGTGACCCTCTTCAAAGAAAGAACGGCCGACACTAGGCTAATTAATTCGAATACAATAAACCAAACAAAAGAAACACCTCTGTCCCACAATAGATGAGGACAAGTTAAGAGTAATTACGATATAGTGATAAACTGTCGGTCACGAGTGAGGCCTGCTATCCAGACCGAAGCAAACAGTAGTTTTCACCCTCTGAAAAAAGAAGGGGCCAGCCGTTGCCGGTACTGGGACCAGCCACTCACGAGGATCTTTAAGAAGAAAAAAAAAAAAAAAAAAAAAAAACCCAAATTCACTTTATTCCACAGTGCCAATAATTTGCAGCACTCATCACTGGAATAGCTTACTTCTCTATCTCTCTCTCTCTCTCTCTCTTTTACCTTCCCTTTCTCTCTCATTCGATTGTTGCACTCTGCAGGGGGTGTAGAGTGCCTTTCCTCCCATATAGCCTAGTTGGACTCCAGTAGAGGGTCCCTAGGAACACATTGGCACCATAAGTGCCACCAAGCAAGAATCCAGAAAAATAAATAAAACAAAACCAAAAGGGAACACAGAAGAGAAGGTTCTTCTGGAACCTAACCTGCACCAGTGCCTAGGGATACTGAGTGCCACCAGTGTGACCTGTACACGGCACACCCAAACTACAGTGCCACCTTTTGAAAGGGTGCCACTTCATTGAAGAGACACTTCCTCGCTGCCCAAGTACGCCCGTCGACCCGGTTAGACGCCCTTCCCCACCAGAACCATGGCAGCAGAGCATTATAAAACTTTCCTGGGGCTGGGGACGGCGGCAGGTCTCACCGGCTCGGAACTTACTACCTGGGTTAAGGAGCAAGTTGACGACTTGGCCAAGCGGGAGAAGGAAGAAAGACTCGAGCAGAGGAAGTACGAAGCCGAGCAAAGGCAGTATGAAGAGGAAAGAGAAGAAAGAAGGAGACAGCATGAGTTAGCCTGCAAGGAAACTGAGTTAGCCCTAAAGGAGAAGGAGCTCGAGCTTGAGAGAGCGAAAAT
Organism: Macrobrachium rosenbergii; assembly: GCA_039081455.1. NCBI lineage: Eukaryota > Metazoa > Arthropoda > Malacostraca > Decapoda > Palaemonidae > Macrobrachium > Macrobrachium rosenbergii. The sequence continues at coordinate 6,930,124 of JANJGK010000011.1, read as the reverse complement.
GGAGAATGCCGAAGCTATGGCTAGCCATCAAGCCTCCAGTCCTACACCTGCTGCATCAAACGCTCCGATTTCGAGCATCAATTCTCTAGTCCCCAAGTGGACTGAGGACGAGCCAGAAGCATGGCTGGAGGAGATCGAGGCTCTTTTCGATAACTACAGCACCACAGAGACGGAGAGAGCCTTAATACTAGCCAAGCATATGGAGGGAAAAGCCAAGGCAGCGCTTCGCTCACTGGAGAAGAGCCAGAGAGGCAACATGGCGGAAGTTCGTAGAGTCATTACAAAGGCCTACGAGATAACCCCAGAAAAATGGAGACAACGGTTCCGAGGTCTTGCCAAGGAAGTCGGCTGGTCTTGGACGGAATGGGCATGTCACAAAACCCAGTCCGGGACGCGCTGGTTCGACTCCTTGGCCTGCACGACGTTTGAGGATCTCTTCAATCGGACCATGCTAGAAGACCTTTTCCAATGTGTGCCAGGGCCCCTTGCGGTATATCTTAACGATAAACAGCCCTCCACACTTATGGAAGCTTGTCGCATGGCTGATTCGTGGGAAACTTTCAATCAGTCGCATAGCACCTCTCAGAAGCGAATCATCCCTCCGGCCTACCTCTCGAACTCCACTCGCCCGAAGAATGGACTGCCTAGCAAGACCATGTGCAACTATTGCAAGAAGGGGGGCCATGCTGAAGCTGAGTGCCGATACAAACTCGGCACTAATAAGCAGCCTAACCCTACCAGCCAGAACTCCGCTCCCGATTCATCCGCTCAGCCCTCTCCTCCAACAGTTACTGCAGGCCACCGAGCCCATCCAAAAGGCCCGTGCAGATCCTGTGGGGCTGCTAGCCACTACAATGCTGGATCTCCGGCCTGTCCACATCATGTCCCCACCACCAAATTTGTCAACCTAATCAGCACTTCATTTTCTGCGGCTGGTCCGCACCGGATCCTTTACCCCGAGAGACTGGAAACCCAGTACATCTCGGTGGCCTCTTCAGAGCACTAGCCTGCCCATGACCCTTCCGGTCACAGTAGACACTGCGGCAGATATTAGCCTGATCGCCAGGGCCCAAGTGCCAGCCGGTGCTGTGGTTGACGAAGAAACGCGGTGGGAAATGAAGTGGATAGAGGGCCACACCATCACCGTTCCTACTGTCCAACTCCAGGTTATGACACCTTGGGGCACGATACCCCACCGCCTCGGCGTGGTAGGTGGAATTCGGCCCGGAGTGGCCTTCTTGTTGGGTCGGGATCTTCTCTGCGGAAGCCCGTCACCAACGCCACTCCGCAGCCACGTTACCTCCTCCACGGAGGCCCCATCTAAAACTCTCAACCATGACAAACCTCCACCTTCCGCCCACCAAAGTGGTCCGCGGAAGGGGCACCACCCAACCTATTTCAGGCCTAGCCCTCTCCAATCGCGAAGGGCTGGCCCACCAAGAGGTCCTCCCCCTCCGCGAAGAGAGATTCAGGAGGAGCAGTACCGCTGCAGGACGTGCAAGCGGGCAGACCACTCCACAAATTGGGAGGGCTGCCCAAGCAAGCAACGCCCAGCGGATGCCCCCGAACAAAACTCTAGGAGAGGCTACGATCTCCTGCTGGGGCAGGAATCTCTGCCGCAGCCAAACCCAAGTCGTCCGAGAGGTATTGCACCTCCGGACCCCTTGTCAGGCATGCCTGACCCTCAACTGCTGCCAGTGCCACTTGCGAGCACTGAGCAGTGCCAGACTCCGTCCGCCACGGACGTTGAGCTACCAGTGGAAAAGGCCCCTATGCCGGGTCTAAATCATGAGGTGAATCCTCCTCCGGGAGATTTAGGATTCCCCATGCAGTTGATCATCGCGACTGGAGAGCCTCCAGCACCCGAAACTTCTTTGCAAGATTCTTCTTTGCAAAATTTGAATCCAGGGGATGAACCCCTGGAGGATCGAAATGGTACCCCTCCCTTGGAAGACCAGGAACTGGCATCCTCGGACGCAGAAGTCGAGATCGCTCTCGCTCCGGTTGTCGCAGCAGCCGGAGTAGGGAGTCCTCCCGCAGCTTTTGCAGTTGCCCCTGACTTCGCGCCCGCTAGCCCTTCTGGCCTGTCCCTGGAGTCGGTGCTCTCATCACCTGCTAGGCCAGCTACTGATGGGCCTTGGAGGAAACCGAAGAAGAAGAAGAAGGGGCGGAAGAGAGCCCAGTAGTTGCGAAGCTATAAGCTCATCCTGGCACTAGTGCCCTCTCGGCACAGTGCCCTAACATCTAAGAGTGATCCTGGCCCCTTGCCCAGAGGAGGTAGCCAGTGTGATCTCTTCCTTTTATTTGTACCTAGCCTAGGCCACCTTAAAGTACAGTACATCAATTTAGTAGCCTTGTTCTTTCCACTTACCACCGAGCCGCAGTAATCATGTAAGTAGCCTAACTAATTTCAGTAATCTTAACTATTGTGAAACGAGCCACGATGCTCGTGACACGCATGGCCTAAGACCTCAGTGAGGCACCCATTTATCATATGAGGCAACCCTCATGAATTAACTAGTAAATTTTAATTGTATTA
>JANJGK010000011.1:6915085-6922585 GCA_039081455.1 Macrobrachium rosenbergii | reverse complement strand
TAGGTGAATCCAAGTCCAGCTGGATGAAAGTCCTCTGGTGTGTAATTTCAAGACATGGGTTCTTGTTGCAGAACAGATATCGTTAATTTTTTATCATTGTTAATATGATAATTTCCTTTTGAATCTTGACCCCGTTAATCGAAAATCTTCGGCATAAAAGCTAAGGTATTGAAGTCAGTCAGTCGTCAAGTCGATATGTAATGAAATAATGTAAAGTAATTTCATTATGGAGAGGAACCTTTTCCTAAGTTATGAACGTGTAACATTTTACTCTCAAATATCAAGAAAGATATAACTTAATATCGATATCGAATTCAGACAAGAATTCTCCTTGGGTCCAAGTTATTCCCATAGCATAGTGAATTCGGTATTAAGGGATATTTGTTATATATATATATATATATATATATATATATATATATATATATATATATATATATATATATATATATATATATATATATATAATTATGTATATATATATATATATATATATATATATATATATATATATATATATATATATATATATATATATATATATGTTTGTGTGTGTGTGTGTTGTGTATGTGTATGTATGTATGTATGTGTGTGTGTGGGTATGTATATCATGAAGAGAGAGAGAGAGAGAGGTATTCGAGATAAGCTCTGGGTGAATATTTGATTTATTTTTTAATATAACAAATTTTAGGATTAATTACGATAAATATCTGTCATTCTTCTATGCTCTGAATTGCAGGTATTTTATGTTTTTATTTCAGCCCAGTTTAGATTAGACTTAATTTATGTATTCCGGATGCTAACGAATAAAATTTTTAGAATATTATTTTTCAGTTAAAGGGAAAGCGAAAAACGTCTTATTTCACGCCAAGTTATTTACAGTTTCTTTTTATCTTTAAGCTTTTGTCTAAAGTAGATGAAATTATTATTTTTTGTTTTTGTTTACGAACATACATAACACGGTTACTGAAGCCTAAATGTATACCTTAATATTTTAAGCGCTGTGTAGAATTCTCAATGCCGAGAACAAGAGCAACTTTGTATAAGGTCCACAATAATATATCAATGATAGAATGTGAGACTTTATAAAAATGTATAAAGTCTCACATTCTACCTTTGATATATTATTGTGGACCTTACACAAAGTTTTAAACACTGATATATACGACGGCACATATATTAATTCTCTTATTATTGATCTGGTCAGTTCTTGGATGGAGATGCACCTAGCTGGGGTAAAGATTTCTTTGACAAGTCTCACAGGTTACATTTGAAGAGCGTTCTTATAAGATATCACTCCAATGATAGTGAATGACTGCAGTTAGTAGAGTATAGTATCTAACCGCTAAACAAATCAATTTTATGAAAGGCAAAATAAGCACAGATAAAAGTGAAAAGAGTTGAAATGAAGTAAATTTAGATTTTAAACTTGTGATCTCTTGTAGATTACTTTGGAAGTGCTTAGAAACTCAAAGAATCACTTTTAGATTACTTTGGAAGTGCTTAGGACCCAACGATGTAATTTGAGACTTGTCAGGGGTTTATGGTGCCGGTATAATTAGATTTTGATTTTAATTTTTATGCCTTTCCATTTTTGGGTGAATTCATGGCCAAAACTATACATATAATATAGCACTAGGATATAACACAGGTGAGTTTAAACCCTGTACGTTGGATATGTACAGCGACTTGAACTGACTATTGGAAATTTAATGTTCAGCCTTCAGGAAGAAGAACGAGCTTCTGGAAGGAAAATACAAACAATACACATGAATCTATCTGTTAGTTATGTGGTCCTCCTCAGTACACTTATTTATGTATATGTATATACTGTATATATATAATTATATATATATATATATATATATATATATATATATATATATATATATATATATATATATATATATATATATATATATATATATATATATATATATATATGTAATTCTATTAGCCACGATGCCCTCTTAGCTTCTCGAATTCTTCGCGCTTTTTTGGATATGCTTGTAACTACAAAGCCGTAAGATCCAAACGCAAGAAACTGAAGAGACTACGAGGTCAGGTCGGCAACGTGACCTCCTTGTGATTATGGTGACGTGGGTTCGTTTCCCGTGACCGGCCATCACAGTCTCTTCAGTTTCTTGCGTTTGGATCTTACGGCTTTGTAGTTACAAGCATATCCAAAAAAGCGCGAAGAATTGTGGCTATTAGAATTACACGTGTCTGGTAAAAGTGACCAGTAGATTCTATATATATATACAGTATATATAAAATGTATGCATGTGTTTGTGTGTGTGTTAGCCGCCTTAAACACCTACACAAAATGTTCATCAGGAGTGCTCCATAGCCCCTGTATATACATCTCACAGGCTTCCTAAATATTAGGGTCATGCCTTTCCATTACCTTTATCACGCCATCAGTCCAGAATTTTCTAGTCCTTCGTCGCCTACTTAACATTCATGAGTTAAACTGACCATCATCTATTCTTTTCACATGACCCATACCTCAGAATTCTCTGATTCATTCTTTAATTTATACTAACCTTCCATATGGCACCGTTTTTCTCCATTGTATTCAATATCTACACTTCACTTGCATAAAGGAGTGTTGGGTTCAGCAGTCCTCTTATATATTCCAACATGGCTGTCATGGACAGGTAAGTCTTTTCGTCTTTTCCTAATCTTTTGCTTACTTCCTTGCTTCGCCTATTTTGTGATTCACTTCCTCCTACCATCATTCATTATAATATTTACTCCTACTTACTCATATGAATCACTATGAAGAGGTAGCTTTTCCTAAACTTTCCATACTCACATTCATTGCTCCAAATCCACGGTTTCCATTTGACGTGGTAAACTTGCCCCAACTCACATTATGCTCAATGTCTCTCTTTGCTAACGCTTTCAAATGTATTTTACTAAATCATTATTTTCTCTCATACTCACCAATGAGCACAATATCACGTGCAAATACCAACTATTCCACTGTCTGTCCATAATTAATTTTCTTATCTTACCACTTGGCACCTGTTTATACTTACCGTTCTGTGACTTTTCACATCATTTCATCCGTAAAGATGGCAATATACCTCACCCATATCTCGGATACTTTTTACCCCAAACCAGTCTTTTTCTGTAGAATGTATGCTAATGCATGCACCATTTCCATCGCAAAAATGAATCAGTTTCAGTAACGTATCCTATGTACCATACGTTCTCAGTAACCCCCGCATAATGCTTCTCTGTCAAGGCCCAATTATGCCACATAAAGCTTTTTCCTTCGATCTTCAAACTTGTCACATAACTGTTGCATGACAGATACTTACCCACACATCCTCTTCCTTGTCTCAACCCACCCTGCTCTTCCCCTATGAGTCCTGTCGTCTGCAGTCAGAATCCCACTATGCTTCACCTTTGGTATACAGAGTAACATTATACCTCTGGAAGTCTTAACCGTCCCCTGTGTGACCTTTAGAAATAAAACAATGGAACAATTATTTCACCATACTCATCATTCCTTCCGAGTTTTTCCCGCAGCGACACTACCATCACCGTACGTGTATGAAGTGAAGAGTCCATACGCACATGCACTTACATGCACACACACAAACACACTTATATATATATATATATATATATATATATATATATATATATATATATATATATATATATATATATATATTTAAATATATATATATATATATATATATATATATATATATATATATATATATATATATATATATATATATATATAATGTATGTGGTCGTGCGTGTATGCGCACATGTACAAGTATTATCACTTGCTTGTAATGACACGCATTTTTACATAAAAAAATTATTTATGCTTTCCTGATTCACTTATGTATGTATTGACTAGATGCATATATGCATTAGAATCTTTTGACGCTCTAATGAGCGGCAATTGACATTCTTTGAATAATTGAAATTAGAAGAGAAGTGCAATTAATAAAATTTCCATTAATTATCAACGATAGTCTATGCAACCGGGCGTTCCTCGCCCTCTTTTTCAGTTTTGCATGTTGGAAAATTTTATTTGAATTTAAGGTTAAAGCTATATTCTTTTAGAGGTAATACTTATGAAAAAAAAAAATAAAATCAGCTGTTTTATTTTGGTACTTTTAGATTTATTGTTTTAGTAGTTTCACAGCCTAATTATTTTCATATAATTTGCTAATGTTTACACCTGTCTTTCATTGTTTTTCTTACAACCCAACATTTATACAATTTATGCGTATATTTCACGACGAAAAGAGGTAAACATTGTATAGCCTACTCTTACTTTCACTGCTGTAAATTCCTACAAATATATATATATATATATATATATATATATATATATATATATATATATATATATATATATATATATATATATATATATATATACAGTATATATATATATATGTGTGTGTGTATAGGCATAAATATAATGCTGATTCCTCACTCTTATTTCGAATATTTAGGTGTTCCTATGGTATGAATAGCACTAATTCGTAGACACTTGTAAGAATGATGAGGGACAAATAATGACAATTAAACTAACAAATCTCGAGTTGCGGATGGTAAAAAAATCGTGAGAGTTAAGAACAATATAATTATTAAATACAGAAGTCGCCGAATGTGCCCCGAAGAGGAGTGCTCAAAGTGGACCGTCTGCAATGCTGACATAACAGGCTTCTCGGTCTAAATATGGAATCCTTGTTTACCAAAGTTTGGACTGACGATGCATATTTTCTCCAAGCAGGAACTGTTTTAATTTGAATATTGGCCGAATTTCCATCTCAGTATGTATATATATATATATATATATACATATATATATATATATATATATATATATATATATATATATATATATATATATATATATGTGTGTGTGTGTGTGTGTGTGTGTGTGTGTGTGTATACAGTGATATATATATATATATATACATATATATATGTATGTATGTATGTATGTATGTATATATATATATATATATATATATATATATATATATATATATATATATATATATATATATATATATATATATATATATATATCACTGTATACATCATAGAATAAGTTACAATAAGCTTGTACTACATTATCATACGCAGATGTTCTCCCGCAAATAGCGTGACCTAGCTGCCGTTTTGATATATCGTTGTTTTGTGAATGACTGTGTATATATATCAGTGTCAACAAAAGCACGCTCATCGGTGTAAAACGCTCATATACCCAATCAAAAGCACTTGTAGTCTCCCATCCCAATATACATAGGTATAAACCACCGTTCTGTTGTTGTTTGGTAATATGCACTGAAAATGAAATTGTATCTTTTTTACGGGGCATAATGGAACAAAATAAAATGTTGATTTTGTTAACAGTGGCCTAAAGGTTTACCCTGATTGAACAGTGCTGGCGTTGCAAAAACAAATGAAACACTGCAATTTAATATTGGCCATTGATATCATTTAAATGATCAATTGCAACGGGCTATTTCTAGCTCATGGAAATCATAAACTCCCTTTCTTTTTCACTTCTGTTATTATTATGTTTTCGTGATTGTTTATAATGTGTGTTTTCGCGCTGCTTGTTGACCAAAGCTTTTATTTCTGCTTGCAGTAAGTGGTGCAGCACAGATTCCCCTCGATTGCATTCGGGGCTCAATTCACATGACGATTGCGATGCCTGAATGTCTCACTGAGTTTTTGGTATCGGTGACTTAGTTGAATGGAACACACTTGCGGTGGAAAACGGCCACTTAAAAGTGACGAAAACGGAATGTTGGCAGTTATCTGTTTTCTCTCTCTCTCTCTCTCTCTCTCTCTCTCTCTCTCTCTCTCTCTCTCTCTCTCTCTCTCTACGTGCATCTGCATATGAAGAAGCACTGAGCGCTGAGGAAAATCTCGAGTGACGTGCACAGAAAGGGGATAAATGCAGCACCGTATGAAAGGAAAACTAGCACAATAATTGGCAGCCTTCTGAAGCCCAGTCGAAGGGCGGGAGCGGAGCAGAGCCCTTATGCTGACATCAAAATATAGAATTACAACCGTTAATGAAAACTCTGCCGTAAGTTACGGCTCGAAAATCTAATTACCGACGACACATTCTTCCTGCGCTCATAGATTAACAACTCCCGGGAGAGCAGAGCCATCGCTAATTTGGGCTAATGATACACCTACGAGGGACACTTATGTGGGCGAATTAGCGGAGGTTATTTTCTTACAAAATGCTTAATGGTGGCCCCCGTTCGTCCTTGGCGGCACTGCCGATGATAGGGGCCAGGTTAATGCCGATTCATTACGAGGAAATGAATGGCGTAAGCGCTATTAAATGCAGTGATGCCCGAAACTCAACTGAAATTGGTGTTTTCTCTTGGTTTTGCTCTGTGTAAACAATGGAATTTTTTCGCGTTCTTCATAGCTGAGTTGATCACAAGAGGGACGAGAAAGCGCATGAAATAGTTCTATTCAAAATTAAGGGGTAAGAAATATAAATTTCCATAAAAAAGGAAATAAATAAATGAGCATTTTGCGGGGATTGGATATTGGACGATTTTAACCAGACCGGGTATTGCCAGGCTCCTACTGAAACTACATTTCTAAATAATAGCTGTTTTTATGAAAAGGTGAATCTAAAATATTTTATGTATTTGAGAAAACTATAAATTTGAACGGGAATAAGATGCTACTTACCACTTCATAGGTCTAAAAGTATCCAGATGTCAGGAGAATATTTTTGTTAGCTGTACTGTACCTCCGTAGGCATGTTGGTATACGGTATATATATATATATATATATATATATATATATATATATATATATATATATATATATATATATATATATATATATATATATATATATATATATATATATATAATGTGTGTGTGTGTATGTGCGTGTATTAGTTATACGTTCACAGTTTCTATATCAGTATATTATAAAGGTTACAAACGTAATACTGTGTCACTTGAGAAAATAAACTGTAGACGTTGGAGGCAAATAACAGCAGTAGAGGTACACCGTATGGACTTGACATCCACAACCCTCTCAGAAATCAATATCACATAAGCGCAAATAAATGGTCTATCGTCTGCACCTGACTCTATTTTGTCGTTCTACAAGTAAAACCAATGTGTCATTGTTCGACCAGCCTGCCACGAGGGAAATTATGGTGACACGTTATTTAAGCATTGTTCACAGGCATTTTAGCCAACGTTTTTTATCAGGAGCTAATATTTAATGTCGGGAAGTTTGTTCATCTCTTGTTGTTAAGTGGAGAGGATGTGCAATCAAAATAAAGAAGACGATTTGTGCCGAAATATATGGATGTGAACTCTGCATATCGTGGCCACCAGTAATCATGCATCATTCACGGCGATGTTTTTTTTTTTTTTTTTTTTTGTGCTTGACGACAAAAACTGAAATACGTGACAAAAAGTTCACGCACTCCTTCCCCGCGACACACTTTTACTTTT
>JANJGK010000011.1:6875085-6910085 GCA_039081455.1 Macrobrachium rosenbergii | reverse complement strand
CAGTAGTAATGTATTGGTGTTTGATTATCTCATTGTTTTAACAATTCAATATGATATAATTAACGTCCCATGAACAAATAAACATTTGAAGGCTGAAATACTCTCGCAAAAGGGACACAACACCTGAAAATGTCTGAGCCTCTCCTGCGGTGGGGGAAGCAAGGGGAACAGATATAAATATTAATTTCTCAACTGACGCAGCGAGTCAGCAAAAAATTACAGGCTATTTCACGGAAAACAAAAACAAGCTGTTTTCGTCAGAGTAGGATAAAAGATTCACTAATGGATTTTGACCTCCCCTAAGATTTCCTGTTAGCGAGCGAGCTTCTTGGCATTCCCAATAAGGATGGTTTCTTAGTCACTCACTGTGTCAAGTGGAAGAGGAATATAGGTTAGAGCATCAGTACCTGTTCTGTTATTCACATGTTTTCCGGCTATTGTGCATTGATTTACAAGGCTTCTTTAGAAAATGATTGGCGAAGTTGAATTGGACTGGATGTTTTGCCGTTAAACGCCTACGATTTCAGATCAGCATCTTGCTGTCCGTAGTGTATTGCCTAGTATTTCAATTCCTGCCCTGCTTAGAAATTGGTTAGCTTGAGACGAATCAAGGTTTGAATAAAGGAATCTTTGAACAGAGCGCTTCGATTATGAAAGTTTCGTCTGTTTGTCCTTACGTCATTATGCTGTAGGACCCACAGCATAATCAGAGCACGGTGAACTAACAAAATCTTCAACAAGCTGCGGTTTATGCATAAAATAAGCTCCGATCTATGGGAAAAATAGGTGTATGAATAGGTGACTGACAACAATACAGAGATCAGTTTGGATGGACAAAAACATCTCTAGGACTCGGAAAACAACACAGCTCACCTAAGCCAGGCTTGACATTCGATTCTCTGAAAAATATAGGAACTTTAGGAGGTCAGCATGGGATGTGCAGCTGGTATTATATCCTTGATATTGAAATGGTAATTGAAAGTTTCTTCATATTAAATTTTATTTTATAATTTTAGTTAAGTGGCTAGGGAAATATGAATTTAGAAGACAGTAATATTAATTGGTGAGTAGAAAAACTTCAATCTCTCTCTCTCTCTCTCTCTCTCTCTCTCTCTCTCTCTCTCAGACACTTCTGTATTTAAATTGAATCATTGCACCGAAAACCACCAAGCTTAACCACACTCTCTGAGTTGGGCTTATAAAGAATTCCCAGTTAAAAAAATGGCATGTCTATGTGTACATCTTTGTTCTATTTCTTAAACAGACAGTCATTTCATATTCTCATGATATCCTAAGTTATTGCACACTCATTCAAAGTTTTTTGCATTTATCGTAACGTATAATGCTGTCATTCCTTGAAGGTGACATTATTCTAAAGGGCTGGCAAGACATATGACAACTTAAACTCTAAACCTTTTCATCATTTTCTTTTAGCGTCATTGTAATGGCAATTGCGTGTGTGTGTGTATATATATATATATATGTGTGTGTATATATATATATATATATATATATATATATATATATATATATATATATATATATATATATATATATATATATATATATATATATATCACCACACCCTCTCTCTTTAGAGGGGGTTACGCCTGGAAGGGTACAGTTTTGGGGTTAGGTGATGAGGTTGCCGGCTTCATGCTATTTTTCTTGACCGTAGCAGACGCTGGCACGCGTTATCATGGTGAACGACTTGTTGGGAGTAGGTCAGGATTGATCCAAGGCCCAACAACTCTTGATTCGAGTGATGCACCATTCTGACGCGGTAGGTGCTTGGTCTTATTGTACTCTTCGAAGGTGGGTGGTGGGGCCACTACAGCCGTCCATAGTTTACAGACGAATACAATTCACTGATATGTTTAATAGTTGGACATGTACTTTAGTCATCACGGAGGGTAAGGTAGTGGATGCCAAGTTTCTCCTTCTTTAGATTGACAGGAAAAATTCGTCCCACCGAGAAATTTCCTGCGTCGCCTAGTCTTTGGTAAAGAAAGACACGTTATGTGTACATAATTATTGCAGATGTTTTAGCAAGAGAGAGAGAGAGAGAGAGAGAGAGAGAGAGAGAGAGAGAGAGAGAGAATGGCGTTACGTAAATAGTGGATTCGGTGGGGTGTTGGTCGGCTCTCCATCATCCCTACGATTGGCTTCGCTGGTCTTCATTACCAAGGCTCCATTCGGGCTTCAGTAGACTTGTAGCAGTATTCTACTGTTCTGCAGTAAAGGGTGCTGTTATTTCTCTCATGCGTAGGCGTCATATTCAGGTTGCTCGCATATTCGTCAAGCTTTACAGGCACAGCTTTCCACAAATTATCTCATAAATTCGTTACCAGTAAGAAGCTGTCTGACCCGGTCTAATTCTGGATGTGTGGCTTTCCACTAATGTCAGTGCATAGCAGCTCATGACGGGGTCATGTCTGTAACTGGCATAATGTCGGCTTGGCTACCTTTGGCGCCAAAATTTAAAGACCCAGACCGTTTTGGATGAGAACTATGAAACGGGAGGCTGGAGCTGAGCGGAGATTTGCGGAGGTGAAAGTACTGGAATGACAAAGTTGACGGAATTTCACAGAGGCCCTTTGTGTGTGATATGGAGTTGGAGGCGATGATTATATATATATATATATATATATATATATATATATATATATATATATATATATATATATATATATATGTATATATATATATACTCTGTATATATATATATATATATATATATATATATATATATATATATATATATATATATATATATATATATATATATATAGGAGTGTATTTGTTCAAACATGAACGTACGGGAAGATAAAGAGGCCCCCTGAAAGAAAGCTGAACACTCAATTACGTGAGCTAAAAAATATAGAATAATCCTTTCTGATTTTATTCTGTTCTTTCAGTATAACGAAAATGAATTGGTATATGTGATAGTTACCTGATTGCCTTGTTATATTTGAAGTCTTGAAAATAGAATTTTAACCTTATTTTTCACACAGATGCATTGTAAGTATTCCAATTAACGGGGTGACCTTTGATTGAACCACTACAATATCGCCGGACTCTGTCGTTTATGTACGTAATAATTTTTTTATTTTCCAGTTTTTTGAGCGTGCCATTAAAGTGAAGATGACAGAGGCATTAAGGCATTTGCGACTGTGTTGTTTTTCCCACTTTAATAAGTAAGTCGCACAGATGTTGCCAGATCTGCAATAAATTTATGTTGCCTGAGTGTTTTTTATCATGTTAAATTTCTTCTCTTTTTATTTTGATTTAAACTTAAAAATGTTCACAGCTTGTTGTCTCTTGTCTACTCGGGCTTTTAAGTGGCTATGTAACGGGGAGGCTCCGTTAATTAACATTCATTGTAATTGAATGCTTTCACTCAATTCACGTACATTTTTTATAACTTCAAAATATTGAGGGAAATTGGTTTTGGAAGCACATAGGTATATCGCTCTAAACTCGACATATTTGATTTCTTCGAGCTCAGAGGTCCACACCAGATCTCTCAATCACTTCAAACGGTTAACCCCTCTCTCAGGTGTGATGAGTTTAATTTAATCATTCCCCCCCCCCCTTTTTTTTTTTATTTTACGGACATTTTCCGTATTTGAATTACACTTTGATTGCTTTTATGTCCTCTCGTGCTGAGGCTTATAATTTAGCATATTTTCGCTTGCTGTTGTAATGCTTTGCTTTACCTAGAATTACACTTTGATTGTTTTTATGTCCCCCTCGTGCTGTTCCTTATAATCTAGCTTATTTTCACTCGCTATTGCGTAATGTTATGCTTTACCTACATTTCATTAACGTACTAAAATATTCGTTTTCTCTTGAAAGTTATGCGTAATGAATCTTTGTTCATAATATCCTTCTTCACAAACATTCCCACCCGAGTTCATAAAGTGCGCGTTGTGCCTCCGCCTTCCACAGCGCTCTCAATCTTTTCATTAATGGGATAAATAACAGTAGCCGAGCGGAATGTTGTAAATAAAGAAAGTTTGCTCCTCTCATGCCGTAATGGCCAAGTGGTTGTTTTTATTTTTCAAAGGAACAGTTAATGTGATCATTAAAATATGTGTTAACACAAACAACCTTCCTATAAAAGTGTTGTACAGCTCCATTTTATTTCATGCTCCGAATTTGTTTAATTTCCATTTGCATATGAATGCATCGTTTCCCTTTGAAATATAAACAAAACAAAAACAATAGAGTCCCAAATGGCGCCTGTGTGAAGTCACAAAAGAGGATGAATTTGACAACCTGTCACAAGTGTATACTCTATCTATACAGTACACATACACCGCGCAGTTTAATTTCTTGCGCAAATTGGCAAGGTACCATATAAACCTTAAAAGAGTAATGGCTGGTGTAATATTTAGACGCAAACTAAAGTTAGTGAAAGAGCAAAGATGGCATATCAGATGATGGGCAGCCTGAATATGTTTTGGAAATCAAACAGACTGAAATTGCTCATGAAAGAAAGGTTATATATAAATCTAGCGAGATATGCATTTTGAGATTAAAGCATAAAGAGTGGGTAGAGAGGAAAATGGTACCAAAATAGACATTACGGAAGTTTTATAACGAGATAGGACAATGGTGGAAGGTTCGTGGAGATGGCTCGGTCATGTCGGCGCCAGAATAGCTGGGAGACCCATACCTACTCGAATGGGAAGCGAGGCTAGAGATGAGTGAGGGTTGATGGAGGACAGGAGTGGCAGAATTTCACAGAGGCCCTTTGCGTCACGTGGCGTTGAATGCGATGATCACTACACACACACACACACACACACACACACACACACACACACACACACACACACATATATATATATATATATACTATATATATATATATATATATATATATATATATATATATATATATATATATATATATATATATATATATATAGATTACGAATTATAACCCATAATATAGTTATAATTAACTCATTTACTCATTTTAGCACGATTCTGTAAATGTCACATACATAAAGCTTATCGACAGATACACATCTTATTAAGCCACTTGGCATTGCAATGAAATTTACTTTCGTTAAAATCCCGAATATTATTTATTTAAGGAGTTCCACTGTTTAGTGTAAAAGCTAAGCTGTTTCCCCAACTGCCAAGTACTTTCCCACGCTGAACGCTTAGTAACAGAGATCTGAGCTGGCCATATCAACGTCAGGACGGGAAATAGTGTGAGTCTCCAGGAAATGAGTAAGTGAATGCGGTTGGGTAACGCAGCGGGTATTACTCGACCGTAGTAGGACGCAAAAAGCTATATATAGCCTGCAACCTCATTCGAGAAGGCTAGTAGAGAAAAGAAAGGGTAAACATATATATTTTCTCATCCTTTGGTCGTCTGACCCGCGAAGTTGTTCGCCACTGAGGACAAACAGTCATATATATTTTCTCATCCTATGGGCGTCTGACCCGCGAAATTGTTCGCCATTGAGGACAAACAATCTTATATGTTTGCTCTTCCTTTGGTCGTCTGACCCGCGAAGTTGTTCACCATTGAGTATGGTCAGCGCTTAATTGGTTGACGCATGTAGAAATGCCAGACTCGACCGCTCCATAAGCCCTTCAACACCCCTGAGGCTGATCATGGGCTAGGAACTCCATTCATAAACGGTTGCCGAAAACCGGTTGGGTAACAATTTCTGGAGCCACCATTCCGAGGCATGTGTCTTGGAGGGTTTTCTGATTTAGAATCTACCGGACACTTTGCCAGATACACACACACACACACATACGTATCTATCTATCTATCTATCTATCTATCTATCTATCTATCTATCTATATATATATATATATATATATATATATATATATATATATATATATATAGAAATAATTGCAGTCTTGAAAAATATTTGCGTGAAAGTATGTGATTTTATGGTTGCAGAATTTTGTTAAATCAAATGTACCTTGTCTTATCCTTAATCGCGTCACTTTTTCATAAACATTCCGAGCCAGCTCTTATATATTCATTACTTCCTAACGGTGTGGAGTTTCTGGAAAGTACTAATAATAGCTTTTTGAAGTAAAAGTGCATTGTGACCTCATTCTTTTAAGCACCAGAATAATCACACTAAGTATTATTCTAAAGTTTGTGCGTCTTTGAAAGAAGATGATGTTTGAGATTATTTGACGTAGCCGTGCTCTATATCAACAGTATGTTGCTCTGTGAGAAGTACCATAGTAAGGAGTTAAAAGTTTGGTTTCGAAGGAGTACAGTGGAGGAACAGTCTTATTTTTTGTTTATTTTTCCTTTCTGTAGTTGGTTCAGATTTTTTTCCTGATTAAGCTTTCGAGTCTTTTGTAGGAAGAAAGTTGTAGAACCTCCATCTTCGCTTTTGTTTACGATTCTTCACAAACTTAGACTACAGATTTATAAATGTTTTTTGACGAATAGACAGAAAGAGGTTTATTGCCATTCAATAATTGGTGTGTTCCGCAAATAAAGGCAATACTTAAATGTTAGTTCCATCCTTTACGGTATGAAACTCTTCGATTATGAAAATATAATACTTTTTGTTTACAGACAGCCTCCGTACTAAATCAGTTCCTATATATTCATCATTAAAGTGTTACTGTACAATTTTTTTATTATTCTTTTCAAGGGATTATAAATTCACTGAATCTTCAAGCAGACTTCCTGTCAAAATCTGCAGCAGGAATTCTTGTCACAGGTTCATTACAGTGTAGGTAGTCAAAGCATAATTATATTTCTCGCTGTGGTATGTTGTTGGTACTTAGCAAAAAAAATAAATAAATGACAGAGCGTCATTTGATACTGAAGCGAAGTGAAATTAGTATCATACAATAGTAAAGGAAGTGTTGCAGAACTGAATTCTTTTTCTTAAATAAAAGAAGCATGTGGCATAGCCATTCTAACGCTCTCAGCCTGAGTCCTGTAAAAGGACGAATAGAATGGAAAAAGTTGCAGTATAGGAATCAGGGAATGCGACTGCTGAGATATGCAGGTGAATTAGTGGGTAAATTCAGTTTTTCTTTTAAATATAGATGATATATTGGAAGAGAAGATACGTATATCCGAACACCAGACTAAAGAATTTCTGTTTTATACGCCATTTCGCCATGGCACAAACTTCAGCAAGTAACAGAACTTCTAGAATGGTTTTTAGGTTTTTTGCCTAAGCGGGCTTCTATAACTGTTTTCTTAATCTCATTATGATAACAATTTCTGCTGTTAAAATATAGACTCGGAAAAAGGTCCCTTCAAATGCATATTTTTACTTAAAGTGAAGTCGTATTGCTAGATGTTGGTATAAGCAATTACCGTTTCTGCTCTGTAGTTAATGTTGTCTTAGTGACTTCCCAGATCTGGCTTGAGTGTGAATAGACATTTGGCTCAGATATAAGTCTCTCTCTCTCTCTCTCTCTCTCTCTCTCTCTCTCTCTCTCTCTCTCTCTCTCTCTCTCTCTCATTTTTTTCTCAGTTGAAATGTGCTGGTGGTATTGCCTGAAACTTACCCACGAAATATTACGGTATTCACTTTTGTTTTTTTTTACTCTGTTCATCGCTATCTCATCATTTGACATTGTTTAGGCATGATAAAATCCACATCCTTTTGTTTTTTTATGCCTACTGCTTGGAAAATTTAGGGATAATTCTTTAACACAATGTATCCTATAGATATTCATGTGATCTCATTGCGGGGAGGTCAATGTAGTATTCATCTTTATTATGAAGTTTAGGGACTGCTAATATTTTGGCAGACATACGTACATTGCATGCAGTGAAAAGTCCTATAGATGGTATACATTTAAACCAGAAGTATTCTTCTTTATTAGGAAGCTTAGGGACTGCTAATATTTTGGCAGACATACGTACCTTTCATACAGTGAAAAGTCCTATAGATGGCATACATTTAAACCAGAAGTATTCTTCTTTATTAGGAAGCTTAGGGACTGCTAATATTTTGGCAGACATGCGTACATTTCATACAGTGAAAAGTCCTATAGATGTCATACATTCAAACCAGAGGGAAAAATGAATAAATATAAAGTCCGCAATTCTGCGAGAGGTAAGGACATCATCATAAATCCATTCCTAGAGAGGACATTTCAGTCTTACACTTGAGCTGTCATACTAACTGAAGTATTGAAAGGAGGCAAAGCGGTTCTTCCATCACGGCCACGAGAAAAGAGAACATTTAGTGAAATGGAACGCAGCTTAGACGACGAGGGTACCGAGGCCCGAGGAGGAGAGAGAGGGCTCCCTCGGGTTCTCTCGGGTTTACCTTAGTATATTATGGAGATAGGAGAGAAAGGCTCCCGGAACAAATCACGGCCGAGACCGGAGAGCGTTTTCCTTTTCTTCCGAGAAATTGAGCTGTCACCTGGGGACATAATGGATGAAGGAAGTAGGGGACGAAAGGAGACACGAGTGGACATGCTGTAAAATGGAGGGTTTTGTGTTTAATTGTTGTTATTACAAATAGTACCATTATTCACACTGAGTGAATAATTTGATGCTATTCATTTTGCTTGTGAAAGCAGAAAAAGCCATTTATTATGAAGATCAGTCTTTTTTTCTGCTTTCTCCAGCTTTATTTACGGATCTGTGCCAATATCATCGCTTTCACTTTTATTTAGGTAACCGCTGAGCGGGGATGGATAGAAAATGCCAAAAAAAAAAAAAAAAGCATTCTAGTCCTGTTCGTTTTTTGGCTTCAGTTTCCGTGCAGGCAAGATTTTAAGGAATCCGTTGACTTTTGCTATTCCACTAGCGCTCAAAATATTTTCGTGAATTTTTGTTTTGGTGTTTTTTTGTTACAGATTTTATGTTCTGTTATTTATCACCATTTTTAGTTTTCTGAAAAGAAAACTATTGTGCCGGCTTTGTCTGTCGGTCCGCACTTTTTCTGTCCGCACTCAAATCTTAAAGACTACTGAGGCTAGAGGGCTGCAAATTGGTATGTTGATCATCCACCCTGCAATCATCAAACATACCAAATTGCAGCTCTCTAGCCTTAAGGTTAAAATTAGCAATAATCGTGCTTCTGGCAACGCAGCAACACAGGCCACCGCGGCCGACTGAGAGTTTTATGGGCCGCCGTTCAAACAGCATTATACCAAGACCACCGAGAGACAGATCTGTCTTCGGTGTCCTTGATTATACGCTGTACAGGAAACTCGATTGCGCCGAAGAAACTTCGGCGAATTTTTTGCTTGTATGTATTGTTTTCTGTCATTCATTTAATAAATAACGAAAATCACACTTTCTTTTTACAACTTCTTTTGTACAAAACAAAAGTACTAACACTACTTTGAATGCAACTTTCTTCTCGAGGGTAAAAGCTTATTATGATTATTGTTTTGAAAAATATCCTATCGTCGGTTTTATATGACGCGTTTTTGAACTGATATAACCCTGCAATCGAGAGACTGTATTGCTGCCGTGAAGCACAGAGACAATATTATTATTATTATTATTATTATTATTATTATTATTATTATTATTATTATTATTATTATTATTATTATTATTATTATTAGCTTCTTTCTTCTTTGCCGTGTTTTTGTAAGGTATTTTATGGTTTGAAATCTTTTTTAGGTTAAACTAATGATGGTTTAAGATAATAATAATAATAATAATAATAATAATAATAATAATAATAATAATAATAATATTGTTATTATTATTATTATTATTATTATTATTATTATTATTATTATTATTATTATTATTATTATTATTATTAATACTACTGTAGTAGTAGTAGTAATAATAATAATAATAATAATAATAATAATAATAATAATAATAATAATAATAATATTATTATTATTATTATTATTATTATTATTATTATTATTATTATTATTAACTTGAAACGTCATTAGCTTAATTCAAAAAAGCTTTCAAACCATAGTTTTTCTTTCTCATTTGGTGATCCAGGTTCAATACCAGGAGGCACTTAGACAATTCTGTAGTGGTTATCATAAATGGTGTCTGCATTATTATTATTATTATTATTATTATTATTATTATTATTATTATTATTATTATTATTATTATTATTATTATTATTATTATTATTCGGTAGACGAAACCTATTCATATTTAGCAAGCCCATAGGGGTCATTGATTTGAAATCAAGCTTCCAAAGAATATGGTGTTCATTAGGAAGAAGCAAGAGGAAGTAAAGGGAAATACAGAAAGAAGAGATCCCACTTATTAAAAAAGAAAAAAAAATTAATAAGTAGATAAATAGAAAAAAAAATTAATAAAATTAAAAAAGAATACGATTAGGGTAGTAATTTACAATGTGAACACACGGATTCACAACCCTTATGTCATGACATCTTGACTTCTTGGTAAAATCCATTAGCTGAATTTTGACATGGGATAATAACCATAATAGTAATGATGGCATTTGTAGTATAGTGGTATTTTATTTTTGTAGTTAGAAGAATAAAATTTCTCACATTTAACAACGTAAAAGGGGGCTACGGATAACAGATTCTGCATCCTGGAATGATAACGAATTTTAATCTATCTAAAACGGTGGGATGTATTTCAATATTTGGTTCCTCGTCATTTACCTCGGTCGTGTGTTCTGTGGAATAGTTGGTGTCTGGTGGGTGAGGACCTGTAATCTAGTGATATGGCTTTGAAAGGTGTGATAAAGGAACGCTTTTTGAATTTTTTATCAGTTATAATAGTAATGCCGGGAATAAAACTCCGTAACATTAACTACCTCACATACCTGCACACAACTGCCCTAAAATGGGAAACCGCAGTATCTGCAAAATTTTCGAAATCGAGATATGCCACCCATTGGGCTCGTGAAACACTAATACACAAGTTACTGCAATTTCAGAATGATTCTTCAATGCTTTATTTAGGGGTCCCATTTGCAGTACCTGCAAAATCAGCAGTAAGGCAAGGGAAAACTGCAGTATCTACCATTTTTCTCAGTTTCGTATTTCTGCAGATACTGCAGTCTTCCATTTAAGGGCAGAGAAGGCTCGTCAGTCTTGTGTCAGAGTTCCCTGCAGACACTGTTATACAGTCAGTTCATTCTAACAGATTCGACTTTCTTATTTTCAATTTGCATTTTTTTTATATATTTCGCTTTCATACTTCTTCTCCTTGGCCTCCATTGACACTCCAAGTCTTCCCAATCTTTTGCATGCCTCTTCTTCACTACTTTTACTTCTTCTATTCTGTGACTCCCCTCTTCTTCCATCCTATCATCATCCTTTATATTTTGCTCCTGATACCTATTCTAATCAACTGCTTTTAGTTTTTTCCCTTTTATATCAGCTTTCATTATTCAGTACTCTTTTTTTTCCATTTACTGTGATAACTTAATAATGCTAACATTAGCTCCCAGCTTCCTCCTCTCGTGTGCATTTTCAAATTCGTTTACTAGCATCTGCAGTTTAACTTCCTTATTAAAAAAATCACTGATAGTGAACATCAGCAAACCTCAACCATCCCACAACCGCCTTTACAAGAGTCTTTTTCATTCAACAACCTTATACCGACATCCACTGTCTTTTTTATGCTGAACTGAGCTGGAGGTTTAACACATAACTCGGACCATCCTTTTTGCCAAACTAGTTAATCTCTCATCTTATATTGCAACTCAAGTAACGCTTTCATTATAAATGTCAATGAATTGCTTACAAAACTTAACTTTAGTTCTCTACTGTAACTCCAGTTAACTCCAGACGCTTCGTTCACTATATCCAGCACAGTAGAACCTAAGCATACTATATACAGTAATTGGATCTAATTTAACACCAAATGCAAAAGCGTGATATCAACAAAACATATTCTGAATAGTTGCACATTTGAGTATAACAAATTTATCTTTTGCTTACGAAAATTTTCACTTGGTTATTTATCTGTCAAGACATTCAGACAACGTAACATTAATTTTAGGATACTATCGACGACACAATTATCTCTGGAATCAAGGTCTCTGGTATTGAGGAGGGGAGCACTCGCATGAGACTGCCAGCAAGCACTATGGTCTCAGAAAAAAAAAAAAAACAAGCACCAAGCAATCACTTTTACAAGGCCGTGAGCACCAACCTGTTATGACTAAAGTAGTAAATAGGACTGAGAAAAAAATTAATGAACTATACGCACATATCCATGAAAGAATGGAAGAGACAGCTAGGATGGAACAGTAAGGGAATAGGTAAGCCTGGCTATTGGGAACAAAGAAAGGTGAGATGTATGGGGTATGGCCCGCGGTGGCCCAGCAGTTCTCTTCATTCATATTGCAGTCTTTACTTGTTTGTCAGATGGATAGAAACTTTTTTTTTTATGGGTCAAGGTAAACTACGGAGGGGTCATTCTGCTGAGTGGGTGCCCACTAAATATAAATGTATAATATCTGTACATGCCTCTCTCTCTCTCTCTCTCTCTCTCTCTCTCTCTCCTCTCTCTCTCTCTCTCTCTCTCTCTCTCTCTCTCTCTCTCTCTCTCTCTATATATATATATATATATATATATATATATATATATATATATATATATATATATATATATATATATATATATATATATATATATATATATATATATATATATATATATAATTGTTCATGTACGTATGTATATATGTATGTCATTTTATATGTGTGTATGTTTGTATGTATACATTTAAACATACATACAAACGTATGTGTGTGTGTTTGCATCTCAAGGGGGACATAAAGCAAAAAAAAATTATCTTGCTAACTCGAATCCTTCTCTGTTTGACGAATTACTCTCGGCAACTTCAAGTTGTCTTGAAACGCTAACTATCACTTAATCGTTTTAATATTGCCTGATGTCATGCAGCTGGTCTCCTTGTACGAATTGTGCAGGTCAGACATCAGATCAACTGTAATTTACGAAAAGATTGCCCAGCCTAGTGTTCTCATATCAGTAACAAATAACCTCTCAGGGAGCTGGTAGAAGTAATTATTCCCGACAGAAAGACCAAGAAAAGAGAAGGAAATGGCCTGGAGAAAAAATGTTTTAGGCCTATAGATGATCAGTTCTCTTAGGAGGGCAGTATGATGCTAACTGGCCTTTCAGTTTTTTTTTTTTTTTTATAATCCCGTGTTTACTTTATAGCCAGTTTTCTTCGTCGGTGTAATTAATTGTATCGGGTCTCCTAGAACGATTGTTATATTTATGACAATAAATATAAACTCAGTTCCAAAATCAAAACGGAGAGATGCCCCGAAGTTCTTGAGCATCTTTGTTCATTCCTTATCTACTGTTTTGAAGTTCTCTCAGCGTGCAAACATTATTATTATTATTATTATTATTATTATTATTATTATTATTATTATTATTATTATTATTATTATTATTATTATTATTATTATTATTATTATTCAGAAGATGAACCCTATTCATATGGAGCAAGCTTCCAAAGAAAATGGTACTCATATATTTGAAGTCAGTCACCATTTGCTGAGTAAATGATAGGATGGGAAAATTCCGCTTACATTACAGCTGTTCTGACATGTTGAACGAAGGCATTCACATTTGTAAACCCACAAATAAAAGCAAAATGCTAACGGCTTGAATCACTGCAGAATTATTTAGTAACGAAAGAAACAAGGAAAACATTACAACAAAAGACATTTTGCGCCAAAACGCTTGAAGAAAACCGAATATTCGGATAAACGTAAATGTTTCTTTATCCTAAAACGTCTGGCAGAAAGGAAACATTTTGTATTCAGTGGCAGGCAATAAGAATCAATCACATTCATGGCTTCGCATTATTACTGCAGTTTGATAGAATACCTATCCGAGCCTTTCTTGTTAGTAGGACCCGTAAATAAACGGCGAACGCTTTTGTACTAAATAACTAACCAGTGTTAGGAAAAAAATTATCAGATTGAAACGCCTCATTCTAGAACGTATGGACAGATATTGTAACGTACACTGCCCGAAAATTATTATTTAAAACAAAATCATACAAAGGTTGCGTGATTTCTAGTAACAACTCTCATTTGCGTGCATCACTGATTGGTTGCGTGTTTTAACATTGTAGTTTAAACGCAACACCTCTCGAATAATATTCGAGGCTTGTGGGCCACTACAGGTGTTAGGGGAATTTATCCGTTCTACCTTATGCTAATTATGATAGTAATAACAATAACGCTGTCACAAAGCCTGTAGGCTTCGGGAGTCTAATTGCAAGGCTCTAATTGCAAATAGAAAAGCATGGGCTTAGCTTAACATGGAGGTTCAGTACACCGAACATGTTTTGTGATACACACACACACACACTCTGTAAGATTGATTATAAACAAACATACACACGCACACAGATATGTATATATATACACACACATATATATACACACACACACACACACACACACACACACACACACACACACACACACACACACATATATATATATATATATATATATATATATATATATATATATATATATAGTTCCTCATTGGACTGGTGGGTGTCGTTCTCAGCTAGCACTCTGCTGGTCCCACGTTCGATTCTCCGACCGGCCAGTGAAGAATTACAGGAATTTATTTCCGGTGTTAGAAATTCATTTTTCGTTATAATGCGGTTCGGATTCCACAATAAGCTGTAGGTCCCGTTGCTAGGTAACCAATTGGTTCTTAGCCACGCAAAATAAATCTAATCCTTCGGGCCAGCCCTCTCTAGGAGAGCTGTTAATCAGCTCATTGGTCTGCTTAAACTAAGGTATACTTAACTTATATATAGATATATATATATATATATATATATATATATATATATATATATATATATATATATATATATATATATATAGATAATATATATATATATATATATATATATATATAGATAATATATATATATATATATATATATATATATATATATATATATATATATATATATATATATATATATATATATATATATATATATATATATATATATATATATATATATATATATATATATATATAGATAATATATATATATATATATATATATATATATATATATATATATATATATATATATATATACATATGTATATATATATACACACACATACACATTTATAGGTGTGTGTATCACAAGATATATTTGGTGTACCTCCTTATTGTAATAACCACTATGCCTCTCTTAATTTATCGATGTGAAGTAATGAAGCAGTCAAGAGGGAATTGTGGTTATTATAATTACATACGTATCCAACCAGTAGATTCTACACGCACGCGCGCACACACACACACAATATATACATACATACATACATACATACATACATACATACATATATATATATATATATATATATATATATATATATATATATATATATATATATATATATATATATATATATAAAGTTAGTGGCCCTTAGACACAGGCGAATTTTATTCTCACTAATATCAAACCACACACTTACCACTTAATATCGGATTAATTTTACCTTTGGAATAAATTACAATGAGGGTAAAGTGAAACCAGGGTGATGCGTAATCAATTTAGGCGATGGATGTTAAAGCTTTTTACTTTTTAAGATACATCATTTGGAAATGAATATTATGAATAATGGTACAATGTTGAGCTTGCTCACAGAGTAGACGAAACAAACATTTCAACAAGACCTCTCTCAAAGACTGAAAGAGAAGTGGTCAGTGGGAAGTTGAACCTTCATTTGCTAGCCTTGGTATTATTTCTATAAATCTTCACAATGCTTAACATTTCAATTGTACTCACACTAGTTCGTCAGTTTCCCTTCAATATCCTATTCAGTATGGTATCATACTCAGACATCAGCCATTCCAAATTTTCATTGCGACTCATTTTCTTTGCACCTAACATCTGCTGTTATTTCTTCGACTTCTTCCATCATCTTGCCATAAAAGACGTTTCAGGTCAAAAAGACATGTGTTATGGGCCCACGCCCATCAAACATACACAAGTCTCTTAAAATACAAATAAAGTCACAAACGACCAAGTCCACAATAGGTGGAATGGCCGCAACAGAGTGTACAGAGATGGAATCAAGGAGGATAAGTAAAAGCTGAAAATAAAACCTTAATATTTAATACAAACTTTTTAGAAAGAAATGACCACTGAGCCTCTTACAAAATACATTAAATGAACACAAAAATCAACCACACACTGAAAACATCGAATAACAAACACTCTTACACCAAATTAAGATAGACTATACAATTACACTTTAAAGACATCCTATTACTTTAAAGTAATAGGATGTCGAAAAGACAGAATAACCTAACTTATTACATACTAAACAATTATCAAAAAATAAACTGCTTCCCTTAAGTGAGCTCAAAACAGTAGTAGAGGCAAACGCAGCCTTCAAATCACGGGTCGAGAGGAATAATATATATTCTGAGACCTTACCAAATGTAAGAGAGGTCCCCTTGGCAAGGAAATAATTGAGCCAAAGGCGCAGACAGCAGAAATAATCACTTTTACGTCGCAAGACGATCAACGGACACGGCCGTCCGACAGGTAATCACACCTTACCAGTTGGCAGAGAGGTCCCCTTGGCTAAATCACTGAACCAAGGGCGAGGCTGAATAATGAATCAATCTCCCAAAGGAGGACAGCAGCAGCAACTGAAGAAAGGCAGGAATCGTAATCCCGAGTTAATAATCCAAGCCCTCACAATATTAAAGGTCCAGAAACGACTCTCTCCGTCCTCGAGAAACAGCGCCGAATACAGCTCCGGACGAGAAGCCAAAACCACACGTGAAAATAAAGCAAGCTCATTGTAATCGAAACTAAACAACAAGTCAGAAATGTCGGGGAGGAGGAAACAGGGTCATTACGTTCCAAAAGAATAATTACTGCCAAAGTGGCTTATTCAAAACAAATCAATTTACGTAAAATTAAACACATACTGACACATGACACTCATGTCTCAGACATTTTACACCAAATTAGCCACTCACTTTCCTTTTTAGGTCCTAAAGCACATGCTCTCCTTCCATCATGGAATCTTGAAATTATTCTCAACTTATCTTGCATACCATAGATTTTGAACACATTTTTAATGAAATATCTATCAGATATCTATCTAGCGTGTTGTATGTCACAAAAAGCTTTTTCCATTTACTTTCAAGCTTCTCGTGAAAAACTCCTGTTCACATGACCTTTTCTTCTTCTAAGCCCTCACTATCCTTTCCCTGTCATCTCATCTCTCATCTCTCTTAGTTTCTCAGCCATACTCTGCACTTTTTCTGGTATGTAGAGTAAAGCCCCTATAATTCTTACAGTCATCTCAGTCACCCTCATTTTTATACTACGGGACAATTATTGCTCTTATCTATTCCATATATAACCTTCTTTCCTTATTTGCTTCCTTGTAAAACAATGTCTTGTTCTCATAAAGTTGCTCAGCGTCTCCCCACTGTTTTTATACTTGTCTTCTTATCTCAGTTCTCCTTAACTGTCATCTTTTCTCAGTTTCTTCTTAACTGTCTTCTCAGTTTCTTCTTAACTGTCATCTTTTCTCAGTTTCTTCTTAACTGTCACCTTTTCTCAGTTTCTTCTTAACTGTCATCTTTTCTCGGTTTCTTCTTAACTGTCAGCTATTCTCAGTTTCTTCTTAACTGTCATCTTTTCTCAGTTTCTTCTTAACTGTCATCTTTTCTCAGTTTCTTCTTAACTGTCACCTTTTCTCAGTTTCTTCTTAACTGTCGTCTTTTCTCAGTTTCTTCTTAACTGTCATCTTTTCTCAGTTTCTTCTTAACTACCCAATCCATACTTTTGTATATGAGCACATGATCTTCTCCTCTGCCTCTTTTCCTATACCCAGTTAAATTTTACATCCCTGATCTAGTAGTTCCATCTCTTGTCTTTACCCCTAGCCACCAGTTTATCCATTTACCTGATATGCTCTTCTGACTTATATTTACTGCTATGTTTTTGCTTCTTCCTCTCCATCTGGCATGTGTCTTAGTTTTCACTTAAAGCGAGTAATTACCAGATAATGTCACTCTTCACGTCACTACAAAATCAGCCTTCATGTACTCTACCAGCATTAGAAACTCATTTGTTGTCAGCAGCCAAGTCCTTTTCCAAACACATTCTACAAGTCTCCATTCCCATATACTCCAGTAACTCCATACCTGCCAACATTGCCATCCCCTATCAAGAAAATGTTTATACCACAAAAGGTCCTCGTCAATACAGAATAGTGCAGCCCCTAGGATGGCAAGTTAGGCCACTCCCAATAGGGTATATAAATTTTCTTGCCAAGATGGCCGCTCAGACGTCTAGAACACTAATGGCAGAAGGACCCCTATTCTGTAAAACCATCTACAGTTGCAAGGGTCGATATTCCAACACTTCACAGTACTCACAGTACCTAATCAAACATACACAAAAGTTCACACAAGACAACTTCTGGAAGATGCAGATTGCAGGAGCAGTGTTTATCACAAGTCAGAACCCTCGTATCAGCATTCAGGAGCAACAAGATCTCAGGGAGCAGCTCCAGTATTAGGATCAGCTTCACAGCCAGGAGCAGCAAGCCCTCAGGTGCCGACACTCCATTAGAGGCAAACATACCTTAGAGGAGCAGTACCGGAGGAGCACCCTCCCAGGAGGAGCATACCCCTCAACCCCAGCAAAAGGAGCTAGCCGCCCGCTAATAAGTTCCAGATATTACTCAGCTAGCAAATCAGCACTCAGGGCCAGTGACAAGAGCAGCACTGAGGATGGCAAGGGCATAGAGTCAGCTCCCAGGAATATATATATATATATATATATATATATATATATATATATATATATATATATATATATATATATATATATATATATATATAAATATATACATATACATATATATATATATATATATATATATATATATATATATATATATATATATATATATATATATATATATATATATATATATATATATATATATATATATATATGTATGTATGTATGTATGTATATATATATATATATATATATATATATATATATATATATATATATATATATATATATATATATATATATATATATATATACAGATGGTTATTTACTTTATTGCTTGTATTGAATTCATGAATACATTTATAACATCAAAAATATACCATAACAAAAGCAACTTGCATGTCCATGCCAGGAACGAATTCGAGTTGTGGGAACGCTTTGTAAATTTGCATATTATTATTTTTCGCCTTTTTGCTTGTGAAATAAAATTATCGTAACAAAAGATTAGGCTGCCAATAAAAACTGTTACCCTTGAAATCAAATTCATATGCAGACAATGAAGTGATATTTAAATTGAGTCAGTTTATTTGTAATACACCAGAATATGAAAGAGAAAATTCTGATGTTGGAAGGGGTATTCACGTAATCTGTAAATGTAATGTGAATAATTCGTAAGTCTTGAACGGGTTGAAAGAGGGAAACATATAGCGATGCTTCCCTTTGCCGTGGTGGATATATTCTGTATATTCACCTGGGCAACATTCTCTCTCTCTCTCTCTCTCTCTCTCTCTCTCTCTCTCTCTCTCTCTCTCTCTCTCTCTCTCTCTCTCTCTCTTTGTTTGTGTGTCTTTGTCTTTTATTTCTTTAATTGTAATGCGGAGTCTCTCTGTGCCTTCTCGTATTTGAGGCGGACTCCTGTGTTAAGTCATGTTGGAGATATTTTTGGTATGGGGCTTTGGATAAATTGATGAAAGAACCATAGCCTCTGAAATATTTTCAAGTCTAATCTTAAAGGAGAAGCGTACCTGGAACGGCCGTGAACCTTACTATATAAACGTAGTGTCCGTCACATTTTCAAGACTGCAGAACCCAAAAATTAATATATATCTTAATGCCTACTGTTTCACGGTGAAGCAAGCTGAATCATAAGCGGAATTTTATGAAAAGTTTATTGCGTAATGTTCCCCATAAAATATACCCAAAAATTCCGGGTCAGTGTTGCCGCTCGCATCAAGAGACTGGAGAATTAAGTCAGCGCACTGTATAAAGAATAGGGGGGGACAACAACGGACAGATACTGAATAATTCTGCAAATGTCCGTGTTCTGGTTTTGTATGAAATTGACTGTGAAAGAATAAACCAGGGAAGATGTGCGTGGTATCACAGCCTTACTTGGCTGACCTGTCTGAGCTCATTATAAAGTTATTTTTAATTGCTTTTTTCTGTCGATTTCACTCTCAAATTACAAGTGAAGGTCTCAAAGTCCAACAGAAAACGGGAATTCTCGGTCATATTTCGTTTTATATGAAGCAAGAAACATATCTCCTGGCAGATGACTCAGTTGATGTTTATTATTTGGCGACAAAATCCTCACGGTGTTCCTGCGTAAGGTAAAACGAACAGCCTTAGGTATGAACCATACGGTTGACAAGCAAGGGGATTTTTCCTTTCGAATGGATTGGCAATTTTGAGAGAATTTTATCTTTTAAAGAGAGCGATGTAAAATGGGTGATATTAATGAAACAAGTGAAAATTTAGGATAACTTTATAAGTCAGTAACAACTCATGTTCCTTCTATATGGTGGCATCGATTCACTTGGTTTGCATGTGTGCAACTGTTATATTAAGAAAAAGGTATTTTGTTAATACTTAGAAGCTGTAGAACTAATTTTGTCTCTTACACGAAGCTTTATAGCTCATTTGTTAATAAAAGATTTTAAATGTGGATGAGCAAATTTGAAAGTTTGTTGGACAAATAATTGCATTAATAAAATGATAGTGATCTCGTTGTGTTCAGAATTATGAGGTGAAGTACAGTATTACAGTACTTGTCGACAAAGATGGAAAACTCCAGGATTCTCCGCACGAGCCTGGAGAAAATGCTAAATTTATTTAAGCGTCTTTGAAGCCCTTTCTTTGTGAAGAGATTACCTTGCTTTCATAAAGGGGGCTACGAAGTTAGAGGGTCGGGTGCTTTTGTAAAGCATTGTATATCGAAAATTAGTGTTTGTTCCGAGTCAACAGAGAACGGCGAAGCTATACCTTGAGAAAAGAAACAGCTTCGGGTATCTTGATATTAACAGAGCCACATTTTGTTGCGAAAATGAATGCTTATTGCGATGTACAGTTAGTGATCTATACGTGTATCGTTATGGTTTGATCGCCAAAGCCACTAATTTTACTGGAAGCTTAAATAAGCCGCATCTCGTAACCAAAAGATGTAGTAGTGATATTCGCATTTTAGGTGTTCTGGTTTCTCCTCTCCAGAAAATAAATGTTTTAACACATAAGAAACATTGTACACATTCTGAATGTGGAAGGGGCGCAAGAGTTGCTGTAGAGGAAAAGGGAATTTCTTATGAATGTAATGCACTCAGATCCCGGAGAATATAGAATGTCAGCCTGTTAGAATGTTGGTTGAAATTCTTATTCAGGGCCATGTACACTACATGTTGGGGAAAACTTTCATGCTTTAAACAAACCACGATATATATATATATATATATATATATATATATATATATATATATATATATATATATATATATATATATATATATATATATGTGTGTGTGTGTGTGTGTGTGTGTAAGTTCGTTTCATTCAGACCGGGGATAATATTTACTACTGGCTAATTGCAGATTGTAATGTCTTCCATTTGCAGCAATAATAATTATGTAACACAGTTACCTCATATTTAATTCGTAATTATGCTTCATTAGAGGAACTTTGTTGTACGATCTGTGTTGTTTCAAGTGAGCGCCCGTTTGCAAATCAGGATCGATAGTTAGTTCAGAGGAAAGGCGTTAACCTTTTTGTTTTATATTGTTTCTATACATCCAGTTTGTATGAAAACAGGATGTGATAAGATTTTTTATAATAATTATTCGTGTTAGGTATTACCTAAGGGAAACGGTTTTTCTTCAAAATTGTTAAATTGTTTATCTAAACATTTTACGCTGCCATGCGTTTTTTTTATTTAGTATTGTCACAAACAAACTTTAGGAAGTAAGACACGCGCGTGAGCAGTTGTTCAAAGCAGAACAATTAATGTATCATAAAGTATGTCATGTTCTCTCACACAAATAAAAATTGTAACTTCCGTAAATAGCAGTGGGTAAAAAAAGGTGTACACTCAAATTAGTTACAATATCCGTACTGTCACCATTAACTATTTTTACGTAGCATCGGGAAAATTAACCTGCTCTTTAGCAAACTGGTAATGATAACATTTACCGCATGTAACCAGCAAATGGGGAAACTCTATTCTAATGCAACTGAAATCCGAATAAGATGTAAACAAAGGAAGAGAGAAAAGACCTTGTTGTCCCCTTGGCCCTGGTAATACCAGGCTTTTCGCCTGTTGTGCTGGAATCCCATTATCCTAATTAATTACTCTCTCATCTGTTCCACAAACCGGGAGAGTGTCTTTGCAAAGGTCGGAGATCCATCACATTGTTGTGTTAGATAATAAATGCAAAGTTAATTCCCTTCCGTAATTCAGGAAAAAAAAAAAAAAAAAACACACACACACACGGGGAAAAGAGGAAGGGAAAAAGCGAGCAGAGAACACCAGATGATGATGGCCATAAATTTGGGGTTTAACACGCCACTTCCCTGCAAAGAGATCCGAAAAGATAAAGGGCTCTCGGGGAGGCCTTGCGTGAGCTTCCAGCGGCTAAGAAGTTGTCTTCAATACCTGCGTTTGCTCCTCTTTGATCCCTTCGTCGTTATTACCTCTACAGGAAGAATTTATCGGCTGGATTTTTTTTTTTTTTTTTTTTGAAAGAGTCGTGGACCAATTTACTTGAAATCATGTAGAGGCCAGCCTTGGACCAAAGGTTTTGGTCATTGGTCTTGTTGCGTTTTGGTTATCTTCCACTATTATTATTATTATTATTATTATTATTATTATTATTATTATTATTATTATTATTATTAATGGTTGTACTTCCATAGAGTATAAGGCCCATGTATGAGAAAAGAGAAAATAAGCAAAAAACTTCAGTAGCTGAGTGGAAAGTCTATTGGCAAAAAGTTAGAAGATGACAACAGCCTTAGACGAAAGGTTTTGGTTATTGATCTTGCTGCGTTTTGGTTACCTTTTAGCACTGTTGGAATGCTGCTTTTGAACAGTCACTTACGTTCTGGTTACTATCGACATTCTGGTCCAGATAAGGAGGAAGCCATGTGGTATGGGGCCTTAAAGGAACAGATAGGTTTTATTTACTGCATGATGTCAGTAGAATGGTCTTCCTGTCTGAGGCTGCGTGACTACTTTTAAGGGCCGTGTGTTTTTGCCTTAGTTTTTTCTGGCCTTATTTAGGTATCTATCTATCCATCTATCGATTTATCTGTCTATCTATCTATCTGTCTATCTATATATAGATACATATAGATACACACACACACACACACACGCATATATATATATATATATATATATATATATATATATATATATATATATATATATATATATATATATCTGTATTTTTTTATTGATTTGTATGGTTCTTTAAATTTGTAATTTTTCTCCTTCTGTTTCCTCTGTTCTTACATATAATAATTTTACTTTGAGGAAATTTGGTTAACAGACTAGTGGCCTTTTGGTGCTTGTCCCATATCATTGTTCGCTCATTTTGAATAGCAATGGTAAACGAAATACAGAATCACCTCTCATATATATATACAGTATATATAGTAATTGTTAGTAATAATTTCAAGTTGTTCTCTCTTTGCTATCGATTTCTAACATTTCCTCTCCATCGTTGCATATTTGTTTTATTTTCCATCTATACTTAACGTATTGTAGGAGGAAACTACTTACGATATGATTGAGTTTGATTAAGTTGTTTATTCATGACGTGTGTACTAATAATATTGCAATGTTGTTATTATTTTCCCATTGTATTTAATTGATCATTTATCAGCTTTTCCAGTAGCGGTCAACCACACACACACACACACACACACACACACACACACACACACACACACACACACACACATATATAGACACATGCAAATCCCTCACATTTTCCAAACCAAATTTCTCTGAAAATTTTGGTCTCATCGCCTTCACCACCTTCATTGTCTTCAGAATGAAAAATCTCACAGAATTGAGGTCGGCCAGGCATGTATGATTCAGTGTAGCCATAAAAAATAGATTTCCTTGGGTACCTATCTTGGCTCGGTCGCATGTCTTGAGAACAATGAATAACGTATTTAAATGGAAAATGGTCGTTAAAATATTCTACAGTTTAAATTTTCTATTAATTGCCGAAATTATCATTCCTTCTAAGCATATAGAAAAAATATTTTTTACTTATAAAGCGAAGTTATTGAAAAGTTTTTCTTATATGGTTCAATAACATTTGACTTCAATTCATTAAGTAAATTCCCATTGGTATGGAAGTACTTTGGGTCCTTATATGAAAAAAAATATATATCCAGTAAAACAAGCTAGGTGTTTCTCTGTAACTGAAGTATATGCAATTTTTACAAAGTTGATGTCACAGTGTGCATTTCTAAAGGTAGGAAAGTTAGTTAAGTAGGTTTCAAGACTACAAAAACAATAGCTTTAGCCTCACCATGATGAATATGGAGACATCAGCATAATGCATCCATTTAAAAAATATGATTCATGAACTGCAGTGGCAAGTCAACCACAGAGGCTTCTCACACAACTTCAGCATCAGGTTATCATGTGAAGTCACTCAACACATTGTGTTTCTTTTGTGGAAAAGTTGCAACCAAGCTAAATGAGGACAGCCACTCTTGCCTTGAGTAAAAAAAAAAGTATGAAGCGAAATCTAACTTGCGTCTCTGGAGATTTTTTTAATGGCCCCAAGGTATTTCTTTACAAAAAGGACCCTTGCATTATGAATTCCAGTCTAACACTCTGATTTTGTGCTTTAGCCGTCCATTACCTTGTTGTTTTATGGATGCTGATCCTCGTATGGTCAAATAATGCCAAGTCGTGCAGTGGTACTTTAAAACCATATTTATATGACGGATTATATTTACCTCAGATGCTCTTGTTTCTTTTATTTATTTATTTACTTATCTTTAAATATTGGGCCTATTCCCTCTTTCTCGTTTCTTCCCTCGAGTCACGTAAGGTCACTTTGCTTTGAGGAAGGTTTCTTGTCAAGTGAATGAGCATATTGGTTTGTTCTTTAAAACGCGTGCACATTGTGGTTAATAATGTTACTACTGTAAGACAAACTGTCTCACGAAGGTTGAATACAAATGTGTCGATGTTAAAAGGGTGAGTTTGTATGCTTAATAAAGAATTTAGTTTTCTTTCTGTTTTGCCACTTTTATTTGTAATTTTTTTGGTGTGTAAACACATGTTTCATATATCTCTTTCTCCACTGACACAACGCCTTTCCTCGGTAACATTATTCTGACTTCACACTAAATTAATTATTCAGAGACTCTGGAGATTGAAGGTCGCCTAGATTCATGGTTATATAAAGACACAGTAGGTAATAGAAGGGGATTACAAAACAAATCTAATTCTTTTCATTACATATTACAAAAAGTTACACTATTCATTTCCGATGAATGAATGAATGAGCCTCCAAGGTGATGTCAGTTTGTTTTTTTTCGTTAAAAGTTTGTTAAAGAAACACGCACAGAAAGCCTCAGAGTTATAGGGTCCTTTATTTTAACATTTCGTTTCCTCGTCGAAAATCTAACTAAAGTTGGCAATAATATATATCGTCATGCAACAAGTGCTATTATCCTCCTATATTATTTCCAGGAAGCTAAGGTCTGTAAACTGTTACCTTTTGAATTTTCCGTTACAGTAAGTGAAGTGCTACTGTCCAACAGGTAAAAAGAAAAAAAAAAAAAGAATGTCCAGAAATATGGATTGAAAACGCTAATAAAGCAACAGTATACTTCAGTCTCTTGGAGATTTATCTATTGTGCAGCTTTGCCGTCTTCTAGAGAATTATTGCTTGCGCAATTGGATTTTTATATCAGTTGTGGTGAGAAAAGAAAAACATTAATTATTTGTATGTAAAATGTAAATTCTAAACACATAATTGCTCTTTGTGTTGTGTCATCTTGAAGAAAATATTGCTAGATTTCCTGTATAATTCACACAAACACACACACATGTATATGTACACACACACACACACACACACACACACACACACACACACACACACATATATATATATATATATATATATATATATATATATATATATATATATATATATATATATATGTGTGTGTGTGTGTGTGTGTGTGTGTGTGTGTGTATGTATGTATATATATATATATATATATATATATATATATATATATATATATATATATATATATATATATATACTGTATATGTATATATACATATCTATTGCTTTACTGTGAGCACGGAAAGCGTTCAGCGGACGAAATCATTTGATTAAAGTTTGACGCATTTCATTTAAAATGTTGTACTCAGGTGTTGATATCTGATATAGAGGGCGAATTTGAAGTGAACCACGAGGCCCATTTACAGTATACTCAGTGCATGAAGCGTAGGAAGTTAATTAGATTTTACGGTGTTTTCATACTCTGTCGTTATTGCTTGTATACCAAAAAGTATAAAACGGTGTTTCACAAAAAAGCCTAGCAAGTAAATAAGAATTTTATTTCTTTTATCCCCAATATAACATATATATATATATATATATATATATATATATATATATATATATATATATATATATATATATATATATATATATATATATATATATATATATAAATGTTTTCAAAATTGGTCAGTTTATGATAGAATTACCGTTAAATTTTACGACATGAATAAATAGTGTCAGTAAACTTCTCATTGAATTAAACAGGTAAAGAAGTGAATTTCACTGGAAGAAAATTTTACAAAATGAACAGCTCTAGTGCTGAACGGACGTCTGGAGCGTCCAGAAATGTTTAGATCTTGGGCCTTATATTTTTGATGCTCAGTGTACACTATATTAAAGTAAACGATATAGAAGGCACTTTGAAACTCTTTCACAGGTGCAGAAACAGGTAACCAAGACGCCTTATAAGAGAAGTTGTCAGGTTGTTTTCATCATTAGTTTAGAACTTTAAGTAAAGTCGTGAAAATGTCCAAGAATTTTGTTTGTTTATTACAGGCAGTTTTAAGTGTTTTGTCGCTAGATACCTATTTTTCCGCTATGACTGCAAAGTTTTGGTGATGGTTTCCTTTTGAATGCTCTCTTTACCATTTAAAATGTTTGCTCACATGCTTTGCTTTGAAATAATCTATACGAAGATGGAAATATTCCTGTTTAATCTCAAAACTCAACAAGTTCACATATTCATACAAACGATTGTCTTATTTTTCGTAAATTAAAGTTGAAAGTAGATTCAGCGTTACTAATGCTGTCGTTCACTACTGCTAAATCAAAATGCCTCTGCGTGTGTAGCTTTCTTCGACGAAGGAAAATAATGAGTTGAAATGCGATGCAAAGTTTGAATTGTGTGTCCGTGAGAGGCTTTGGTATTGGATTAGGGATTCGGAAGTCAGTTAGCCAAACACGGCGGCACTTTCTCTTGGGAAATGTGTTGCCGCTGCTATCCCATTAGTGTGCTGTCATTTCAGAAGGCTGTGACCTTCCATCGGAAAACGTTGAGGAAAACACTTGATTGAAGTTCGTTTCTTAAACTGGAAACGAGGAAACAGATAATTACCATTAATGGTTTCAAGTTCAGACGACAAGGTTTGGCAAATGTGTGTTCGAGTGTCTTCGAGGGTGGTTAAAGAGGCAAGACGAAATGGCAGACCTAATTTTACGCCTGAAATATCACCGACATGACGAATCATCACCTGGAGATCAAAACGATAATGGATTTTGGCAAATATCTCACAATAACGCGAAAATAAAACGGCTGCTCTTGCTCACGAGGAAAACACAAGAGACGTGTTGATAAATAACCACATTGATTCAAATTATTTTGAAAATTATATAATTAGGCAAGTTGTTATTGGAAATGTCAATACTTAGAATGCCAAATGAGATGCGGGTAGCAAATTATTTTTAACCTGGTCCATTATATTTTAACTTTTAGAAATACACTCCTTAGGTCGAAGGTGGCCAGATGGTGAGTCAGTTCACAGATACTTACAGCATAAGCTTGGGGAGCAACGTTGATCTCAGATAAACAGTATATTTTGCTTACAAGTTCTGTCATCTGTGTCTCATGAAGAATAGAATTTATAATAAACTGAAGTGCATCCTAAGAATGCAATGATGTTTGACTTTGTTCTGATTATATGTAGCACTGGGTATTGAATATTTACCTCCCTTATATTTGTAGACTTTATTTTCAACTTGCAAACCACGTATATAAGTGTGAAGGTGGGTCTGGATACATTTTCTAATATTAATTGCAGTTGTTTGGTTGTGGCGAGATTATTTTGTATTATTACTTATAAACAAAGTACATTAGAGTTGGTTAGAAATTTAGTTCCAAACTTGTATGTAATGTATTAGAGAATTTTTTGCGGGCATTTTTCAAGATTTAGAAGGGTCAGGAAAGTAGTCTTGCTGGTATCGCAGCTATGACTGTTAATGAAAGGGCTGTTGAGTTAAACATGTCAGTCACACGAATGACATTGAAACTTTTTATCGTATGTCTAGAACTTCTTCCACTTTGATAAGAGGAGAATAAATGAGCCTTGGTAACTATTATGGAAAGATCTGATTGTGATAACTATGGTTCGCTGGCTTACGATAATCTGTCAGCTTTTCTACTGTTACAAAAACAACAGAAAAGATGGATAATTTTTCAGCTTTAAGGTCAGGCTTTCTTTCATGTTTATGGTATAAATTCTATCAACATGATCGTTATCACATTGATAATAAAATTCATGTATATGTGCACACAATTCATACGCGCTTTGAAACATTCATTATCAGATTTCGATTTATGAATAGTGACCTAGGTGTCATTATCACCATAACGAAACAGTGAACGCCGTTTTGTCCAGAATACGGCTAAGTGCAATCCGCTAGGCCTAAAAACAGAGCATCTCTTCAGCACGGTTTGTGTGTCAAGATTAAAGCCGGCGTCCGGAGATCTACCTAACGTACAATCTTTTACGGCGATTTAGCGGTCGGGGGATTTACACAATGGAGGGAGGATTCGTCAGGATTTATTGCTAATCACCACGGGGAATCCCCGGTCTTGAGAGAACAGTTTATCAGGTTTGAGAAGACTTTCTTCAGTTGATTTCTTTCTGCGCCGGGATCAGAGAGAGATAGCTCTCTCACTTGTTTCGGGTGTCAGATGGCACCTAGTTAGCGGAAATTTCAGCAGACACCATAGCCATCTCTCTCTCTCTCTCTCTCTCTCTCTCTCTCTCTCTCTCTCTCTCTCTCTCTCTCTCTCTTTCAGTGGGGGGAAATATTTGGCCTAAAAATGTCATTGTTTATATTTGATCGATGGCATTCCATTGGTGACGACTTTTTAATTCTTTTATTATTGTTTTTATGTTACTTTGATTATATTGATGAATTCGCCTATAGTTTTTTTTTTTTTTAGTTATTTCCCGTAAATACGTAAATGGAAACGGCATGTAAAAAAAATAAAAACTGCAAGCATGTATCGCGCCAGAAGTGAAATTTTTGTATTGGAACTGTGTTTTAGTAAGAGATTATTTCATCCGATTCCGTGATTGTCCGGGATCCTTTTACTTGTACACCTAAAAGCAACGTTGACAAAATGGATGTGCATGTTAAAAATTTAGCTCGGCCTGTCTCGCTTACTTTGGTCCAGCAAAAGAATTCCCTCTTACCTCCTCCCTTCTTGCCCTAAAGGGAAAGAAATTCTAAAAGACAAAAATGTAAGGAAGTAGCAGCCTGGTGTCAGAATTTTTAAGTAGATAGAGAAAGGGGCAGAGAGACGACCTGAACGCAGGCAAGCACTCACGGGGAAAAAGGAATGGAGAGGGACCCCTATTCATGTAATCTTTCAAATGCACTGAAGTTAAGGCTTGCGAAGGGATCAACAACGCTGTGGATGACGTTTTCTATTCAAAGAGAAGAGAGGGGAAACTGCACAAAATCAATGGCGTCCGAGGGGAGAATGCCATGTCCCTGAAAATAAAAGACGGAAGGATGAAAGAAAAAGTATTATGATTCTTCATTTCGATTTATGTAAGCCTTTGTTTTATGTGTTTTTTTTTAAAACAGAGCGCCGGAAAATGAATGGCGCAATCCTCTGGTCTTTGGGATAAGAGTTACTGTTAATAGTCAAAATGGCAGTGATGCGAAGCGCCAGAGTAATGAAAAATGTGTCGTTTTTCACTCTCGCTTGACAAGTACGAGACAAAAAACGGAACGTGTAACGGTATCTGTAAAGGATATTCTTGAGTGTTACTTCTTTTGTATCCTGTGAAGAAACCTAGTCTCTTTTGCTGCCTAATTCTAGCCTGATTTCTCCAGTAAGTAGATGAACTAAGAAGAAATACTTAAAATTATCCTACAGCCTGTTCATAGTATTTCGATGGCTGTTTGCATAAAATTCACTCATGTGTGAAGTCTTCTATCAGAAAATTTAACCATATAACACACTTGACATTTTATTAATACTGGTTGCTTGACGTCAACTAGATTAGCTTGTAGCCTGTAGCTGGTATAAACTGAAAGTGAAGGATTAAGGGAATAATACTATAAATTTCCTGTTCGCAGTTTTACTAGTTATTAAATAGGAGGTGGGATTCAGATTACACAGGGCCTTGGTTCTCCTTCTAAAGATATAGGAGTTTTTTATGATTCAGTATCCTGTATTGTGTAGTTTTAGTTTTATGAGAAGCTTTATGTTGCCATGATTCTCCCTGAGCAACTGAGGCGTGTCATACAACGGATTCCATATCAATCTAGTACGTGATATTTACCAAGCATATTGAGAAGAGGTATTCTTATTTCCTACTCTAGATTTCAAGTGTTTGAATATCGACTTTAGTCAGTTCATCTATCTCAGTGATGACGTCTGGTAAATGTGACCAGTAGATTTTGTGATGTATGTATGTATGTATTTATGTATGTGTGTAAGTAATTAAAAGGATAGCACAACAGAAAAGATCAAGTAAGGCACACTGATAGGATTTTTGGTCAAATGGAGAGAATGGTGAAAATTCTGTATAATTTGGAAGTTTTGGGAGAAAGTGAGGAAGGCTAAGTACATGTTTTTCCAGTGGTGCGCATTTGGTGGTATGAAAGAAAGGTTTTAGGAACCATGCGGCATGAGTACAAGGGACCGTGCTTGATTCAGAATGTAGTAAAAAAATTTGTCATTATCCATTGTCTTCCCGCCCCCCCCCCCCCCCTCTAGCTTTATTTTATTTTATGAATAGAAATTTTCTATACGTGGTAAATTTGTGCAATACTGTTCCTGTTTCAAACGCTTGTAGGAAAGCCATTCGTAATAACTAACATCTAGATTTTGAAATCCTTTTTTCAAGTACTTCGAGTCCAGACCCTGGCGTCAGTTGCCTCTCTAAAGTTTCTCTTAATTATTTTTGACTTTCTACTCTTCCTCTCTCATGTTTGTAAACAATCTTCTCTTTTGTTTTGCAGGTATGCTGTAAACAGTTCCCGTTTTTAAAATACCACTTTGTGTTCTCATAATTTTTTTTTTTTTTGCACCTGCACTGAGAGAATAATCGGTCGTCGAGGGATCCTATTCATGAAATTTGATGTTACCCTGTATTCATCAACTACACTGTATATCACTATCTCTATTAGGGGTACCTTCTAGTTTTAATTTCTCTTTAGCCATTTGGAGTACATGATAATAATACCACAACGGATCTTGAAAGCTTTCTTGGCTACCGATAAGTAATGGTACACCTTGTAATGGTTGACAGCATATGTTAAAAACCCATTTCATTCATTTAATTTTTCAACTCGATTGAACGGAATTGTTAAATTTTTTTAAGCCTTTCTCAATTATTTTATGCCCGATGATAAAGAATGTGTATGTTTTCTTAATGCCCGTAGAGTGGAAGACATTTACCCCTTTGGTTACATATACAACAACTTAGAATAGATATATAAGCGTATGTATTTTACCATGTCAATATCATTGTGATTTAAAAAGCATACGAATATGGTGACAGTCTGACTCTGGAAGGAGAATGTTTTGCAAAATTGTTAACGAAATTTCAGGGGGTATCTGATTCTTATATGGAACCCCTCTGGAAAATGGAGAAATTTTGTAAAATTTCCATTGACTCGTTGTGGAAGTAATGGAACCTGTACCTCTGGCAAGACTCGGAACTTAAGCGGGCAAAAAGGAGCCTACCCGTTTTATGTTCGTTCGGTTATTCGGAAAGAGAATGGCTAAAGTAATCCAAAGATGGAAGGGGTCTTTATTTTCCTGGGAGACATTGGTTCAGAGTAAGAAGTGATATCGGAAGTCTCCTACGAGGCATATAATATTCATTACATGGGCAAGGTCTCTGTCTCCCCCTCTCTCCCTCCCCCTCTCGTCTAGACAACACAAAAGAGACGAAGCTTCATAAATATTTCAAAGATGATTTAGCTGTCTCAGCCGACGAATTTTTTCTTTTTAGCCTTACGGAACTCGTGTCATATACGGAGTTTGTGAATGTACGAATTTACACGTTATATATATATATATATATATATATATATATATATATATATATATATATATATATATATATATATATATATATATATATATATATATATATATATATGTGTGTGTGTGTGTGTGTGTGTGTGTGTGTGTGTTTATGTATGTCTGTTCCCCACCATCAGCAATGTCCTCATTACTGCAGATGTCTGTGTATCGTCTAATACCATTTCTGCTACATCACCTAGATTCTGATGAAGAATATCTCCTTCAAATCCAAGTGTTTTCTCGCAATTTGCTAGAGGTGACCTTCGCTCAGTTTCTGAATTTGTTGCCCTGGAACTTATGTTCTCTTCCAGATTCTCACCTGGTGGTCGACTCTCCTGAAATGCTGCTGGAGTGTGCTTCACCAAGGTGGTGCAGTTAACATGTCAGCATTCCCTGATCGATGGAAAGCAGGCACATATTGTCAAGGCTTGGCACCCTCTGTCTGATATACACCACACTCATGGAGTTGTCCATTTTGCCATGCATGTACTGATTTCATAAAGCAAATCTTAATTTTTTCCGTTCCCTTTGAATGAACATATACTGTTGCAGCCAGTGTGAGTATTGAGAGCCATAAAGAGATGAAAATTTTTGTTATTGACATTGGTCAGCCTCTGTATTGTCCTTAGTGGCCATGTCAAACAGTACTGAGATGTATTCCATTGATGCGGCATAGTACAATAAGATGAAGAGGACATTTAAATCTAGATTCTTCTCTCGGATAGTGATGACTATGATTCTTGAACTTTTGATCTAGGGCTTCTGTTGAATTGAGGATTTGCTATTATCCATTACAGATGATGCCTGCTGTTCAAGTGTGAAGCACAGTCATTGCTTCTGGAA
This sequence comes from Macrobrachium rosenbergii, assembly GCA_039081455.1. Classification (NCBI taxonomy): domain Eukaryota; kingdom Metazoa; phylum Arthropoda; class Malacostraca; order Decapoda; family Palaemonidae; genus Macrobrachium; species Macrobrachium rosenbergii. The sequence goes on along the minus strand of JANJGK010000011.1, from coordinate 6,876,575 downwards.
TGCTGAAGTTTTGTATTTCTTCCCGAAGTATCCATCACATATGGCCAGAGTAAGGAACTAATACTAAGGGGTAGGTCATCAGTTCCTTTGACATATTCGTAGGTCTGTCTTCCGTGATGTAACCAAAAGCTGGAAGGAAACCTTATCTGGCAGCTTGTATTGGTTCACGTTGTTTGTTTGTCACTTTTCAGGCTTTTGTTCGTGTCCTTTAGTGTTTTCAGAGTCAGCCGTTTCACTTCTTCAAGGAAGTCATCACCTTTTTGCAGTCGCTTCCCAGTGAGTTCATCAATGGCTTGCTCTCCAAGAAGCTCAGAAAACTGGATGTTAGAGGGAATCTCCTCAGATGCAGAAGCTACAGAGATCAGCAGTTCACCCCTCATCTCAGTGGTGGTAGGATTCACCAACTGTTTCCTTTTCTTGACCTCTGTGAGGGCATGCAACACAGTGCTTTGTGTCCTGTCCACTGTCTGCCATGTAACATATGCCTAAGTCATACCTTACATAAACTACTATACAGTAGATGCTTGTAAAATGACCTACTGTAGTGAGGCATCTTACTGCAAAAGAAGATGAAATATGTGCACAAATATAACATCATTCTAGGTTTTCCCTAGCCAGGTGCATAGGAACACTTAACTAAACTGAAGTCTTGAAAATCTTAGAGAACATTGACTCTCAGTGATTAATTTTGATAACAAATACTTGTACAGTTCCATCTACAAGTCAGTTCAAAGTGACATGGTGTATCTTTGGAAGTTTTTGGTCTAGGAGTAATATTCAAGTACCATAGGAAAACCTTGTCTTATTATTGCATATTTAGATATTTTAACCATGGTAAGAAAAACTCGGAAAAATTATAAGATAATTTTTGAAAAGAGAAAAATATTGGGTACTGCTATTTAACTTGAGTTTATGAAATAAGTGTCGTCAGACATGATAATCATTGCTTGTATGGTACTCGTATAATGTCTTTGGATATAAGCTTGTTAGATCTTACCTGATATTAGTAATCATATTGGCTATAAAGATAAACCCAAATATGCCAAACCGTATGCCAAAATTGATCATTTTTAGGGTATAATAAAAAAAACGGACCATCAGGGACAGCAATTCCAGCTCATTCGTGTTTACCAGCTGTTTTCTACTTTAGAGGACATCAGTGCTTCAAAATTATATGGTTTTAGAAAGTTTGAAGAAGCTGCAATTGGACCATACTAGCCTTTGGCCTACATAACAAGATAAGCCTTCTCTCAGTTCGCAATTAGTATTTACCATCTTACACACTATGCATAACTGCTTAGGACACTGTATAAGATCTCAAACGCCACACCAAAATACCGGTCATACCTAGTATGACAGGTATTCTCCCATTACCGCCATGTCCTCACTCAGCTAGTCAGACCATTGATTCACACTCACTTAAATTGATACTTGGTTGTAAGTTCTTTCCCATTTTGCTGTAGAATTGTCAAGTTAAAAAGAAATTAACG
>JANJGK010000011.1:6860085-6865085 GCA_039081455.1 Macrobrachium rosenbergii | reverse complement strand
TGCAGTAAATGTGCCTCGCTGTCGAACTTCTCAGTTCCAGAGGTCCTTTATTCCTCACACCGTTGGACTGTGGAACAGCCTTCCAGAGATGTCGTGCAGTTTGTACTTCAGAAGTTCAAGCGAAAATGCAATGCATTACTATCCTAATACTATTCCTCTTGCATTTTAATATATTTTTATCTATTTATTAATTTATTTTTTTCTTTTTTAATAAGTGGGATCTCTTCTTTCTGTATTTCCCTGTACTTCCTTTTACTTCTTCCTAATGAAAACCGTATTCTTTGGAAGCTTGAATTTCAAGTCATTGCCCCCTGTGGTGGGCTTGTTCCCTATGAATAGGTTTCATCTACTGAATAATAATAATAATAATAATAATAATAATAATAATAATAATAATAATAATAATAATAATAATAATAATACCGATTTATGGTTGGTTATCGTAGTGATTCCACAGATTTAATCCATTTACGATAAAGATGATGATTTTAGTAAGATTTTACATTTCATTTCAAAGGAGCTGATCTCTTTTTCCAAGCAGCTTTGAACATTTCGAGATTGAAAGGTGTTTATGTGTTTTTTACAATGTCTTTTACATATAATATTTCATCTCATTATTTAAGTGGATGCAAAGGTATATGAACAATTTTACTTGACTCTAAATGTGGACTGATAAGCCTTCTATGATTTTTTGTCTGTTGTGACCCTTGCATTGCACAGAAATGGGTACTATAAACCTTGCCTAACTTGTAAGGAGACCATAGGGACTATTAATATCTGTGTTGACATCGGAGAAGGAATTACCTGGGAAAATAGTCATAGGTTAACCGGGCCTGATAAGATCACATTAAGGAAAACGATCCTTTAATGAGGTTAACAGTTTACTTTTAGTAAATGTAACGAAGGGAATCAGTTGAAATAAAATAAGTTTGTATGAAAATTCACGGGAAGTTAGGAAATACTTCATGATTCTATTACGATACTGTCGCCAGATGTTTGTTGTTGGTGCTATAACCGGAAAGGTAATGTGTCAGGGAACTTTCAATTTTATTGTGTAATTTATTACCCACATTGGGCATACTATCTCACGGCCACAGAAACACTGGCCACCAAAGGTGTTTTCTATTTTTCTGTAAAAGAAAACTGTTGTGCCGGCTTTGTCTGTCGGTCTGCACTTGATTTTGTCCGCTCTCTTTTCTGTCCGCCCTCAGATCTTAAAAACTAATGCGGCTAGAGGGCTGCAAATTGGTATGTTGATCATCCACCCTCCAATCATCAAACGTACCAAATTGCAGCCCTCTAGCCTCAGTAGTTTTTATTTTGTTTAAGGTTAAAGTTAGCCATAATCGTGCTTCTGGCAACGACATAGGATAGGCCACCATCGGGCCGTACTTAAAGTTTTATGGGCTGTGGCTCATACAGCATTATACCAAGACCACCGAAAGATAGATCTATTTTCGGTGGCCTTGATTATACGCTGCAGTAGCTGTACAGTAATGAAAATAAATCTAAATAGCTTCCGGATATAAAGCCTTAAGCCTTAAGAAACGCTGATTCATTGGTATGAGTATAGAGAGGAATGGATTATGAGATTGAATTCATTGTTTCCGAAGGATTATATTTGGTTGTAAGTGATGATATCTTGAAAGCACTCCTTACATTTTAGTTTCCGGTCAAATCTGAGTTGAAAGTGAAGAGAGAGTAGATGCACTTAGGCACTATGTCCATGTTTAAATTTGTATTCATTTTATTAAGAGTTGCACGCTGGACAATCAAAAGTATTTTTTTTTAATTTCGATCATTTTAACGATGCTTCTATTTTGAAAGAGAGTAAGAAGTCATTCTTGTTATTTAAGAGCTAAATCGCCATTTATCAAGTGTGTTTTCTATGTTCTGTTAACCCGAACGTGACTAGGGAAAGTAAAATTATTATTTACGTTTACGGATTTTTATTTTACATACCTAACGGATGAAAGAAGTATTATTATTTACCTACGTCGCCAACTGAAGAAAGATTATCACTTTTTATGAATGTTTTATGAACTGAATTGACTTTTGAAAACGATTTTTCCTTGCCAAGTAAGCCGTTCTTGCAACAGGAGAACAAACCTGCCATTCCTCGCCTAGATATACCTTGTCTTCTTATATTGTAAATCATTAAGTAAGTTTCCCTGTGTTTTTTCTACAACATCATTATGGCAAGAAGGCACAGTTCAAGACACTAGTTACCATCATAGACAAGTTACTAGTTAAATTCGGAATTGGAGTTAGTGGCTGTGGTAGTAACTGATAAGAACGAAGTAAATTTGGGTATAACTTCCACCAGTTTTAGTTTAGGACGGAAAACCTTTACAACGGAAACAATTTCAAAGTCGAGCTTTACCAGTGATGTTAGTTCAAGCAACATCCAGGCTAACATTGTATCTCCCCAGATTCTGATAAATTCTATTCTACCAAAATATCCACAGGATCAGTGGACGCCACCCTTCAAAATTTTAATATTAAACTCTCAGTTCACACTGGGCAGTTTGAGAATTTGGATGCATTTTTACGACAATAACAGTGTTTTGGAGATGTAAGAGCTCAAAATACAAAACTAACAGCTGAAGTTGTAGAATCAGCTGAGCTAAGTGGTTCCCTGTGTTGATATTGTTTTCAGAGATATTCGATACAGAACAATTATGCATTGTTACGTTCATACACATATAAAGTAAGCATAATACGCTTATACGCAAGTACCTTAGACCATAACATTATCAGCAAGTGAGTATTTGATAATTATCAAATCTGTATTCATTTCATAATGAACCTGTCTAGTAGCGCTTTACATTACAAAGCGCATTTTTAAGAGGTTTAAAGTATTAAGGTCACTATGGCATAATTATGTAATCATTTTCAATTACCGAAGCGTTGTGTAATGACTTGCCCGGAGACACTAATGAATGCCATCTCATTCACTCCATTTTTAACCCCACGGCCAGTCCACTTTGCTCTCCTTGCTTTGAAGAGCCGAAGTTGCACGTGCCTCGTGTGGCATTATTCGCCGAAATTGGAGCAAGTATGCATATTGAATTCTAAAAGGAGAGTTGAAACAGCACGCGTAATGAGTTACCAATGAATTCAAAAGCGGCCGTATTTTTATATGTCCCTTATTATGATGGTATTCATCTCTCTCAGTTATGAACGTTTTCAGTAATCTTGCGATATTGCTACCATTTTCCATTTTATGCTCATACACAAAATATTTTAATATCATGTAATCTGATATTATATAGACGTATTTACTCAAGTGTGTTATAAAGATGCACATGGCGTGAAATCACTATCATTGCCGTTTTCCATTCACGTAATTACTACTGATTTGAAGTGTTATAGATTAGGAACTTGTCTTATTCTAAACATATTTATCAGCTTAAAAAAATTGGTTTAAGTATTCTTCAGCTGTTGTTCTTCGCAATGTGAAGTGATCCTGTTTCCCAAGTAATTTTTTTTTATTAATTAGTGACTTTTTATTGATGTGCTTAATTGCTTTTGTCTAACCTTCAACCTTGATCAGTATAAGAAATAAACACGAACAGGGTGTTCATAATGCAGAGACAAATAGTGAAATTTAATCTATCCAATTATTTTTTTTTCTCCGATGTCTTGTATACCCAAATGCCAATAAAATGACAAACACTCAATAATTCTAAAGTGGATCTGTGAGAGCCCTGCCTCTTGAGGTCTCAAGTGACAGGAGAGTCTGTTAATGTATTCCGAACCGGATGTGTACTTAATATGTAGATGAGTACATGGAAAATATATTTTCCGCGCAGCGTAAGCAGTGGGTAGTATGTTACAATCGCTTAGCTGCGACCAGCGTTGTATGTTTTTGTATTTTTTTTTGGTCTCTCTGCGTATTCGTTTCACTTCTTGCGTGTATGACTCAAGTTAATAAACTTTTCCTTTTTTTTTTTTTGCGGTCTTCGAATTTTAGCATCCTAATGCTCATTGTGGTCTCTTAGTTTTTTTTTTTTTTTTTTTTCGTTCGCAGGATGTTGAAGACAGTTGACGCAGTCATTCATTGAAAGATATGCCTTTGATATGAGGTGGAAGTAAGCTACATTCAGTGTACAGTTCGCTATGTCTTGGACATGTCTTTGACATGAGCTGAAAGTAAGCTACATTGAGTGCACAGTTCGCTATTCAGGAACTGGCAGTTGCTTACTAACATTACCCTTTCACCCCGAAGCTTCTTTACTTTGAGATTTCTGTTACTTAGCATCTGGCAATAATCTAAGTTAACCATGGCGTTAATTTCGATATAAAATAGCTAGTAACTGATATTACAAAGCACAGCGTTGCATAGATCTCTAATACATAGATCTCGTTAATGTGGCAATCTAAGCACTGAAAAATGATGTATCACTTGTTCTTTCATGATATATATACGTCAGGTTTGTCATATACTCTTTCGGACTCATGACCCGACCCCTTACCTCCTTGTCTCTTTGTGGGGATGGGGGGGGGGGGTTTAGTGCCGTCAGTGCATCTCATGAGCGGTGCACTGTAGGCTTTACTTAAGGTTCTTTGAAGCGTTCCTTCGGCCCTACCTGCAAACCCTTTCATTCCCTTTTACTGTACCTCCATTCATATTCTTTCTTCCATCTTACTTCACAGCCTCTTACAACAATCGTTTCATAGCGCAACTGCGAGGTTTTTCTCTTGTTGCGCATTTGCAACCTTTTACTCGCAATTTTCCTTTCAGAGCTGAATGACCTCATAGGTCCCAGCGCTTGGCCTTCGGCCGAAATTGTATATTCTATCCTATTATATTCTATTCCCACTTTTTTTTTTTTATGACAGTTCCCCTTGTGAGGTTTGTAAGGAAGATTTGCAAAGAATACGTCACCCACAGGGTATTCAGAACAGCCGTGGTCTAGAAGTAGTGTCAAGTGACAATGTATAAATGAATGTATGTATAAAGTATATATATATATATATATATATATATATATATA